>CM069903.1:125197963-125485387 GCA_036172215.1 Camellia granthamiana | reverse complement strand
CATGCCATCTTTAGAATAGCCAAGCCTGCTTTAGTTGCATTTTTGCATGTGTTGCATTAGGCATTTCTGTATAGTTAGGATCATGCATGGATTTCTAACATAGCTTCTGTTTTGGCTTGGAGTACTCGGTAAGTTTTTATGCTTTAGCATCCTTGCATGCGTGTAAGTGACTGCCATGATAGCATGCCTACCATGAGGCTATATGCTTATGTGATATATCTGCCTGAATGTCTGTGGGTGAAGGTTGGGTTATTTGGATTGGAACAAATCATCAACTGTGAGTTTTAAGCCTACTAGATAGTGGCAAAACCATATTTTCTAAGCCCACCTGAGGGTGGCAAATCCACATTTTAGCCTACTTGCGAGTAGCAAACCATTTTTCAAAACAAACAGGAAATGTGTTGTTCCAATTCAGGTGATCCAGTCTATACTTATATGCTGTGCGCATCACGTAGTAAATCTAGGCTAATAACCGGAATAAGAACGCATAATGTTTTCAAAACTAGATATCATGGTTAGTAGAGGCTGATCTTTGATCGGGCGAGCGGGGGTGCTCACGAAGTGACCTTCCCCAATCGTACCCAAGTTCCCGAGCCGAGGCAACTTTGGTGATGACGGACACGTGGCCTTAGGCAACGAGTCAGGGTTTCCTAAATTTCCCAAAATAAAATATTTAGGTGGCGACTATGTATCTGGCAAAGCAGTCCATGTTTGGCACTTCTTTCAAAAAATCTGTTTTCAAAAACGATTTGCTGGATTTGGACTCTTTGATGATTCATCGGTCTTGCATTGCACTCTGCAAGATTAGATACAGGACCGTGACATTGAGTCCTGAACTGTAGTGAGCCCAATGAACGAAACCGGATTCCCTCCCGGGACGTTCGGGGACGTCTACAGGACCTCATAGTTAGCTTCATAATATCAAAACATAAAATGCATTATTCATGAAACTCATATATTTTTGTTTAGCTATTCACATATCTGCAAATAATTCACATACTTCCCAAATAATCAAGGGTCAATCTCAAAAAATACCCATGACTATACTTCCTTGTTTCAAATGAATTCAAAATATTCTATCATTGACATTCGCATACTTCAATTCCTTGATTCGATGGCCAGTGAACAATAACAAAGTAAAAGTTTTAATAAATGATGTCCATAATAGATTCAGAAATCAGATTTCAAATCCCTTATCAAATCAGAAACATAGTCATGCTCGCACTCGTAACAGAAACAGAGTCGTATTCATGTTCATATTCAAGTCATGCATGGTACTTCTTTAAGCATTAAATATCACATTGGTCATGCTTATCAAGTCATCAAGTCCCATAACGAAACCTCTGGTATCGAGTATCATATAACATACATAGGCCACGGCATTGTTTTCCCCGGGCGAGGGCCTCATGACCATAAGCCACAGTATTACCTTTCCTAGGCGAGGGCCTTTGCTAAGGATACCGCAAATACATTTCAAGGAATTAGGCCATCATTCATGTAATCTCAAATAGCATTTCATAAAACAAGTCGTATTATTTCAGTTAGAAAATACTTATAATCAAACATAGCTTTACGGAGTTGTTACTCATAGATAGTGACTCATAATTCATATACCCTGAATAGCAAGAGATTAGTGCCAGTGATGTTCATGATCTGACTCGTTTGTTTAAAAAAAAAAGCACAACATTTTATTGCTGATAGTCACTTGGAGTCCTCAAATTAGATTATGTATTTGATACAATATCGATAACTAATTTGAATTCTTGGTCCACAAATTCTTTGACTATAATAATTTGGATATTTGTTCCCATGCAATTCATGAGTCATCTAGTCAAATAAGTGGGGGATTTACTCCATTGGTTCTACAAGAAAAACATTTAATCTAAGAAGTCAAAGACAACTCACTTAGGTGTATGATTAACATTCACTTAATAGACAGAAGGTCCATTCACATTCTAGGGTCCGTATCGAGGTTTTGGGTCATATTCATGGTACAACATTCCCAAATAATATGACTCTGAATAACAAGGCAGCATTTATTACATAATTATATTTCCAATGATACATTCAGTGTATAACAATTGGTTCAAAATGAGCAAACGGGCCATGAGTCGATTAATGTATGGACATTTTTGCTCACAATTAGTTTAGATGTTCAAATTAACAATTTCATTTTATTTATCTTAACAATCTCATACTAGGTCCCAAATGCCCAAGTAGATTTATCAATTCAAACATTTATAAAGATGTCATTCTAATTCAAGACTTTTTACATTCACTAAACATATTCTTATTGATCTCTTTATTAAGTACTGACCTTCATTTTGATTAAGTGACTTGAGACATCATTTTGCTCTTGGACAATCTTTCAGCCGATGTCCTATTTCTTCACATTCGAAGCACGCCCCCGTAAGTCGATGACATAATTGTCTATGAGGCTTGTGACACGTTGGACATTTTGGGGCAGTTCTACGCTTTCTACCATCTTGTTTAGAACCATTTGTCTTTCTAACCACAAAACTCTTAGACTTACTCTTTGATTCCTGTTTCACACCTAACTTCTTTTTCTGAATTTGCACAATATCATAAATTGCATAGCTTTTACCGTATTCTCTAACACGTCTTCTATTTTGTCTAATTGTTTTGATAAAGATGCAATCTCCACTTCATTCTTATTTTTCACCATCTTGGGCCTATTTCATATCCTTACAAAACGACCTTTGGTCCATGTAATCAAATATACAGAACGGCCTTTAGGCCCATTTCATATTCATTCAAAATGACCTTTGGTCCATTCAGTTGATTTCATACTTACCAATTTCATTATAGTCTTGCACAATCAGACGAATAGAATGCTCATTCATAATTCAAATTCACAAGCCTAGAACACTTACACGAGCAGTATTTAAAAATAGTGTATATGAACATATCTTTACTAAAGTGTTACTCACAGTGTTCAGATGACTGGTTCAACCTTGTAGTTGACCCTACACAATTCATAACACACATAGAAATCGGGTCACAGTACAATTTATTCCGTTCTTAACTTGTTTAGTTCTCTTAGGCTTCTTTCTTACTCTTTTAATTCATTTATAATGCTCAATGTATGCTTAAGAGTGCTTAGAAATAAAAGAGAACGGAAATCGGGACATGAAACAGCTTTTCAAACTTCTCTGAAACAAGGTTCCTCGCTCGAACGCAACATTGGTCGCTCGAGTGGACCCCTTGGTTTGCAAAAATACTGGTTGCTTGCATTTTACGCTCAAGCGACAACTTCTCCGCTCGAGCGATGAAGTCGATTTATGGATTTTCTAGAATGTTGTTTATGCTTCAAAACATAACTTTAAATGATACAACTTACATATTTGTCCTATATATCAACCATACAACTTGTAACATGATATAATGCCAATTCTACAAGATTTGAAGCTCAAATCTCCAAGGATTCATCATACAAGCCCAAACAATTTCAAATTCATTTCCATAACTTCATAACTCATGCACATAATGTAACAACCCCACCACGTACAATGATTAGCATTTAATTAATTAAGGAGATTTGAAATTTAATTGCCAATTATTCTAATTTAATTTGGGATTTACGAAAATTATGGAGATTGATTCATATATGATTTTATTGAGGATTTATCTTGGAATTAGAAATTGAAAGCCTAAATGGCTCAAGAAAGTACAAATGGTGATTTGAATTATTTTAATTTTGAGTATCGGATCATATGGGAGTTTAATTAAATATTCGATTCAGATTTATAAAATTGAGATTTGATTGATTGGGTCTGAAATGGAGTTAATTAAGTTATACGAAGTAGGAATTAAGATTATTATGAATTAAATTCATTTATGTGGTGCCTAATTTGAATATGTAATTTTTTGACAAAATTTTGAGTCTGATCAGAAATTGAAGGCTTAAATGATTTAATAAACCAAAATTAAGGATGTAAATAAGTTTAATTTAATATTTGGAACCCTTTTGGGAGTTTGATTAAAAATTTGATTCAAAATGGTAGATTTAATATAATTAATTGGGCTCTAAAGAAAGTTAAATTAGACAAATTAAATTATGTGGAATTTATGATTAGTTGTAATTAATTTAATTATGTGTTAATTAAGATTTATTAAAATTAAGTGTTATTTAAATTAAGCTAATCTTATTCATGAATTAAATTAAGAAAGAATCTAGAATTGTGAGTGTGTGTAGATGTGGAGAGAAACCTATGTGGGTGTGCTGAGAATTCTGGTCATACAAGTGTGTGTATACGTGTGATGTTGAGACAAAGGTGTGTGTGTGTGCTGGTGAGTTTTAAAATCAATGAGAACAAAAGAAAAACAAAAAGAAAAAGGTGAACTCAATATGTTGAATAGGAATTAATGGAAGCAAGAAGAACCGAGAGAGAGAAGGAGGAGGACCGAGAGAGAGAGTTAGCTGCTGGAAATCCAACTCAAGAGTTCAAGAAGAAGAAGAAATAAGGAAGGAAAAGCTACGAAAGGTGTGGAATTAAAGGGGAGTTCAAGAATTTATCATAGATTCATCAAATTCAAGAGTTTAGGTAAGAAATTCAAGCTTAATCCTTATAGATTGATTACTTAACAACAAAAATCAAGAAGTAAAATGGGTTTAATTTCATGGAAATAGAAAGAATTAGGAAAAGAATGAAGAAAATTTGAGTTAGGTTTGATAATTAAGAAATTGATGTTGTAATTTAATATTTGAGTTTGATCTTTGTCATCCTTTATAAATTTGAAGGTTATCCTTACATGCATTGTGAATCTTCAAAATTTTAGAATTTAATTCACATTTTAAAGTTTATGAGTTTGATTGTGATATAAATTAAGAAGTCAAATTATAGTTTGAGCTTGATAATGGAGAATTGGTTGGATTTTGATAAGTGTTTTATACATGCATCATGGATTTTGAAGAATTTAAGATAATCAATTTCATGTTTTGAAGAAAAGAAGGAAGAAATTTTATAAAATTCAAGTTTATGGAAATTTGGAATTAATCCTAAAGTTAGACAATGTTTTGATTTTATTATGAAAGATAGGAATTGGTTTAATTTTAATTTTGAATCCATGCATGTAATTCAAATTAAAAGTTTTATTCAAATTGAACATATTTTGAAACATCTGTAATTAAGTTTTGGGCTAAAAAGTATGAGTTTATGAAGAATGAGATTTAATTTTATATTAAAGGAGTTTTGATGTCAATGGTTTAAAATTGGTCAAGTTTTCTTAATTATTTAAGAGTTTGTATTATTTAAGACAAGCTATGTTAAACCTAAGTTTTGAAATTATATTTTGAAAGCTTAAGTCATATTTTAGAACTTATGAGATTGAAATTGGGTTTGATATGGATGAAATGAATTAAATTTAAATTTAGACAAATATGGAAATAAATTATAATTTATATTTGAGAATCAAAACTTAATTTGATTTTGACTTAAATTTCATACATGCAAATATTGTTGAAAGGGCCTTATAGATTCAATTTTAAATTTCATTAAACAAATATATGTAATTGGGAATCTTTTTGCATATTCGAGTGAGTCATGCATGAATTTGGAGCCTTGGTAATGTGTATTGAAGTTTAAATAACGTTATGGAAAACCCAGAATTCGTCACCGTCGCTCGAGCAAAGAAGTTGTCGCTCGAGCGTAGAATGCAAGCAACCAGTATTTTTGCAGACCAAGGGGTCCGCTCGAGCGACCAATGTTGTGCTCAAGCGAAAAGTCCTATTTCAAAAAATTTTGAAAAGTCATTTCATATTTCGATTTTTGTTCTCTTTCACTTCCAAGCATTCTTAGGTAAGAATTATGACTCAACAAGATTGATAAACTACCAATCAACATAAATTAGTTGGTTAAAGAATGAGTCATTGACTTAGTAATAATTGATTAAGAAGTCAAGTAAGAAATTGGTTTACTTAGAAAAGAATAATTTAGTAATGAAAGAATATGTGAAACGAGAACCCGATTCGTTCGAATAAAGAAAAAATAAGCGTAGTAGACCTTCGGATTATTTAAACAGAAGACAAGAAAAGTTAAGTTTGATCAAGGAATTAATATTGTGTTTCAATGTGTATATGTTATGGGTTTGTGTAGGTCACGCACTATCGTTTGCCTGATCTATCTGATTTGTCTGTATTATCTGGTCTGCTAGCGAAGCCATCAGTGAGTAATAACTCTGTAAAGTTATGTTTAACTTTAATTATTTTCTGATGCTATGAAATAATTAGTTTTCTGAAATGCGATGTTTTGTATGAATGAATGATTGTCCAAATTTCTGAAATGTATTCGTGGCCCTTGCCCGAGGGTAATGATACCGTGGTCTCGTGGCCCTTACCTGGGGGTAATAATACCGTGGTCTCAAGGCCCTTTCCTGGGGTTAATAATACCGTGGCTCAAGTATGATACAAGCTTCCCCGGTACCAGAGGTTCCTTAATGGAACTGACAAGCATGATAACGCTAATGGATGTACCATGTATGATTAAGCATGAACTCTGATTTTTGTAGATGATTTGAATAAAAATATGAATATGAACCTGTTCTGATTGAAATATGAATATACATAAAATAAGAATCTATTTTTGATATAAACTTTAATTTCTGACTCTGTGATGGACATCATTCATTAAAACCATTTACTTTGTTATTATTCACTGGACTCCAGCTCACCGTATTATTTATGTATGTAGGTGATCAGTCGTGTGACCAGGCCTAGAGCTTCTGCTTGGACTTTGTTTTGTCAGCCAACCTATGTGCCTCCTGTGGAGGTTCCAGATATGTCAAGTGGTTGTGGCTATGTGATTAAAGTTTAAGTTTTGTTTTCTTGATTGGTTAAACAAGTTTTTGTTTATTTTGTAAATAGGGCTAAGTTCCTTTTTGTCTAGCTTATATATAAATGATGATGTGTAAAATGAATGTAAAGTTTAAAATTTTTCTGTCTTATACAAGTCTGCACAGCTCAATGGACGTTATATATTTGCTATTTACTTCTGCTAGCCCCTAATATTATGTTAATCTGTCTCGGAGGCCTTCGGTAATCCCATGATTAATGGCCGGTTACGATGCAAAACCTATAGGGGCGGGTTTGGGTCGTGATACATAAATTCTACATTTTCATGGATTGTGCATGCATGTGAAATGTAGACTCTAATTTCATCTTAAATGATAGAAATGACACTCAAATTTATGAGATTCAACAAAATTATGTATGCATATGTGATTTGGTGCCAAATTCTCCATTTTTCAAAAATCATCTTTCTTTATTTTATGAAACATAAATTGAAGCTATAAAGCCCTTTCAAAAATATTGGCATGTATGAAATTTAATTCAAAATCAAACTAATCTTTGATTCTCAAATATAAATTATAATTTATTTCTATATTTGCCCAAATTTAAATTTAATTCATCTTCTTTATATCAAACCTTATTTCAAACCCACAAATTCTAAAACATGAATTGAACTTTCAAAATATAATCTCAAAACTTGGGTTCGTACATGACTTGTCTAAAACCCCACAAACTCTTAATTAATCAAGAAAATATGATCAATTTTAAATCATTTATATCAAAACTCCTTTAATTTACAAATTGAACTCATTTGTTCATAAACTCCTTTAATTTAAATCTATGATGCATGTACAATTAGAGTATTAAGACTTATAGGATTTGTCCATGCATGTAGAAATTAGATTCAATTCATGCATGATATTCCAAAATCAAACCCAAAATAATTAATGTCTAAATTAATTTCCATAATCATGAATCTAATTTAATTTCATCATCTTCTTGCTAATTTCTTTTCAATTACATGAAATTGAACCTAAAACTTTCTTAATTCATGAACATAACTTCAAAACTCTCTTGATTTCAAGGTGTAGGGAGATTAATCTTTTAAATTAAAATTAGAATCCTTACCTATAATTTTGATTTTGTAGAATTTCTTGAGCTTCTCTTACAATTGCTCTTCCTTCTTCCAATCTTTCACCTAAATATGGGTTTCCCTCTCTACACTCTTTGAGTTCTCTCTCTTTCTAAGCTCTCACCCTTCACGAGCCAAACCCTTTCTTTTTGACAAAAAGGCTCAACACAAGACACATATACACACTTTCTCTCTTCTTGTAACACGTGCACATACTTGCACATTTCTTTGAGCTCCAACACAACACTTACATGCACACACATAGATTTCTCTGTGCACACACACATTTTTCAGCACACACACCCACATATCCTCAAATTCTAAATCATTCTATAATTCAATTTATGATTAAGATTAATTTAATTAAATAATGCTTATCCTTAATAAATCTTGATTAACATATAATTAAATTAATCATAACTAATCACAAATCCCACATAATTTAATTACTCTAATTTGACTTCCATTATAGTCCAATTAATTATATTTAAATTTATCATTCTAAATCAAATTTTTAATCGAACTCCCAAAAGGCTCCAAATATTAAATTAAACTTATTTCCATCCTCAATTTTGGCTTCCTAAATCATTAGGCCTTCAATTTCGGATTAAACTTTAAAATCTTCGCCAATAAATTACATACTCAATTGAATACATCAATTGAATATCTCATAAATAAATTTAATTCATAATAACCTTAATTCCCAATTCTCATAACTTAATTAACTTCAATTTAGACCCAATTAATCAAATCTCAATTTTACAAATCTAAATCGAATATTTAATTAAACTCCCATACGGTCCGATACACGAAATTAAAATAATTCAATTCTCCAATTATACTCTCTTGAGCTATTTAGGCTTTCAATTTCGAATTCCAAAATAAATCTTTATTAAAATCAAATACGAATCAGACTCCAAAATTCTTATAAATCCCAAATTACCTTAGAATAACAATCAATTAGAATCCAAATCTCATTAATCAATTAAACATAAAATCACATACATAATGAGGTTGGCTTAATCTAAGGTTTAAGCTAATTAAGCTCAATTAATTGATTACAAATCGTAATTTTGCCAAATTTCACCATAGGCTTTAAAAATCATGCTAAACACAGATATGAAATCGGTTTTGGTTTCTGGCGTCTCTAGGGCTATAAATTTTCAGTTCAAGGTTCCAATTGCAACAGCTTTTTTTTTTTCCTACACCCAACAGTTATAAATTCATAGTCATATAAGAACTCATATAATTAAACATACAAATTTATATCAAACACATAATCACATGCGTAATTAAGTTTATTACAGGTTGGGTTATTACACATTTGCTTGCATTTGGAAAAGACAAAATACAATAAGTAACTAGAATTGAATAAGATGGGGGAACAAACGAAGAATCATTTTAGTAGTAATATTGCTTCAAGTGTTCGGCGTTCCATGGATGGTGAAGATCTCTACCCTCCGTGTCTTGCAAACGGTAAGTACCTCGGCATGGTTTATATTTGACGATGTTAGGTTCTTCTCACTTAGTTGCTCGTTTGCCTTCTGCTGGGTTTTTAGTGGCCAAAGTTGCTTCTCTTAGGACCAGGTCTCCTACGACAAAAACTGTAGGTCGAACTTTGCTGTTATAGTGTCGTCGCATCCGTTGCTGGTAGGAAGCTAATTTGACTGCGGCTATCTCTCGGACTTCTTCGATGAGGTCGAGGTCGACTCTTCGTAGCTCTTCGTTGAGTTCTGGGTTCCGATGCATGACTCGAGGGGTCGGCAAGCCGATCTCCACAGGAATGACTGCTTTGGCACCATATGTTAAGTAGAAGAGGGTCTCCCCTATGGGGGTTCATGCCGTCGTTCGATATGCCTAGAGTATATTCGGCAACTCTTTTGCCCAGAGACCTTTGGCAGCTTTTAGCTTGGTCTTGATGATTTTTAACAAAGAACGGTTGGTGACTTCAACCTGGCCGTTAGTTTGGGGATGACCGGGGAAGGAAAAACAAGTTTTAATGTTGAGCTCTTCACAGAATTCCCTAAATTTGGCATTGTCAAGCTGTTTACCATTGTCTGAGACGATCGCCTGAAGACCCCGAATCGACATGCAATAGACTGCCAAATGAATCTGGTGGTATTACGCTCAGTAATCTTGGCAAGGGGTTCTATTTCCACCCACTTAGTGAAGTAGTCAATGGTGACCACGGCGAACTTAACTTGGCCTTTGCCAATCGACAAGGGGCCTACCGGGTCAATTCCCCATTTGGTGAAGGGATAAGGACTGCTAAGCGTGATCAGCTCTGTTGGGGGAGCGTGAGGTGTGTTGGCGAATCGTTGGCATTTTTTGCACTTAAGTACAAATACGATGGCATCTTGGTTGAGCATAGGCCAAAAGTAACCTGTGCGAAGGATCTTATGAGCCATTGATCGTCTCCCAAAATGGTTTCCACAAACCCCTTCATGTATTTCTCTCATAATATAGGTGGCCTAGGTAGTGTTTAAACACCGGAGGTATGGTCGTGAGAACCCTCGCTTGTATAAGATGCCCTCAATGATGATGTAGCTGGCCGACCGGGCTCTAACCTTGTCTGTTTCCTTTTTATCTCCTGGTAATGTTCCTTGCTCAAGGAATTAGATAATGTCTTGTGCCCATGGGATATGTTCATTCTCAAGTAGGTGGAGCTCTTGCGTATCACTTGTGATGGCTGGGTGTGCTAAGTAGTCTATTCTAACTCCGCGACTGAGGTCTGACATGTCTGCCGAGGCTAATTAGGCCATTTCGTTGGCCTGGGAATTCTCTGGCCGTGGGATGTGTTTGATGTGGAAGCTATTGAAGACACGTGTAAGGGTTAAGGTGATAGCCCTATACAATTTCATTTTTTCATCCTTTGTGTCGAAATCTCCATTTATTAGCCCAATGACTAGTTAGGAATCACTAAATACTTGGATGCGATCTACCCCAATGTCTTTAGCTAACCTAAGGCCTGCTATCAAAGCTTCATACTCTGCCTCATTATTATTGGCTGCGAATTGGAAACGGAGGGCACATTTGAGATCTTTCTCTTCTAGGGTGGTGAGGATTAGCCTAGCCCTGCTTCTCTCTTTTCTGGATGAGCCATCAATGTTTAGAGTCCAGGAATGAGGGTTGATTTCATCAAGAGTTGTGCTGACTGGAGGGAGAAGCTTAGGAGGGTCGACATTGGTGAACTTTAGTATGAAATCCACGATGGCTTGTCCTTTGATCGCTATGTGGGGTCGGTAGGAGATTTCATGCTAGCTGAGTTCGATAGACCACTACATAAGTCTCCTAGAGGATTTCGACTGCTGCATGACTTTCTTCAAGGGTTGGTTAGTGATAACGGCTATGGAGTGGGCTTGAAAGTATGGTCGAAGGCGCATTAAGGCGATGACTAGGGCGAGTGCTAATTTCTCCAAATAGGGTGTATTTCTGTTCTGCTCACCTGAGCGCGCGGTTGATGTAGTAAACCGGGCGTTGGACCGAGTCTTCTTCCCTAATTAGGGTGACACTGAACGCAGTGTGGGAAACGGCCAAATAGAGGAAGAGAGCTTTCCCTGGAAGTGCTTGGGAGAGGAGAAGAGAGTTGGCCATACACTGTTTCAGTTGTTGGAATGCCTCTTTACATTTGGCGTTCCAAATGAAAGCCTTCCTAAGCACCTTAAAGAATGGGAGGCACTTGTCAGTTGCTCTTGAGATGAAACGGTTGAGAGTGGCTACTTACTCTGCCAGTGAGCCGTTGAATCTCCCTGACAGTTGTGGAAGACCGTATTTCGGTTAAGGCATTGATTTTCTCTAGATTGGCTTCGATTCCCCTGTGGCTGACCATAAAACCCAAGAATTTGCCAGATCCAACACCAAAGGCACATTTCTCCGGGTTTAGCCTCATTTGGTACCTACACAAGGTCTAGAAGGTTTCACGTAGATCTTATAGGTGATTTAAAGTTAACTTGATTTTAACGAGCATGTCATCAACGTAGACCTCAATATTCCGGCCGATCTGGTCTTTGAACATAACGTTGACCAAGCGCTGGTAGGTGGCCCTCGCGTTCTTTAGCCCAAAAGACATCATGCGGTAATGGTAAATTCCTCTGTTTGTAACGAAAGACATGTTTTCTTGGTCGGATGCATGCATTAGGATCTGATTATAGCCCGAAAAGGCGTCCATGAAGCTAAGCATTTTATGGCTTGCCGTCGTATCGACTAAAAGATCTATCTGGGGTAACGGGTAGTTATCCTTGGGACAAGCGCGGTTGAGGTTGAAGTAATCCATGTAGAGTCGTCATTTTCCATTGTGCTTGCAAACCAAAACCACATTGGATAACCACTTCGAATAGTCCACATTTTGAACAAACTTGGCCTGTAACAATTTATCCACTTCGTCAGCGATGAGGTTGTTGAGCTCTAGATGAAAAATGCGTTGCTTTTGGAGGATCGGTCGGAATTGGGGCTCGATGCTAAGGCGGTGAGTGATAGTAGAGGGGTCGATACCAGGCATATCGGTGTGGGTCCAGGCGAAGACACCCTTGTGTTCAGTGAGGAGAGCTATAAGGTCGGCTTTGGCTTGAGGGCTCAACTGTCTGTCGATTTTAGCTGTTTTCGTTGGGTTTGAGGAGGAAATGGGTACTTCAACTAACTCCTCCATTAGTTCCCCCCGAATCAACTTCTCTTCGTCCTTACCGTCAAGGCCCTCAATGGTCATAGCCTCCCTCGTCTTGACCTTTTTTAATGAGGCTACATAACACTCTATAGCTATTGTCTGCTCCCCTCTCACAGTGCCGACCCCTTGGTCAGTTGGAAACTTCATGGCCAAATGGTAGGTAGATGTCACAGCTTGGAAGGCATTGAGAGCTGTGCGTCCAAGTATGATATTGTAAGCAGAAGGACAGTCGACAACAAGGAAGGTAAGAAGTTTGGTGAACTGTAGTGGATAACCACCGATGGTGATTGGGAGGTCAATAGAGCCTATGGAGGTCACCTGATCCCCAATGAAGCTGATCGAAGGGGTTTGTAGGGGTGACAACATTTTTTTCCCGACCTTGAGTTGTCTGAAGGCGTTGAGGAAAATAATGTTTGATGAATTGCCATTATTGACAAGTACACGCCTGACTTTGTAGTTTGATAGGAGAGCAGAAATGACCAAAGGGTTATCATGTGGGTAGCGGATTCCCATGCAGTCTGCATCCGTGAAGGTGATCGGCTTCGACCATTGTTTGGGTTGCTTAGGGGGTTGGTCTACCATCGTCACTTCTTTGTTTGAACCTTGCCTGATCTTTTTAAGCTCGGCTTGCTGTACCGACCGAGATGGTCCACCGCACGTGAGGCCCCCTACAATAACCCTGATGTCTCCAAATTGGGGTGCGGTAGGGCTGAGCAACGGATCCACCGACCCGCCTGACCCAACCCGACCCGACCCGACGCCAAATGGGTGAATGTGTGGTAGCTGGCAGACGAATGTGGGCCAAGATTTTACATTCTGGCAGATTTGGGTCGGGTGGCGGGTGGCCCGCCATTATATCCATGTAACCTGACCCACCGTTTGTCTCCAGATATTTTATATTTTTTGTACGCCCCCCCTCTTTTCTGATCTCATCATCAAAAGACCTAACCCTTTCTTCTTCTTCGACAGTACTCTCTCTCTCTTTCTCTCTCTCTCTCTCTCTTTCTCCTCACCCAAAACCCTACCTATCTACAGATGGCGACTTTCTCATCATCCGACGATCTTCTCCATTGACGATCAAAGATCTGCTTTTTTTTTTTTACTCAATTTTTTGAGAATCTCAAATTAAAACCCTAACGGTTAGGGCCTACCCCTTTCTTCAACTGAAAGAGGATCGTTGATCATGGTGGTGGTGGTGAGTTTTGATTTTGTCTTCATCTTTCCTCTTCTTGTCTTCTTCTCCTAAATCTCTAACTGTTTTTATTTTTTTATTTTTTTTTGTTTTGTTACAGTTTTGAAAGCAAAGAGATGGTGAGATTAGAGTGAGGGTTCTACACACAAAGAGAGAGAAGCTTACAAAGAGACGAAGTTTACAGAGAGTTCGAAAACCAGAGGTTTGTGATTTTGATTTTATATCTGTGTTTGTGATTTTATATATGTGTCTGTGTGATTTCTATCTTTGTCTGTTTGTGATTTTATATTTGTGTTTGCTCTTCTTCTCTCCTCTTCTTCTCTTCTCTTTATTCTTTTCTCTTGTTCTCTGGTATGTTTCTCTGGTATGTCACTCCACACTCTGGTTTGTCTCTTGTTCTCTGGTATTCATTGGGTAATGTTTATTGGTTGATGAATTTTGTAATCATATCCAGTATATTGGTTGATACTCCACACAAATTGTTGATTACAAACTGGTTAAAACACAAACAGTTAGGGCTTGTATCAATTTGGATACTCTTTAATTTATGGCCAAGCTATGAAACACAATACCCAATTTTTTGTTGAATATTTTGCTCTGGATCTATTAATGGGCAGTGATGGTATGTTAATGTATATGCATTCTCATTTACCTCTTAAACTGATTTATGGTATGTTAATGACTTGAGCAATTTGTGTTATAAACTGATTTAGAACTGCTTGGGAAATGAATGCTTTAGGAACTACTTGGGAAATGAATGCTTTAGGAACTGATTTAATATTATTACAGTGCTTCCATATAGATTAATTTTTGGACAGTTAAGAGAGGAGGGCATTTGAGATATTCAAAATGAAAATAATAGATTAATTTTTGGACAGCAACCTGTCAGAAAGGGTTTTTTGGATAGTTCATTGGTTACTTTTTCATATTTATCATCTTTTTTATGCATTAGTCCTTCATGTATTAGCCTTTCTCTCTATTTTGAAATCTAATTTGCATTATTTTTTCATGTATTACTTACTGCTGTAGAGCATGGATTGAAATAGACCATGCTGTAGTCCTTCATGTATTTTTAGTCCTTGCTGTAGTCCTTTATGTATCAATTTGCTGTAGGCCTTCATGTTTCATAGATGTGAATGAATAAATATTGCATTGTCTAGGGGGTTTTTTTTTTTTTTTTTGTATGTTGAAAATTTGTAAAATTTCAAATCGCCAAACCGATTCACATCCATCTGCCAATTCACCAATCTGCCAAATCCGCATCCGCCGGATTGGCGGACGGATGCGGATTGATTTTCTCCAATCCGCCAATTTGGCGGACGGATGGCGGATTGGAGGTTTCGTGGTCGCAACCGATCTGCGCCCACCCCTACGGTGCGGGCCCTCCTAGGGCTCGGGGTTGTTGTTGGAACCTGTCATCATTCCGTCTAGGTTGTTCAGGCTGCCCAAGGAGAGTGCGTTTGTCATGCTGCCTTGGGGGGTCGGCCTTAGATCTTTGGTGGGGACAGGTTGTGGTGAATCAGTTTAGGTGCCCCTGATGGATCAATTCCTCAATGTGGTCCTTAAGATTGACGCATTCTTCAGTGTTATGGTCGTAGTCTTGATGAAAACGACAATATTTGGATTGGTCTCGTCGGACGGAAAGGGATCTTGATGGTTAGGGCCATTTTAAGTTATAGTCACGTTGAATTTGGTTCAGGACTTGTTCCATGGGAGAGTTGAGAGGGGTGTATCGTTCAAACCAACTAGGTGGACGGGTAGGAGCCAGACGATCGGATCGTGGGGTTGGTCTGTATATTGAGGAGGTCGGTAAGTTTATTGTGAATGTCTGGGCTTAGGTTCTTTTCTCTTTTCTTTGGATTGTTGGGGTTTAGATGTGGAATCTCGGCGTGCCGCCAAAACGTCTTCGGCGTTCATGTATTTTTGGGTTTTAGCGAGGAGGGTGGCCATGATGGTCGGGGGATTTTTGGAAAGGGAAAAGAGAAAATCCGATGGGCACAAGCCAGCCATGAAGACTGTTAGAATGACCTTGTCATCGTTCTCTTCAACCTGCAGGGTCTCTGTATTGAAATGGGTGACAAAGCTGCGCAGCGATTCCCCTTCCGTCTATCGAATATTTAGCAACTGAGTTGCTGGATGCTGCTGCCGCTAAGCACCAATGAAATGGCTTAAGAAAGATTCACTAAGCTAGTGAAAGGAAATGACAGAGTCTAGTTGAATCTGACTAAACCAGAGTCACACCGACCCCTTCAACGTGACAGGGAAAATGTGATATATGATTTGGTCTGGAAAGGTGTAGAGGATCATGAGTGTCCTATAAGCTTCTACGTAGTCGACCGAATAAGTTATACTGTCAAAGGTGTCAATCGATGACATTTTGAATTTAAGGGGTAGAGGTTTGGCTTTGATAGAAGCAGTGAAAGGGAGTTGACGGTGGAAGAAGGTTTGCTCTACATATTTTTCATGACCCCTTAGAGCTGGAGCTTCATGGCTTGTAGTTCATCCCAAATAGAAGCATTGTCCCCTCTGGCATGGAGCAGAGGTTGAACGCTGCTAGTTTCTCCCTCATGAATAGCAACGTGGTGCTGTGGGAGGTGATTGTGGAAGAGTGGGGATTGCTCCTGGTGAAGCTGCGAGTTTGGAGGAGGGGCGTGCAGACCTTCAAGATTAGATAGTTGAGCTTGTGGGATGAAATGTGGAAACGACCCTTGGGACACATGTGGTTGGAAAGGGTGATGATTATGGGCTTGTTCTGAGTTCTAGGGGATTTCTTGTAATGGTGGAGGAGGAGGGATAGGTAAGTCACGCTGGAGTAAGGTGTTAATCAGGGCTTGGTTTTCTTCGGTTAATTGGTTAATGCTGTTAGTGAGTTCTGCAAAATACGGAGATGGGTTGTTTGGGTTGGAGGACTCAGCTTGAGGGTTACCAGCATTGTGTTGTGAAGCCATGGATCTCGTCGTAACCATCCACTCTGACATAAAGGATGCGTGATGGTGGAATTTCCTCTGGTGACAATGAACACAACTGTCAATCCAGGGTTTCCCACAGACGGCGCCAATTGATAATACAATACAGTCAATGGGAGATGGGTCGGACTGATTCACGTGTTCCACAGGTTTGCTGATCTTCGTCTTCTTGATGCGCCCCTGCAAAAGGTCTAATGGGAAGGTACGTAGATTGGAGAGGTTTCATTTTAAACCGAAATGAGAAACGATTGAAAAAGATCATTGAATGTGGTGTAAGTCTTTAAGTACTAGCATATGAATTTAGTGGCACAGAATTCTTTGTACCCAAAATTTTATTCATTGACATGAATACGGGGTCACTGCTGTGACACCCCTGCTGTGCTTCACGCTAGCTGTGCCTAAAACGGCACACTTTCACCCTTCTTTTTTTTTTTTTTTGTCATGTTCTCACTATGTTTTTTGGAAGATAAATTACACTTTGCCCCTATATTTGGTCACTTTTTTACTTTAATTCTTAAAATTGGTTTGTTTTTTTTTTTTTTGATCTTTTATGTTTGAGATTTTTTTCAATTTAGAGAAAGAAAAAAAAAAAGGAGTATTTTTGTCTAATTTTGAACAGAAATTAACTGAAAAATTCAGAAACATAAAAGATTAAAATTAAAAAAAAAATTAAGAATTAAAGTAAAAAAGTGACCAAATATAGGGGCAAAGTGTAATTTATCATGCAAAAAAACATAGTGAGGACATGACAAAAAAAATAAAAATAAAAATAAAAATAAAAGATGGTGAAACTGTGCCATGACCCCCCTGCTATGCTCCCTGCTGTGCCTAAAACGACACAGTTTCACCCTTTTTTCATTTTTTTCATTTTTTTTTTCCTTTTTTTTTGGGTCATGTTCTCACTATATTTTTTAGCATGATAAATTACACTTTGCCCCTATATTTGGTCACTTTTTTACTTTAATTTTTAAAATTTATTTTTTTATTTTAATCTTTTATGTTTCAAAATTTTTTCAGCTAATTTATGTTCAAAATTAGACAAAAATACTCTTTTATTTTCTAAACTGAAAAAATCTAAGACATAAAAGATCAAAATTAGGAGAAAAAAACAAATTTTAGGAATTAAAGTAAAAAAGTGACCAAATATAGGGGCAAAGTGTAATTTATCATGCTAAAAAATATAGTGAGAACATGACCAAAAAAAAAAAAAAAAAAGAAAAAAAAAGGAGAAAAAAATGAAAAGAGGGTGAAACTGTGCCGTTTTAGGCACAACAGGGGTCACAGCAATGACCCCATGCCCTTTTGAAACATAGGAATGCACGATAAATAAGAATTTTGATAATAGAGAATCGATGACTATATATATGTAAGAATATAAAAGGCTGTTGACAGTTACCATTTTCAAGGTTCTGAGATAGGCTTTGGTGGCATTTTCAAGAGACCAGCAAGCCATATTTCTCTTTCTCTCTCTCTCTCTATATATATATATTGCACTAATGCTTCGTAGCTCGAAATGCTCCGCCCCGAATGGCTTGAAAATTACAACACTCTCTCTTTCCATGACTCACTCTCTCTTTCCCCCTTATTTTGTATCTCTCTTTCTCTCTGTTTCTTTTTCTCTTTCTCATACCCAATATTCTCTTCAAAACTTTTTCTCGCTCATCCCTCTATCATCCCTCTCGTCTCTGTGTTGGGTGGAGAAGTCGGAGCTGACTTTCTCTCGCTCATCCCTCTGTCAAACCCTCTCGCCGCCTTCGATCTCCGATTCTTTTCCACCGCCCGGCCTCCGATCTCCATGTATACACATAGAGGAGACGGTGCACACATAGATTTGTGTATGATGATGATGTGTTGAACAAAGAATTCAGATTCTACTCTTTTTTTTTTTTTGATTGTTGGTTGTTGTTGATGATGAAAGAAAAAAAAAAATTGTTGATGATTGTTGGTTGTTGTTGATGATGATGTGCTATTGAAATTTTTCCAGGTTCTACATTTTTTTTGGTTGATCTCTATGTGGGTTTGATTTTTGGTTGATCTCTATGTGTGATGATGACGATGTGTTGGGTGGGTTGTATTTTTGGTTGATGATGATTCTCTGTGTGTGTGTGTGTGCGCGCGCGCGCGCGCGCTGTGTTGATGATGATTTGTTGATTTTTAGTAGATGATGATGATTCTCTCTCTCTCTCTCTCTCTACTCCTCTCCTCCTCTTCTTTGTTCTTCTTCTTTGTTCTTCTTCTGCAAGTTATGGAAAAAATAAAAAAAATAAAAAAGAAAAATCAAAACGACGTCGTTTTGGGATTTCGGGCCATTTGAGTCTCTAATCTTTCGAGTTACGTAGCAGGACTCTATATATTGTGTGTGTGTCTCTCTATGTTCTGATTCAAATGTTGAGAGGTAGGGAAGTCCTTCAACCTTATATATAAGGGTACATACTATGGCTTCACCTATTGGAATCATATATAAGCAAACAAAAACAAGTGAGTTTATGGTGTAAATTTCAATTTCAATTTATGAGTGCATACTAAGAAAAGTGCACAGAATTTATGGTTTAATTTCTTAAATTTGGTGTGATATGAATTACATCCAAAATAAATTTAATCCTTATCAAATTCTTGATAATTTTCTATATATATATATTTTTAGTACGTAGCATTGTGAAATAAGAAATGCATCAAGCAATGAAACAAGAAGAAATCAACTATAGGTTGACAATTTTTGTTGAATTTGCTCCACATCAGCTAAAGGATCAGTACACCATTTTTAATTATTGGTAGATACTTAAATTATAATTCAACACAACATATATTATATAGCAATATATACAACATCTCTTGAATATTCATCTAAATCAAATAGCTGTAATGTTGTGTATCAGAGGGACAAGTCAACTAAAATTTTTTACAAGACAGACAAAAGAAATCTGTAGCAATTTTTATATATTTTGGTTGGGATTTCTTGGAGAGAAAACAAATGAAGCCCATGTTAGATCTGCCAGCACTCAACAAACTTGTCTAAGTTATGGATTTAGAACATAAAAGCATATGTTAATACGTATTCATTGGTACTGTGTACGGTCTATTTGAATAAAAATTGTTCTTTACACTACTAATTAGGCAAATAATCTTGGCATAATGTAAGTATTCGGATGAATAAATTGTCATTTGTAAGAATCAATAACATTAGAATTAGAGGAATTAATTAATTGTTATTCCTAAGAATCAATCATAGCTATGCACAAAAATAAACCAAAATGGATACTAGTAAATCTATTCGCACAAAAATCATTCATGCACAAGAAAAAAGAATTTAGACCCTCAACCTTCTGTCTTGTCAGCGATTTTGTGAATAGTTTCGGTGTATATTTGTGTCCAGTCATTTTGTGTGCTATTTGTTTGAAATCTATTTAAGATGTGTTCATAAAGTAGTTAGGGCAAAAATATTTCAACAAGTGCTTATTTAATTTGTCTCTGTTATGTTACACAGTATATAAAGGGGAAAAAAAAAGAAAGAAAAAAAAAGAAGAAAAACTTATCTATATCCTAACGCTCCGTTTTTGTAAAAAATAATTTTTTCAAATTTTTTTATATTTGCGTTGGTGGTGGTAGTACTAAGACGGAGGTGGAGGTGAAGGTGGAGGTGGAAATGGAGGTGGAGATGGTAGCATAGTGGTGAGGTAGTGGCAATGGTCGTAATGGTGGTGGTGACGGCAGTGGTCTGATGACATTAATAACATGTTAGTTCAGAAAATGTTTTTTACCTTTTAAAAAAGAAAAAGTATTTTCTACCCAAACTGATTTTTTTTGGGACAATTAAAAATAAAAATAAAAATAAAAAAACCTAGGGTTTGATCCTTGTAACAAAATTAACTCCTGAATTTTCAATTTTATCAATTTAAATCTCAATATTTAATTTTTTTTAATTTAAACTATTTGCCTTTTTTTTTTTTTTTTAACTAAAACTAACGAAAAAATAGTATTTTAATCATTAAACTCAATGTTATACATCTAATGTCTAAAATTTCTATTTTTTATTGAGTTTAATAACTAAAATACCGATTATTTTGTCTATTTTACTTACGAAAATAGACAAATTGTTCAAATTGAAAACAAATCAAAAATTTAGAGTTTAAATTGAAAAAATTAAAAACTCACGGTTTATTTTATTGCAAGAGTCAAATCATTAGAATATATATATATATTTTTTTTTTTGGTTGTGATTTTCCCTTTATTTATTTGTTTGTTTATTTATTTTGTTGACTTTCATTTTCCATTGTATCAATCGTCAGAAAATACATAAAATATTTTTCATCCAAACAAATAGAGCGTAAGACTATCGTAGTTAATTAACATAAAATTAAGCATAATAAACCTTTTTAGCCCAGCCTTGTCTTAATCATAGAAAATTATTTGGTGATCTTGAGGTAAATTCATATGATATCCCGATTTAATTTTTATTGGTCAATATAGTGAGACTCTCAGTACTTTTTGTTTGGTTTATAAGAAATAAATATGACAAGTGTCATATATTAAATGATGTACAGTATTACTAAAAAAACACCATGTTGAAGGATACAAGTGTTGACTGGTATGCCACAAGAGGTCTTGTTTTACAAACAATTAATAGCAGAGGAAAATACTATTTGTAGATGATTTTTATACAGAATTTGTTAGGTGGCATTTCTGTTGGGATTTCTAAAATCAAATTGGTTAGTTTTTGGTGTTTGGAATTCAAGATGAAAACAGGAATATGAAAAAATGAAAAATTAAACACATACGAAGAATAAATATTTACGCGATTCACCTAATAAATAAAAGTCTATTACACTGATGTCTACGATTATTATATATTTTTCACTATGATCAAATAATTATAGATGCAAAGATATTTTTCTCCCCCTCAACTATAAATAGATAGAAATTAAGACAATAGGATACGAGTGCAAAAATACGAAAATATCTTTACTCTAAATTTAGGTGCGGTTGATTAGTATTTATGAGGATACACACTACCTCAACATTTGGGCACTTTCAAAACCTTTCTAGTTTGCCATGGAAAGCTTGAAACAAAGTTTTGGGAACATGTCTCACACTGAAAATAGAGGAGAAAGGAAAAAAACGAAAGTAAAACTCTTAATAAACAGCAATATGATATATTCTCTTGAATATATAATTGTGAAGAAGGAAGCTAGGTTGCATACACATGCATCATCAAGATTATACTACTCACCACACACCCATTGGCTGTATGGTGCTTTGATTTGCACTTAGCATGGGTGCATCAACATTTTTGGTGACGCAATAAATATAGCTACATCTTATCTGAGAATTCTATATGATTTTATTAAATAGTCACTACCCTTGTATATACACTTTCCTAATAAAATTATAGGAGAGCCCCACTTCTCCTAAAGTTACAGTGTCATTCTCCCAATTCCTTCGACTTGGTTCATTCAAACAACCTAGTGTATACTCTACTTCACATCATTTGGGGGAATAAAAATAGTCTTTTGGAATTTCAGACACAATTTGTTGGGGGTAAAAGTGTAACTATCATACAATTTTTAGGAGAACAATGTCGTAGTGTAACTTGAAATATTTAATGCAATTATTTCAGTGGAAGTTTTGGATAACATCAAAGTTGAAGACTTTGTTTAAATGAACACTTTGTTTTAAAATAAACAGTCTTATTGCAACTACATCATTCTATATACAATTTATATATATATATTTTATTTGTGAGTCATTACTCAAAACAAATTAAGGTTGCCAACCCTATATATATAAGTCTTGGATCTTGTTGTGTATCTTGAATCATAATGGCTCCTTTTGTCTAATTATGCTGGAGTAAACATTCAAACAGAGATAATGTAAACCCATAACAAAAATTATACAAACACAAATTTTGTATTGAATAATATGGTCTTTTGTAATTTTTTTATTTCAAGCCAAAATACCTTCAACTGAAGAGAATATAAATAATTAATTTTTAGATAAGATACTTTGCACATGTTTTTTCCAAAGAAATTTTGGTCAACAATTCAGCAGTAACTCATAATTATAAAAATGTCACTAACATGTCATTTTAAATAAGTTTTATGTACAAAATCCTAATTCTGAAAATCATTTTTTCATTTTAAAATTTTGTGAACTCTCTGGAAATTTCCCTTTTTTTTTCTTCGCAACAGCAATTGGAATGCATAAAATAGATAAGGAACAAAAGTTGAGGAGGTCATGAGACATGAGAGGACAAGTTATGGGGATATAAAAAGATTGGGTTATGTTTGAATGTGGTGTTTTGGTGATGCATCCTTGTAGGAAGCATATCAGCATGGGTCAGCACTCTTCAAACACTACTTCATATTAACAAGATTGACATATATAGACATACATCATATATATTTATGCATGCATGCGTTCAAGATTATGTAAAAATGTCTTTGTTCATGCATGTGTGCTAGCAAGAGTGACTTTGTGCATGAATCCCTTTACACATTGAACCTATTATGTATGTTTGGACTTCAATTATCTAGGGAAATCCTATACCCTATCACAATTGATGTAATTTTATCATAAAATTTTATAATATCAATTACAAAATGAGTAATTTTGCCACAATTGGCGTAACAAAAAATATCGTAATTAAGCCACAAACTTTTGTTACATGAATTACAAAATTTTGAATATTTTATTACGCTAATTTGTGATGGGATTACACATTTTATAATTGATATTATAAAATTTTATGATAAAGTTGCGTCAATTGTAATAGAGTGCAGATGGTAAACACCCTTAAAAGAGTATGAGGTTGGACAAATATTTTTTTAGTAACTTTTTTCAAAAATCACAACAAAAAAAAAAAGAAAAAGAAAAAGAAAAAGAAAAAGAAAAAAGAAAAATTAGGGATACTTACAGCCCTCTCTACATGTTTGTATTAAAGTTTGATAATACTAACAACTTGTTTGCTAGTTAAAATTTGTAATTTTTCAAATTATAAAAGTAATAAATGGACCAAACTATCCCTATAGACATAAAATAAAAATTAAAAAAAATCATAAAACACTTCTTTTTTACAAATTTTTCTCTTTCTACCATTTTCTTCTTCGCTCTCTTCTCTTTGTAGCGTTTTCCACCCGTGGCGACTCAAACGCTATCCACCAATGTTTGATTGTTTCTCTCTTTGCTTTTCTCTCTGTACCTTTTGTGCTACATCTACGACATTTACCAACATTGCCTTAGCATCTACTACCACCGCAATCAATCACATCTACCGCCACTGTCGTCTATTTCTTTTCACTCAAAATCACCACCGCTCCACGACCAATCTTTTAGTATCCAACATCATATAGCGTCAGATATATTCTCTTGAAATAATCATTGCCATCAATGAGCTATTATATACCAATTCTATTTCTTTCTATAACACATGTTACGAATCCAAATTTGGACATAGTTTGCCTTCATTGTCATTTCTCACTCTTTTTTTTTCTCTTTATTTCTTCATTTATTATTTTATATATTCCTTGTTGACAGAGATTTTTTGTTATTTGTTTTGTCTCACACTACTCTATATTCTTTCTCTACCCTATCTCATAATCAATAAAATTTATCTAAGTTTAATCAATTAAATTTCTATAGTTAGTAAGATTTTATTGATTTAAACTAAAAGTTAGTGAAGTTTTATTGACCTTGTGCAATTTCACTAGTTTTGATTAGTAAAATTTTGCTGTCTTTGTATTGTTGACTGACCTTATTTAATATGACTGCATTTTGGTTAGTGAAATTTTACTAACTTTACTTTGTGAAATTCCATTTGGCTTTGGTTAGTGAAATTTCACTAACCACTTCCTAAGATAGTGAAAATTCAATTGACTTTCAATTTTGCACTTTTTAACCACTCAGTGAAATTTGATTATCTTCATCTAAAAGTAAAATTTCAATGTCCTAACATAGTAAAATTCAATTGACTTTCAATTTTTGAAAATTTAAGCAATTAATTGAAATTTTTTCTGTTTTGGAAATTGAAATTTCTTTAACTTAGTGTAATGAAATTTCACTTCACTAGAGAGTTTCCAAAACTGATTACTGAGAAATGTCATTGTGTTAAGTTAGTGAAAAATTTCTTTTTGCTAGAGAGTCGCTAGAAAATGGTTATCGGCAACCAATAGTGGTCACTGAAAAGTTGTTGCCAATGACTAAAGGTGGTAGTGATAGATTGGAGTACTGGAATAATGAAACTAGACAAGGGTAGTTTTATTCTGGAGAAAAAGTTAGTACGCCTTAAACTAACATATTTTAGTTGTCTTTGAACTAACTCAAAATATTTTTGGGCAAATTACATCGGTAGTCCTTACATTTTGTTCTTTGTGTCATTTTGGTCTTTCAACTGGCTCAATTTTCACCATTAATTTTAAATTATGTCATTTTGGTCAAATTGATAATGTCTTTAGTGTTTTTGATGAAAAAGAAGCACTGCTTTAGTTGAGTTTAACTCAATGAATTTAGTAAATTTATAATTTTACTCTAAAAAATATGACATATGCCACTTATATGCATATTTTTCACAAAAAAATGTTAAGAATTGTAATAAATTGGATCAAATTGAAACAAAATCATAAAGTCAAAGTCAAAATCAAACCAATTGAAATTATAGGAATCAAAATGACACAAAGACCAAAATATAGGGATTGCTGTTGCAATTTACACTATTTTTTAGAGAGTTCAAAAAAAAAAAAAAAAAAAAAAAAAACCATTTGAAAAAATGCCATGTCAAGCTCTCAAGGTTTAATTGTTCCAAAAAAAAAAAAAAAAAAAATGAAAGGAAAAGCGCTCTCAAGCTTTAAATGTTATTTGAATCAAAGTTGCCTTTGTTTATAATGTAATTTCAAAATTTATTATGTGGATCAAGTAGGTGATGGGAGCATATAGATACAACACAATCTGAGTTTCAAAGAGGAAGAATTGCTCATCAGTAAAATAGTTTTAAAATAATTGCACTATTACATGAAATTTTTAGTTGCAAGGCAGCCAAACAAACCACAAAAAAAAAAAAAAAAAAATCTTGCTAGAACTTGCACCAAATACATGACAGACTCGCACCTTATAAAAATGTAATTTTTTTGCGACTATCCAACTAATTTGAGATTTCCTCTTTTAAATATTGTCCAGAACTATCTGACATTACTCACGCCTCTGTTTTGCAAGGTAATGAATAAGATCAATGCAGGCTTGGACCTTCCAGAAAGTAGACTTGCATTGGACTTACTATTCCCATAACACTAATCTTTTCACAGGAAATTTTCTTGAAATTTACTTGCATGTCTTATTAGTTCTGGATTCTATAGCTTGCATATCAATGAATAATATTTTATTTTTAATTATGTTATTATCACAGCTCAAAGACCAACTTGCTAGTGTAAACAAAAAGGGGAGGAACAGAGAGAGAGAGAGAGAGAGAGCCATTCATAGGTTTGGTATATAAGTCCATGGAACCACAGATTATCAAACACAAACAAAAGAGGGGATTTAGAAAGTTGATTTTGAAGGTAATAGCAACTAGAAAGTAAAATAATTGTGTCACAAAACTACCCATCTCTGGACTGAATATTGCATATACAGACTATCAGTCACTTCCCATGACAAACCACCCACCTCACCCAAACACAACGAAATTCTATAACCAGGTGACACCGAAGAGAGATAGAGATCTCCAAGAATAGGTTGATCTTGAAATATCATCTCTCTCTCTCTCTCTCTCTCTCTCTCTATCTTTTAGTAGTATGCCCGTTGGGCCGTTGAGGTAATTGTGCTCCACTGCTACCATCCTGCATGCATTAACAAGCAGATGATTAATGTTCAACACATAAAGAGACAAGTGTTGGTCTCATAAAAGTAGCCCTCAGGGGGATGTTCAGTGTGCGACATTCCAGATTTTCAAGGAAGATAGCCTATGAAGCACGGGTACTTAAAAAATGGTGCCAGCCAAGTACCGAGTACTTACCGAGTGCAGATACGCATACCACGTACGCCGACTTCATACCGGGTACAACAAATACATTTGGGTACGTCGTGAGTATGGCACAGTACGGTACAGCAAGGTGATTTTTTTTTTTTTTTTGCAACTGCTAAAATTTATTATAGCCTTTATTATTCTTCTTTCAATTTTGAAAATATCAAGTAATTTATTTTCAACACCCTTTACTCATGAGTCATGATTTTATTCTCTTTTGCATCCTGTTTTAGACAATCAAAAAAGAAAAAGAATGAATTATATAACTTTTTAGACAAGTTATTCTCTTTTTAGTTTAGATATTAAAACTTTGATTTGTATATTGGATGTTTAGCTATAAATTTAAAAAAAAATAAACAAAAAAAAAATTGCCGTACCCTAGCCGTACCTGTACCCTACTTTTTAAAGAATTTGCCGTATCGGCGTACCCCATATTGTACTTGTACCGGTATCCGTACCCGCATCCGCACCCGTGCTTCATAGAAGACAACAATGTTAGATCAAGTATCAACCAAGACGGGGATCAAAGATCTTATAATTTAACCGGTCCATCACCCTTGCTACGCTAAACAATTGTTTCGTCCAACCAAAACTTCCTACTTGTAAATACTTATCAAGATCGGCCCAAATCACAAAGAGCCCACAATCAAGGACGTGAGCTCTTTTGCCTCGACAGATTAGTCATACCTGTCCGCAGATGTGGATGTGTGTGTGTGTGTGTGTGTGTGTGTGTGTGTGAGAGAGAGAGAGAGAGAGAGAGAGAGAGAGAGAGACCTCATATACAGTATAGCTTGTGTAATTCAGAACATAGGAAGGTGGATGGGAAGATCCTACAGTAAAAACATAAACTATCAGTAAAAATTAGAAGTATCAACATACAATACTAGCATTAGCATATATCATATGCCACTCAAATGAGAAAACACTAAAAATGCTGGAGAAACAGATCCACTCAGGCATGCTAAACAGTAACACACCAGAAAGGGAAAAACCCATGCAAAACCCGAATAGAATGCCATGTTACCATGTAGAGACATTTGTTGTTTAAAGTCATCCAAAAGGAAAGATCACGAATAATAACTGTGCTCCAATTAGAATACCCGATTGCATCAAACAAGTTCTAATCCAAATAAAAATCGATCTTTCAATTGTGAATTCAAACTTGAAATTCAAATCCTGGTGACCAAAATTTCGAAAACTCGGGTCCATGTGAATTGGATGTCATCTTATAATGAATAGAGAGTGATTGGTTTTGTCTATTTTCTTACATTATTACATATTTACTTCCCAGTTAGGCATCATTTTAAACAGAATTATAAAGAATTTATTGTGTGTTAACCCAAGCATAACAGTAGAAGATAAATTTCCGGTTCTTCTACAGTAACCCCTAATTTTTAGTATTCCCTCCAATTTTTAAAAAGTTCCAACAGGCAAGCTTATGCTTTAGGCAAAAGTTATAATATCAGGTAATTCAAATCTTACCACATCATTCACACTCCCCACAAAAATCGCTGCAAGCAAACTATTTACTGTTTGACAACTATAATAAAGAAAAAAACCATTATGGTACTTCCAACGGCATTAAAATTTGACATCCATCAAGAAACTTGGGATCAGATTCTTTTTCCCTTTCTTTTATTTTCTTTTGGTTTTTATTTATACATGTACTTTTGGCGGCTTGGGGCCTGAACAAATAAGTCAAGTGACAAATGGATTACCTGCCCCATAAGCAGAGTAACCACTGCAACGGAGATCATGTCCGCCAGCTCTGTCAACAAGACAAGTGACAAGTATATTGATCAAATTAATAAAATTGCAACTCAAAGCGGAACATGAAAATGTGTACGGAAAAAACCTTCTCAGTGCAACATCATATGGATTGTGACTGTGTTTCCCAACAGACCATTCAAAATATGCTGCATGAGATTGACTTTGTCTTCCAATAGCAGGCTCAAGGTATCCAGCATGAGGTTGGCCACGTGTCCCAAGAGTAGGCTCAAGGTATCCTGCACTAGATATGCTGTGATTTCCTACAGCAGGTACATGGTATCCTGTGTGAGGTTGTCTTTGTGTCCCAACAACACTTTCAAGGTGTCCTACATGAGGTTGATACTGCATTCCAGCAGTAGGTTCAAGGTACCCTGAAAAACTTCGGCTTTGCTTACGAGCAACAGGATCAAACCCAGCATGCGGCTCCTGGAAAGCAACCATTTTACATGATCAAAACAGAAAATGGATAATTACAAAACTAGTGAATGAAAAAGAATGTTACCGTATCTGCATGGGACCTTTTAGATCCAGATACAGTGTTGTATGCATGGCTCTGGCAACTAACAGCAGGTGCAGCATATCCTGGTGCATATGGATTTCTGTATTCGATGAAATCTGCACCATAGTTTGGTCCTTTTCTAATATGAGGATCTCTCTTTGTCTTCTTGAAATTATTGTTTTGCCTTCCCCGCATTTTGCCTGCATATTCATGAAAGAAAAATCTTTCTCCAGAACCTTGTATAAAAGTAGTCAAAAGGATAACTAATTTAAGCCACTACAGGGTACTTTACTGTGTTTTTTCTTTGATGGCATTTCATTATGACCATGCTCAGCTCCTATCTTTCCATGACCTTTAGCCTTTAAACGTTGATTCTTTCTCTTGCGGTTTGTCCTTTCCAACTTGGATGATGCTCGAACAGGTTGACCTTCAGTGACAGTTTTGGGTTTGTTTGGTTTACCTCCACCAATTTCTGTCTCAGAAATAGCGTTCCCTTTTTCTTCTGTCACCATCTTTCCCTTTTTTTTGGCCCTTTTGGATTTTGCATGACCTTTCATCTTTGAAGGTGCAGCTATGTTTTCTCTTTCACTCTCTTCTTTCATTGATGGGACTTCACTCTTTTTCTTAACCTTAAATCCCCCACGAGTACCTTGCTTTTGAAGCCGACCCTTAAAATGAGGCTTTGCAATGTTAGCCTTAACCTGAGACATTTATGACAGGTAAGAATATTGTTTCCCTAAGCAAAGAAAAGAAAGAGAAGAAAAAAAAATAACACTTTACTACCTTGACTTCTTGTCCAATATGAGCATTATTAATCCCCTCCACACAAGCTAGGGCACTTTCTCGAGAAGTAAAAGTAATAAAGCCAAAATATTTGCGTTTGCTGGCTAGACTCTGAGGTAACTGAACTTTCACAACCTCACCATACTGTGTGCAGATTTCTTTTACTTTCTGTTTATTCCCAGCATCAGTTAAGCCTTCCACATAGACAGTCTTCACCTAACAACAGGAAAATTTAAATTTGTCATTTATACACTTTCAATGATGAAATCAAGTAACGTCAAGCACTATACAGTAGATTCGATGATCTGTTCAGCAAATACAGAAGGCATCTCTTATGCTGGAAAAAACTGACAAATTTAAAAATATATCACAGTGTCCCATACTTCAGTAAGACACTTAAGAGGCACGAAAGAATTGGACCTAAACGCTTAATTATCTTATGGAAGTATGCTATCATAATGACTTCTAGCAACCTCTCTAATATCATGAGTGTCACTACTGTACACATAAATTCTGGGTCCTGCAACAAAGGCACAAAAAAGTAGCGCAAATATTCGATTTTATTAATTAAAAGGTATAGATACACTCCTATATGATCTATCATATTACAAAAGAACAAATCCTCTGATTTGATCTCAGAAAAGGGCTGCAACCCAACAACTACAGAAAGCTTGTTGAATCGAACCAATTGACGGATTTCTTTAAGTCTTCAAACTGAGAAGCTTGAGGGAAAAGAGACTTTATTGAGAGCTTGAATAGCTTGATCTCAGTCCAAACTTCAAAATAATCTCTAAAATAAGAGCTTGAAGTTGTATCTTTGAGAGCCTTGATGCGTAGGGCGTACTTGATGTTAGAGAACGTGGAAGGATCAACATGTAGTTGAAATGCTTGATGATTCTTCAAGAAAGTATTGAGAGTTTTTGGAGATAACTTTAAGAAAAAATATTGACAAAAAGAGTACTCGAGAACTCTTGGCCAAAAGGTTCTTGAGAGCCTTGGCAGATAAATGGCCAAAAGGTCCCCTACTCAATAATAAGAGCCTCTATTTATGGTCTCAAGGGAGGGATGTTAATTTTAGTAACCCCATTAAATTAGCATTTAATTAATTTAAATTTCTAGAAAATGATGAATCTGTACAATTTTGTATTTTGAATTCAAATTTCAACCCAATTTCCAACTTCTTAAGAAATTTTCACAAGTGTCCTTAAGGGACCAGCATCTCTGGGTTGATTCAATTGTCTGACTCAACTGTCAAAATAGTTGACAATTGTATCTTGGTGTCAACCATATTTTGAAATGGGTGAAGTACCACAATTTTGAAGGGACCCACATTTCTTTGAAGGCTTTGACCATCTTGACTTTAGTTGATCAAGTAAATTTTACTTAAAGCGATTCCGGTTTTGACCTGACCGTTGTTGTATTCTGAACTTGGGGTTTCATGGTTTTGTATTGTTAATCATATCTTGCTTCCCTTGTATTTCTTTAAATTTGGCTATTGGATTGTTATGGTTGCGTTTGAAATAGGTTGGTTGCTTAGTTTCCAAACTTTTGTTGCCCAGGATTTTGCTTATCCGCTCGAGCGGCACTTCTTGCGCTCGAGGGAGCTTTGCGAACTCTCAGTACTTTTGCAGGTCTGCAAAACTACTGGGATAGTGTATTCTACGCTCAAGCAGTGCTTTCTACGCTCGAGTGGTCTCAACTCGAGCGGCCTTTCTTGCCCTCGAGCGTTGGTCTGTTGTCTGCAAAACTACTGGGAGTATGCATTCTGCGCTCGAGCGTCACTTCTTGCGCTCTAGAGGACTGTGCGTATATCAGTTCTCGAAAGTAACATTTTACATCACTCTTTCATATCTTTCCACTCAAAACCCTAAAGTTAAAGCCCTCTCTCTCTAAAACCTACCTTCTCTCTACATTTTCGTCTAGATCTAGTGGTTTCTCTACCCTACTCCCTTTGTTAAAAAGGTAGAGCACGCCGTGAGCTCTCTTTTTATCAGAACAAAAGTGAATTTTGGTTCATTTGAGGTTTCTCCAGTGTTTTTTAAGGCGAAAAGCAAACCGAGGCCACAAGGTCTCCTAACGCCTAAGCGCGAGGTGACGACGCGAGGTGAGGGCTTCATCGAATCGAGGCGACCACAAACGATATTTTTTTTAAATAAATAGTATAGACAAAAATATAAATATTTTCAAGAACCATCATGCATTTATCATTCCAAATACTAAATATCCATAAACAACAGAAAATATCCAACAAAGACAAATATAATCCAACAATCCAAAGGTTCTAAAAATCATCTTCAACATCAAGCAAATGAATTTCTTTTTCATTATCATTGGCTTCATCATATATTTCCGCATCTTCTTCCTCTCCCCCATCTAAAATTGACTCTTCCTCATCAATAAGTTGTAATCTAGGTCTAGCTGCTGATTTTGAAGTTGAACGACCCCTTTCTATTGCCCTTGTTGATCTAGTTCTTTGGCTACTTTCCTCAAGTCCAGCAGCTCTAGCAACATCATCCCATGTCAAAGTATCATCCTCAAAGACAAGTTCCTCCTCCATCCTCCCAACCAACCACTCGTTACTTTCATCAATATCTATCAAAGCGATGGGATCAATCATGTCACAGGAATTGTATCGACGTCTCAATGCTCTATTATACTTGACAAATACTAAGTCATTCAGACGTTTTTGAGCTAACCTATTTCTCTTTTTGGTGTGAATCTGCAAAAATTCAAACCAAATAAAAATATTCAAATTTTTATCTAGGTAATAATAAATTTATAGGTATTCATATTCACTACATTTAAAAATAGGTACTCACATGTTCAAACACACTCCAATTCCGCTCACATCCAGATGAACTACAAGTTAGACTAAAAATTTTGATGGCAAATGTTCGCAAATGTGGCGTTTCAGAACCATATGCACTCCACCAATCAGCTGTTGATTATAACTAATTAATTAGAAAAAATATTTAAAATATAAAAAACTAACCAAAATTACTTAAGTATAAAATATAGATCACCCAGTGCCCTTGTAGTTCTTTGTCTAATGGCCAAAGCCATCCCAAAGAGACCTTCAGCTTTCTTATAGGTAGTCAACTTTGCGCAAACTTTATCTTGTGTCTTATTGTTTGGGACCAACCTTTGTATGCATTTATACAGGCCTGACATGACTTCCTTATCTTTCTCAATATTCGGATTTGCGTAAAAATACTCTGGATTTAAATAATACCCAGCTGCTTGCAAAGGTCAATGCAATTGAACATTCCATCTACAGTCAATTATTTCAAAAAACTCATTATACTTCTCTTCATTTCCATTAAATGATTTTGCAATGGCTTCTTTAGCCCTATCCATTGCCTCATAAATATATCCCATGGGAAGCTTTCTCTCACCATCAACCAATCGCAGCACACGAACAAGAGGACTTGATATTTTGAGCGCACAAAGAACAGTGTTCCAAAAAGAAGGCATTAATATGAGTTGTGCTGTCTTTTTACCCTGTGGTTCCTTCGCCCATTTGCTTGTGGTCCATTCCTCCAAAGTGAACATCTTCTTTAAGCTAGTTTGTTGTTGATGAATCCTTGATAAAGTTAGAAAAGCAGTTGCAAATCGAGTTTTTCATGGCTTGATCAAATCCTTGCACTAGGTAAATTGCCTCATCATATTCAACAAACCAGAGCGGTTCACAATATAACCATGCACCGCAATTGCCTTTTCAAATGTCTTGTTAAAGTTGGGAATTTTGAAAATGTCCTCCAACATCAAGTCCAAGCAATGAGATGCACATGGTATCCAATACAAATGTGGCCGCTTTGCCTCCAAAAACTTCCCTATTACAAGTTTTTAAAAAAAAAAGAACAAGTTTTTAATATGAGAATTGCATATTCATATTGTAAGTAAGTACTAAGTAAATGTACACTACTAAGTTACTAACCGGCCAACACATTTGCTGAGGCACTATCTGTAACAACTTGAACCACGTTGGCTTCACCAATACGCTCCACAAAGTTGTCAATCAATTCAAACATCTTATTTGCATCCTTGGATAAGCTAGAAGCATCAACGGATTCAATAAACATTGATCCTCCTGGGCAATTAACCAAAAAATTAATTAATGCCCTGTTTCTTTTGTTCTTCCACCCATCGGCCATTAAACAACATCCATATGTTACCCAATCTTTTTTATGATCCTCCATAGTCTTATTAGTGTGGTCTACTTCTTTCTGCAACTAAGGAACCCACACCTCATTGTAGCTTAGTGGTTTCATGCCAGGACCATATTGCCCAAAAGCTTCAACCATTGGCCTAAAACTATTATAGTTCACAACATTGAAAGATATACCCGTATCATACATCCACCTTGAAAACCAAACACGAGCCCGATCTCTCAACACCTTCTTGCTAGGATCATTATCATCAATTCTTGTTTACTTCCCCTTGGCTTTACGATTTTGCGCCGCAACTTCCGGATCAGGGGTGAAGTACATATCCATGGGTCCCTTTTGCTTTGGTTGTTTGGAAGCAACAGATTTGGAGGAGCTACTTCCTTGTTCTCAATGGGTAGAACCTTGAGTAGGAACAGGCCTTTTACCATGTTGATTTATCTTAAGAATTTCATCATCATCATCATCATCATCATCATCTTCATCATTATCCATCTCATCAAAATCAAGAACCATCCTTAATTGGACCTTTGACTGACTTTTTTGAGACATAGTCTTTAATCTCATCTTTGACATGAGATGGACATTTTTTTACAAGCAACAACATTTTTATAACCACTAGCAAGATGTTGCTTGACTCGGTAAACACCGCCATTCATTTCTTTGTCACAAAAGTTGCAAATAAACTTTGAAAGATTTTGGGGATTTACCATCCGTGCATATTGCCATGCCGGATCTTTTTTACTTTCACTCAACTTCGACATCTAATTCTAACCAACCAAGCAATTCAATGTTACGGAACAAAGAAAAATTTAAAGTGCAAAGAAATAAACAGTTTCATTTCAACATAAAGAAATTAAAGAATAACATATTTTTAACAGCAAAATAATTGAAATTTTTTAGCAAAATTAATTGAAATTTTTTCAGCAAGATAATTATATAATTAACACAGCAAAATAATTGTAAAATAACACAACAAAATAATTAAACAAATGTAAAATCAATTTAGTAAAATTAATTGAAAAAAATTTCAACAAAATAAATAAGAAAAGAAACAAAAACAAGAACTAGGAGAAAAGGGCAAAAAAAAAAAAAAAAAAAAAAAAAAAAAAAAAAAAAAAAGAAGAAGAAGAAAAGGGTCTGCCTACAGAAACAGAGTAGAGTTCTTCAAAGCAGAGTTGAAAAAAAAAAGATGAAGAAAGGAAGAAGAAAGGAAGAAGAAGAAGAAAAGAAGATGAAGACGCAGCAACAGGAGAAGAAAGGAAGAAGAAGCAAGTACTCACCTCTGATAATCGACTGGAACGATGTCCGAAGAAGGAAGAAGAAGACGCAGGTAATCAGTGAGGTCGTTCGAAGCAAATGTCGACTGGAACGAAGTCGACTTAGGGTTTCGACTTCTTATTTAGTAGAAATCAATTATAAAGTGCAACGTATGTCTACAAATAGCACAAAAGTCATCCAAATGAAGGGCCCAGATCTTTCGAACTGAAATCAGACAAAAATTGGTGAAGCGTCGCTTCGCATCGCCTCTCGCTTTGTCGCCTAAGCCTCGCTTCATGCACTTCGACTTCGACTTACCATTTCGCCTCGCCTCAATGAGTAGAAAGCGCTACATCGTCGCCTTGCCTCGCTTAGCGCTTAGGCGAGCGCTTAGTTACGCCTCTGATAACACTGGGTTTCTCCACTCTCTCCTTGATCTCTAGCTTCAAGGTACGGATTTTCTACACTCTTCTATGAATTTTAACTTAGTTATTTGTTGATGTGTAAGAAATATTAGAACTTGAGGTGATTTTGAACAAACCTAGGATTTTGGTTTAAAATCAAAAGAGTAATTTTCAAATGTATGTGTTGAAATTGGTTATGGGATTAGATGTGAGGTTGTGTTGTGATAAATATGTTGATTTGATACTCGGGATGGGTTTTGGAAGAAAATTGAGTTTTGCCCTAAAATGTTTCAAATAGTTATTTTGTATAAATAAACGAAATTGGTATTAAAAATATGAAATTGGAAGAACGTTTATATCAATGGTGGAGTTGGATATGTATTACCTCTCATCTATGAAAATTGGATAATTTATCTGTTTTAGAGATTGTATATCTGTTTAGAAATAACTGTTTTGGGCTATCGGTGGAGGATAGCTATGATTGTTATAGAAATTACATGAGGATTAGATTAATTGAAACTAATCTCTTATCGGTTGTCATTGAATATGACTGTGTTTTAATACATTGTATATATATAATGTGTGGGAGGAGAAAGGGGATGCACTTCATGTTTGGGAGGAGAAAGGGGATGGACTCCAGTAAATTAAGTTGGCCTGTGTGTCCATGGTGAAAGTCTCGAAAACCGCGTGTATATATGGATGCCGATTCCCGCGGACAAAATTTTCGTAAAATGGCAAATAGATGTATTTGTATGATAACTATATGGATTTGAGACCCAATAAGTTGTATCCTCAGTTTGGTTGATTGAATAAAATAAACATGATTAATGAATTGAGACATGAAGCTTGGGATAGCATGGTTTTGGAAAAGAGTTGTAAATGAGTTTAAATCACGAGCATTGTATATGCATATCATATTTATATCTTTGTTAACATTTATAGATTGTGTTAGATTGTTTCTACTGTGTTTTAGCTCACCCTATGTAAGAAAAACATTTCAGGTACTGGTGATATGCTTCCGTTAAGGCAGTGACTTGGAAGGATTGGGAGCAAGAGCTTCTCTTTTGTTGTAATTATTTTGTATAATCAAGGGCCTTAAATATATTGGACTTAAAGTCTATTTTTGTTATAACCAAGAACCTACTTTGGAAAGTTGTAAGCCTTTAGGGCATTTATTATTTGTTTTTCTTCCAGTTTCTATCTCATTCTGTGTTATATGCTGTAGATTCAAGGATAGGCTCATGAATGTATAATTGCATATGTCACTCTCTTGTACAACTGGATCTTATGTAATAGAAGGACTTTGTACTCTGATTCTAATTGTCATTTACTTATCGTCTTGGTGGGTTTATTGTTTTATTTCGGGGCCTTACATTACTAGTACCTATGAAGCATGGGCACTTCCGGGTATTGATACTTTGGATGGTTACTTTTGCATACGTATCGAGTACATGAAACATGTCAAATTTTGTCTTCTTAAATTCTAGATATACCTAATATATACACAAGCCGTATCTTAACTTAAATAATACTTTCTACTATATAAAAGTGAAGTTAATTTCATTGAAATTTTTTTTAATGTTTAGCATGATTTTAAATTAAAACTTTGGTTTGTAAGTTATTTAGTATAATGACATTTAATTTTGGTTTATACCTAACTTTTGACATTAAATGTTAATTGTAGGTTGGATCTTAACAAACTAAACCATTTAACTAATTTTTGCATTACTCCAAATAAAAAATATAGATATATATTTTACAAACACACCCAGCCATACCCATATTCTACTTTTTAAAAAAATTTACCATACCAACGTATTCATATCGTACCAATACCAGTACCTGTACACGTGCTTCATAGGTTTTAACCAATTGGACGATGATTAAGCCATGTCAAAATTTAGGTGTCTACTGTCACAACACAGAATACTAATTAAAACACATGACTAAGATGTCACAATTTTTTACCTAATATTAAAAATCCTAGTAGATGGAGCACCTTTCACGATGACACGCCTTTGGGCTAAGTACCTCCCAAAAATGACTTGCACCTGAGCAAATTTTAGGTCCAAATGCACAAGTTTTATATAATTCATCATCAAGAATTAAAGTATTTTTGTTACCAACATATTTTTATCAATTTATGACTTTCCACAAACACTAGCAGGACTCACATTTCTAACCTGAGACAGAATTTCTTGATTTGGGTGCATTGGGGTTTGCGCAAAAGCAACCTTAGCACTTCTATCACGACCAAAGACAGCATCTGGCTTTCTTAGTCTTTGAAATGCTGCCATTGCATCCGAGTGGGTGCTGAACTCCAAAAGAGCAAAACCTTTGATCTTCCCTTCTTTTTGAGGATCATCAGGCAAATATATCTCTTCAATATTTTCAACTCCATAGCTTTTCAATGTTCCCAGCACCTTCAGAGGGAAAGAAACAAACGATGTCAGATCATCAATGCAAGGATGACCTTCAGTAACAATGCAAGGATGTGTATTAAAAGCTTACATGCTCTTTAGTCCATAATTTGCAGATGTTGCCCATATAAAGAGTATCATTATCCTGGCTTGCTGATATTATAACGTGTTTGCCTCTCACCTTGCCAGAAGAAAAGACCACATTATTGCCATCTTAAATTAACATTTTGAAAATTATGCTTTTATTTTTCCTTTGCAAAGAAAATTTCATATTAAAAGTCAATATACAAAACCTGGATCCCTTCGTTCAATGCAGAAAGAGCATTCTTTGCTTGCTCAACAGTCACGTATTGAATAAAGGCAAATCCTCTACTCTTATTTGTAGTTGGATTCCTTACTATCCTAGCGGCTTTTATTTCCCCAAACTTTCCAAACACTTCAATCAGATCGTCCTCAACGGCCCCTTTATCCAGTCTTCCAATAAAAATTTCGAAATCCTTTTTTTTCTTCCTGTCAGTGATGTGATTGTTGATAAATTCAGCAGGCTGTTCCTCATCTTCATTATCTTCTTCATTGTCCCCGATATCTTCCTCATCCTTTCCACCCACCTCACCCCCTTCTTGCCCATCACTACGCTCATTGAGAACAGGAAAATTGTCATTGTCTACAAATGCCTCGGCATCATCAATTTGAGCAGCAGCAGTTCCTTCTTCAGATGAGTTCTGTTCTGCAACTATAACAATTACTTATTGTCAACTGATGACCCTGATCATAGTAACACCAAGGAATTGCATACACATACACAAGTAGTTCAAAATAGAAATGAGAAAAACAGTGTCAATAGGGAAAACAAGGACAAACGTGGATACACATCAGAGAAATCACATGACGTTAAACAGATAGGATTAGAAAACATATGAAGTTAAACAGATAGGATTAGAATGGGCACCTAATGAGTCTGAGAAACATAGTCAGGTGCTCAAACTTCGGATAAACAATACAACAATAGCTGAGTGCAGAGGGTAAGTTATCACAACACCTTTATTGAATTCACCATAATTATGTCATTTGTTGTAAACACTGTAAAAAATATAATTTTATCTTTCTCATCTCTCTTCTACTAATAACACAATTTGAGAGAAGTGGCGCGAAGGCAAAAAATAAAAGGACTCAACTCAAAAAGCCATGGACTGAGTTCCCCCCAATGGTGCCTCAATTGCCAATGCATGCTCTTATTTGTGAAACTGTGACAGTTCATTGTTATTTTTCTTTAGTTCCAGACAGTGGCAAATTCAATAACAACAAAGCACATGTTGTTTCCATTCATTCATTAGAAGAGGCCATTGTGCAGAATAATTCAATCAATCTAGGGTGTTGGAAGTGGTGGACTAGTTACTAAACTGACAACTGGCTTTAATTGCACAAAATAACATCCATAGCCTCAAATTCACATTTTCACACTCAACAGCCCAAGTCTCATACCACCACCAAGAAATAACCCCAATTTATTCATTCATATAGTGTTCTTCAGCAAAGGGAGGGAAAAGAGTAGATTGGGAATTCAGAAGATGTGGAGAAATTATGGATAGTGCTTTCATCCATTCTTATTCTAGTTATAGAGCCTCACTCAACCAAGAATTCAAATAATTGCTGGGTGAAATTGCAGCCCAAGGTACAAATCATTGAGCAAGGAGAAGGAAACACAACGAAGTTAAGATAGCAGCAATTGAGTGACTCAAGTCTTCATGTGGTTCACTTCTTCTTTAGTGTAGTCAAAATTTACTCTCCCCCAAGGATAAAAGACATCTTATCTACATATATATATAATCATATTTATAAGTATCTGAGCAAAGACAGCCCATTCTTAATTGCAAATCAATGATCTGGAACCAAAAGAAAAATCTGTGAACACTTCAAACAATTTGTTTTGTTACAAAATTGTTTTCTTAATTTAAAAGCTACCTCTTGACACCCTTTTGCTTGACTAGTATAGTGCCTCCAAATTGAGATTTTAAGGTATTAGTGCTACCTGAAATCTCTGCCAGAGATTAACAGAGTTTTCAGGAAACATTAACAGCCTCAGGCCTTGAAAACATTATTATCATCAGAAATTAGGTGAATGACCTTGTCAAATTATCCATGAATCATCTTTTATTTGCTTTTAAGGTTGATTGTGTATCAATAACATTTCCTAGGCCCACTAAAATCTTTAAATTGACAGGGATCTTCAAAATTAATCCTCAGTGGAAAGAAGATGACAATCATCTGATAATAATATATTTATATTTACTCAAAAAAGAAATTTAAGTTTCGGAAAATATCAAAATAGATGATAATTTATATACGAGCACCATCATCCCTTAATCTCTTTTTTTATTTGACCTAATTCTTTGTAGTATGTGGAGCATTTCCAATCCTTACTCTCTTCTTTTATCAACCTTGAGTGAAATTTTGGTTAAAGTTTGATCCGGTATGGAACACTCCAATCTTTACTAAAAAAAAAAATTCGTCCATTTTTTACAAAAGAAAATAATTTAAAATCTTTATTATTTTTAAAATTTCATCAAATTTGAGTAAAAAGATGACGTTGAGAATTTGAAAAAGATTTGATTCATCCTTGATTTAGCAAAATTTTTTCTCTCTCCCTATTTGATACAAGTTGAATGAAATGATTGGAGCTCATTTTAGTTCTTTATTCATCAAATTTCAAAATTTGATGAAAGAATTGGTCAGTGTTTTAAAAGGCGCTATTAGCCTTGCGTTTCGAACAGGTCGAGACAAGGTGCAATACACAAGGCGCAGCTTAGGCGCTGAGGGCGAGCTTTTTTTTCGAGGCGCGAAGCGTGGGCTTCATGGGCTTTACCTATTTGTCTACTCCAACTGCTGATTAAGTGCCTTTTGTGGGCATACCCACAGGGATTCAAAATTCTTCAATATAAAATGACTAAACGTGGTCAAAAGAGAGCAAAAAGTGATAAAAGATTGGATATTATGCTTTATATCTTTTGTTAGATATTTCTAATTTTTAAAAGATTAAATGTTATGTTTAAATATTATCAGAAATAGTTATAATTTTTGAAATTTTATATATATTTGTAATGTTGAAAAGTTTGCCTATTTTATAATTTTGCTTTTCTTCTATTACTTGTTCTTCGCTTTGGTGAGGCGCGTGCGCCTCGCCTAGCACTTAGGCTATAGGAGAACTTATCGCCTCGATGCACCTAGAGCCTTTTAAAACACTAGAATTGGTGAAGGATTGGAGGTGCTTTTATACAATATAATGCAATTGAATTCAGCTCAACTATAATTTAAGAACAATCAATCAAACGCTAAGAAAAAGTTATAACCATTACCAACATGTATTCTTTCATTCTGTTCACCCTCTACTTCTTTTTCCTCAGCTGCATTGTCAAACTTGTCATGATCACCCTCCATTCTTTCTCCATCCTCCATAAAGCTCACAGTATTGACATTGACGTTCCTCTCCTCCTCCTTAACCTTCGTTTCCACTGCTGTACTCATTACAGCCTCGTCTGCATGATTTGAGTCTAAAACCCTAAGTTCTTGCTTGATTTCCACTCCGGCGATCACCAGCGGCGCCACCTGTTCGCCGCCTTCGTCCTTCACCGCAGCAGATAGAGCTTCTTGGCCTTTGTTCTCCGACTCCGGCACTGTGTTGCTCTGGTCGGCCAGACTCAATTCGAGCTCCGATTGTTTCGATTTCCATGTCGACTTCCTACGAGTTGCCGATCGAGGGGCCATGGTCTGGTCTGTTTGTTTCTCTCTCTCTCTCTCTCTCTCTCTAAATTCTCTCTTTCTATATATGGAGAATGCACAAATATTAGCTTTTGAAAATGAAGAACAAACAATGGGATTTTTCTAGGATACATGAAGATGGTTTTCATGTATCATACATAAATAATTTTGGACCATTAGATCTAAAAGTAAAATAAATCTAACCATTGATTGGTAATAATTAAAACCAGGTTAAGAAATCTAGGTAGTTTCGTAAAAAATAAGGTGGTTTTCAATGATTTTGAAACCAAAAAGTGGTTTTCAACTTACCACAATAACTAAGTATACTTACTATTTGATGTGATTATACTTACTATTTTTAATAACTATACTTACCATTCAATTATTGATAAAATACACTTAACCTGCTATTCAGGTAACAGGTAAATTTAAAAAATTAAGTTATAATAAATTTTCAAAATCTCTAAAATAAATATAAAATTCATAAAATAGAATTTAAGAAAAAAAATATACAAAATAAATTTGAATTCTAAACATTTTATTATAATTTATTACATTTTATGAAATATGATTTTTTATTTATTTATCTACTTAATAGCAATAAATGAAACCTAATTTCCTTTTCATTTATCACACTTGAAAATAATAAATGCAATTAATGAAGAAATATAATTAATAAAATATAGAAAATTTTATAATTTATTTGAGGATTCCATGAACAAAATTTTATGTTTATTTTTAAAAATTTTGAATATTTGAAGATTTAAAGATAAGATTGTTATTGATTTGGAACTCCTTAGATAAGAATCTATATTCTCTATCTCTTTTTTTACATTAACTTTCCATGATATTTTGAATTTATAAATTTTAATATTATGTTGGAATAACATTTCACCTAGTTAAAAAAAATATATATGAGATTTAATTGGTAAAAAAAAAAAAAAATCAAGTTTGATGAAATAGTAAGTGCGATCTTAAGTTTAGTTTAAATGATTAATTAATCGAGTCTACTAAAATTGTAAGTAGAGTTCCATTGAGTAGTAAGTATTGTTTAAATGATGAGTCAAGTTTGATAAAGTAGTAAGTAGAGTCTAATTGAGTAGTAAGTGTTGTTTAAGTGATGAGTCAAGTTTAATAAAGTAGTAAGTAGAGTCTCATTGAGTAGTAAGTGTTATTTAAATGAGTAGTAAGTCAAGTCTGATAAAGTAATAAGTAGAGTCTCATTGAGTAGTAAATGTGGTTTAAATGAGTGGTAAGTAAGTCTGATAAAATAGTAAGTATGGTTTAAATGAGTGGTTTTCAATTTATTACAATAACAAAACACATTTACTACTTGATATAGTTGTAATTATTCCACATAACTACACTTACCATTCAAACATTAATAAAATGCACCTAACCTCTAAAATAAATATAAAATTTATAAAATAGAATGTAAACAAAAAATATATATATATATATACAAAATAAATATGAAATTTATAAATTTTATTATAATTTTTTATATTTTATGGAATATGATTTTTTTATTTATGTACTTAATGGCAATGAATGGCAATAAATGAAACCTAGTATCTTTTTCATCTACCACAATAAATGCAATTAATGAGAAATATGATTAACAAAATACAGAAAATTTTCAAATTCATTTGAGGATTCCTAAACAAAATTTGATGTTCATTTCTAACACTTTCAAAGAGTTTAAGATAAAATTGTTGTTGATTTGGAACTCATTAGGTAAGTCTCTCTCTTTTTACTTTCACTTCCATTATATTTTGAATTTATAAATTTTTATGTTTTGTTGGAATAACATTTCACCTAATTAAAAGAAAAATTATGAGATTCAAGTAGTAAGAAAAAAAAATAAAATCAAGTTTGAAGAAATAGTAAATGTAGTCTTAAATTTAGTTTAAATGATTGATAAGTCAAGTCTAATAAAGTAGTAAGTAGAGTCTCACTGAGTAAGTATTGTTTAAATGAGTGATAAGTGAAGTTTAGTAGTAAGTATAATCTCATTGAGTAGTAAGTATGTCTTAAATGAGTAGTAAGCCAAGTCTGATAAAGTAGTAAGGATAGTCTCATTGAGTAGTAAGTGTTATTCAAATAAGTAGTAAGTAAAGTCTGATGAAATAGTAAGTCCAGTCTCATTGACTAGTAAGTGTGGTTTAAATGGCTGATAAGTCAAGTTTGATAAAGTAGTAAGTAGAGTTTCATTGAGTAGTAAGTGTGGTTTAAATGAGTTAAGTCTGATAAAATAATAAGTAGAGTCTTATTAAGTAGTAAGTGTTGTTTAAATGACTGATAAGTCAAGTTTGATAAAGTAGTAAGTAGAGTCTCATTGAGTAGAAAGTGTAATTCAAATGAGTGGTAAGTCAAGTCTGATAAAGTAGTAAGTATGGTTTAAATGAGTGGTAAGTCAAGTATTGAGTAGTAGGTATGGTTTAAATGAGTGGTAAGTCAAGTCTGATAAAATAGTAAGTACAGTCTCATTGACTAGTAAGTGTGCTTTAAATGGCTGATAAGTCAAGTTTGATAAAGTAGTAACTGTAATTCTAATAAAGTAGTAAGTATAGTCTCATTGAATAGTAAGTGTGGTTTAAATGAGTTAAGGTTGATAAAATAATAAGTAGAGTCTTATTAAGTAGTAAGTGTTGTTTAAATAACTGATAAGTCAAGTTTGATAAAGTAGTAAGTAGAGTCTTATTGAGTAGTAAGTGTGATTCAAATGAGTGGTAAGTCAAGTTTGATAAAGTTGTAAGTACAGTCTAATTGAGTAGTAAGTATGGTTTAAATGAGTGGTAAGTCAAGTCTGATAAAATAGTAAGTACAGTCTCATTGACTAGTAAGTGTGCTTTAAATGGCTGATAAGTCAAGTTTGATAAAGTAGTAAGTGTAATTCTAATAAAGTAGTAAGTATAGTCTCATTGAATAGTAAGTGTGGTTTAAATGAGTTAAGGTTGATAAAATAATAAGTAGAGTCTTATTAAGTAGTGAGTGTTGTTTAAACAACTGATAAGTCAAGTTTGATAAAGTAGTAAGTAGAGTCTTATTGAGTAGTAAGTGTGATTCAAATGAGTGGTAAGTCAAGTTTGATAAAGTTGTAAGTACAGTCTAATTGAGTAGTAAGTATGGTTTAAATGAGTGGTAAGTCAAGTCTGATGAAATAGTAAGTACAGTCTCATTGACTAGTAAGTGCGGTTTAAATGGCTGATAAGTCAAGTTTGATAAAGTAGTAAGTAGAGTCTCATTGAGTAGTAAGTGTAATTCTGATAAAGTAGTAAGTACAGTCTCATTGAGTAGTAAGTGTGGTTTAAATGAGTTTAATTATCATTCAAAAACACAACACTTGCCATTCCTTTTCATTCTACTAGCAACTCTTTGTGACTCAACTTACCACTTGCCATTATTTTACCACCTAGTATTTTACTTACCATTTTCTACTTGCTTTTTCTTAATTAATTTGTTTATGCTTATTGCAGATGGAAGACAACACTGAGCAACACAAGAATAACATTATATATGAACTAGATGATGATGACGGTAATGATGGTGAGTATAATATTCATAATGAAGATGATATCGTCAATTCTAATAATATTCCAACCGAAAGAGATATTAAGCGTCTAGATGAATTAACTGAAAAGGATGTGTTTGAAATGACATTTGATTCAGAAGAAAACGGAGAAAGATTTTATAATTCATATGCTAAGGTGAAAGGCTTTAGTATTCGAAGGGATCAATTGTATAAGGACAAGAATAATAAGGTTATATCAAGGAGTTGGGTATGTTCAAAAGAAGGATACAGACAATCCAAATACCTTGAGGTTGAAGAACGTAAAAGAGAACCAAAACAATTAACTAGAGTTGGTTGTCGTGCTTGTTTTCGTATCAAATACAATCGGAGTACTTCCAAATATGAAGTGAATGAATTTTTCAAGGAGCACAATCATTCCATGATAGGGCCTCTTGGTGTTCAATTTCTTCGCTCACACCGGAATGTTACGAGTGCCGACAAGGCACAAGGCAATGCAATGCATCATATTGGTATGAGGACAAGTCACATTATGGACTTTGCTGCACAACAAGCAGGTGGCTATGAGAATGTTGGGTTCATACAGAAGGACATGTACAACCATTTTGGGACTGAGCGTAGAGCGCAAGTTGTCGATGGTGACGCAGAAGGTGTTTTGGCCTACTTATGTGGTAAAGAAGAGCAAGATCCAATGTTTTATTATAAATATGATGTAGATGAAGAAAATCGATTAAATAATTTGTTTTGGACTGATGGTGGATCTCGAACAGATTATCTGTATTTTGGTGATGTGTTGATGTTTGATACTACGTATCGGACAAATGCGTACAACAAACCTTTTGTGATATTGCAAGGTGTGAGCAACCACTTTCAAACGACTGTTTTTGGGTGTGCACTGTTAGCTTCCGAGACAGTAGAGACATACATATGGGTGTTAGAGAAATTTCTTGATGCGATGGATCACAAGATGCCTCTGTCTGTAATCACTGACGGGGATAAGGCCATGTGTAGAGCAATCAAAACAGTTATGCCTACTGCTCGACATCGATTATGTAAATGGCATCTTAAAATGAATGCTCTGTCTAATATCCACATAGAGGGATTTCTTCATAGCTTTGAAAAATGCATGTCAATGCAATGTACACAAGAAATGTTTGAATTAGAGTGGAAGAACCTTGTAGACAAGTATGGCCTTCATAATAACAAGTGGATTGCAGATGTATATTCCAAGCGTACTCTATGGGCTGAAGCATACTTCCATGGACATTTCTTTGCTGGTGCAAAAAGCACGCAACGTTGTGAGAGTATGAATGCATTTTTGAATCGATTCCTAAAGGTGCGCCTAAGGCTCTTTGAATTTGTAAGGGCATATGATAGAGCACTTGCAAGACTTCGCCATAACGAAGCTAAGGCACAATCCGAAACTGAGAATACCACTCCTATTCTTTCTACAGGTATGAAAAGGATTGAAAGACATGCAGCTAATATATTTACTCGTGCCATATTTTTCAAATTTCGCGAACAAATAAAATCCGAGCAAGTGTTATTTATGTCAGGAAAAACTGATATAGAAGATATTCACGTATACTATTTGTCTATGTATACACATCCAGAATCCACATGGAATGTACAATATCGGCCAAGTGATCATGCCATGAAATGTTCTTGTTTGTATTTTGAATCATGTGGAATACCATGTTCCCATATGGTATCAATCATGAAAATGGAGCATTTGAAAGAAATTCCCTCTAGCTGTATATTACAAAGGTGGACAAAAAATGTCAAGTCTTCCACTTTACTTGGTAAGACCCCTTTTCCAGAATGGGTTACGCAAACAACACGGTTCGGTGCATTGTCAAGTGCATGTACTGAGATGTGCTATTATGCTTCGCACTTAACCAATGGATACGAAGAAGCTAGAGATGCAGTGACAAAGTTAACATGTCGAATGAAAGATTTGTACGTCCAACATGTTGAAGAAAATGGAACAAAAGGAAAAGCCAATGTTGAAGGGACATGTTTACATTTTGGTGTTGGTGATCCTCCTTTTGCAAAGACGAAGGGGAGTCGTTCTGTTGCAAAGGATAAGTTTTCAAAGCCAAGAAAATGTGGTCATTGCAGGTATCTAACAATTTAATTTATCTAGTAAGTGTACTGAATTATAATTAAATTTATATCCTAAGTGTAATGTGTTTTGTTACAGAGGTACTGGTCATACGAGGAATAAGTGTCCAAAACTAGAAAATGAGAATATTGATTCTTTTCCTACACAAGATACTTATGTATCAGGGGCAAGCATGTTGCACCAAGAAGGTGGTTTCAATGTCGACCTTACTTTTACTAATAGTGACTACAATATAATGGGATATGGTTCCAGTGGGCACCCTACTTTTGTTGGAACTGATTACAATATAATGGGATGCGATTCCAATATCTATCCTAACTTTGCGGTAATAATTTTTTATTTAACTTTTATTCACAAAATTTATGTTTCAGAATTTATTAATTATTAGTTACATTATGTAGGTACATACATGCTCAGAAACTCCTGACAACATTTATGGCCATGTCGTAGGAGGGACAATTGACTTGTCAAAGTGATTGTAACAATCTTCGAGACAATCAAAGAAATCAGCCTTATATTTTGATTTTTTGTGCGACATTACTCGTTTGTGTAAGGCTTATATTTATAAGGCATATGACTTTTTATATGTATAAGACAAATGATAGTGTAAGACTTTTAATATTCTCAAACACAATACTTACCACTATGATTTCATTCATCATATTCATAACAACATAATGGTAAGTAATGTAGTAAGTAGAGTCTATTTTAAGTGGTAGTAAGTGAGGTTTATTTGAGTGGTAAGTCAAGCCTAACAAACTGGTAAGTAGAGTCTTCTTGACTAATAAAATGGTAAGCCAAGAGTAACGAAGTAGTAAGTGGAGTTTATTTGAGTGGTAGTAAGTAAAGTTTATTTGAATAGTAAGTGAAATGTAAAAAGTTGTATGACTTATATTTATAAGGCAATGCTTACTAATTGTTCTTATGCTATTTACCATTCATCAACACAATAATTACCATAATGATTTTATTCACCATGTTCGTAACAACATAATGGTTTTCCACGAACACATAAACTATTTGGCAAATAGTTTACAAAGTCATCATCACTATCATCAGAGAAGTCTGAAATGTCTGGATCAGAAACTAGCAATGGATCTTCAATGATTGTTGTGATAGCATTGTCACAATCAAAATGAGATTTTTTCTTGGCATATTCAATGTAATGAAATCTATCCAATCTTCGTTGCATCTGTGTATTCTCTCTTTGTAGCCTTGATATGACTGTTGCATCATCGCATGATTTGTTTCTGCATAGTTCAGCTGAACGTGCCCTTGGAACCTGTAGCCCATGCCATCGACAATATATCTCAAGTTCACAACGTTTTTCGAAGAGGTCTTGCCATTGTAAGTTGTTTCTGTCAACATTGACCCCGTGTGGTGGATGATCATATGCATGACCAACAATTACGTGACCCACATCTGATTGCCATGGATCATGCATGAAAAGAGGTTTATTATGGAAGTGACGTTTGGTTCCATACCATGTCTTTCCTAATGGATCAATATATGAACCTATTGTTGGAGGAGTTTGAAAATCATCATCACTACCATGACTAAATGTAGAGCTAGATGATGCAATATTTTCAGATTTTCGTTTAGGCATTTTTAGTACTTAGGCTTGTAGTGAAGTGTGATGTATACAAGTGAGGTTAAATAAGGGTGTCACATGTGATCTATTAGTATTATTTTAATCATTGTTAATAGTCACATGTGAATAGTCATATATACTAATGTCATGTCAATCATGTTCAATCATTTGAATGGTCAATAGTCATATGTACTAGTATCATGATCAATCATTTTCAGTAGTCACATGTGAATTATATGAGTCACATGTGAATAGTCAAAGAGTAATAAAGTAGTGAGTGAAATTTATTTGAGTGGTAGTAAGTGAAGCTTATTTGAGTGGTAAGTTAAGTCTAATAAACTAGTAAGTATGATTGAATAAAATGGTAAGCAAAGAGTAATAAAGTAGTCAGTGGAGTTTATTTGAGTGGTAGTAAGTGAGGCTTATTTGAGTGATAAGTTAAGTCTAGTAAACTAGTAAGTAGAGTCTTTTTAACTAGTAACTATGATTGAATAAAATAGTAAGCAAAGAGTAATAAAGTAGTAAGTGGAGTTTATTTGAGTGGTAGTAAGTGAGACTTATTTGAGTAGTAAGTTAAGTCTAATAAACTAGTAAGTAGAGTCTTTTTAACTAGTAAGTATGATTGAATAAAATAGTAAGCAAAGAGTAATAAAGTAGTAAGTGAAATTTATTTGAGTGGTAGTAAGTGAGACTTATTTGAGTAGTAAGTTAAGTCTAATAAACTAGTAAGTAGAGTCTTTTTAACTAGTAAGTATGATTGAATAAAATAGTAAGCAAAGAGTAATAAAGTAGTAAGTGGAGTTTATTTGAGTGGTAGTAAGTGAAACTTATTTGACTGGTAAGTTAAGTCTAATAAACTAGTAAGTAGAGTCTTTTTAATTAGTAAGTATGGTTGAATAAAATGGTAAGTAAAGAATAATAAAACAGTAAGTGGAGTCATTGAAGTATAATAAAGTGGTAAGTCGTAACTAATTCAAATCCTGCCCATGTACAATCCAAATCCAAATTACAAAAAAATGACAAAAATCATACAACTAAAATCCATTTGCTCTACATCCTCCCCAAAACAAATTCAGTTGATTGACTGACACCAACGACTAAGTTATTCAAGTCTCCTCTCAAATCTTTCACTTCTTTTTCAGCATTACTTAGCCGTGCATCCATGTTTGGCTCTACACTCACATCATTATCTTCAACAATAAAACCAACCTATTAAGAAAATAATAATAAACATGTTAAACGAATTCTTTAATTACAACACGCATACAAATAAAATTATATAACACATAAGATTACCTTCTTGTTGTTTTGGTATTGAAGTTTTTCCAACATAGAGATTCTCTTTTTAATCACCTCATCTGTCCAATATACTAAACGAGGTGCTTGTCTACTTGCACATGGACTAACAAAATCCACAGCAGGTGTCACATGCTCAACGTAGAATAATTACATGATATGGTTATGTAATGATTAGTAAGTTCAAGAATGCACTAAATAGACAATCGTTTGTTTACCATGATTTAGAAACATACCATGAGAAAAAACAAGCAACCTCAAATTCCTTGTTGTCCCTTTCCTTCTCCTTTGTCCTTGTACTTTCGCACACCATCGACTAAAAAGTTTAAGATGAGTTTTGACCAATTTAACTTATGTAAAGCAGACATATCTTTCAAGGAATGGAGAAAACAACGATTTATTGACAACTCCGATGTAGGGCACAAAAAAGAACCTAGAATGTACAATACAAATCTTCCCTTAAAATCATCCCCGTCTACTTTCATATTAGACAACTCATTCCTTAAAGAACTCAATGAAATAGAACCAGACTTCTTAACACCATACTTGTTCGACAACTCTTCAATATCAGTGTGGTCCCCATTTACGTTTATAATTGATCCCTCACAAGGAAGTCCTAATATGTGGCTTACATCAAATGGTGTTATAATTATTCTTTTACCATGAACGAATAAACACTGAGATGTATGATCAAAACAACCAACCAACCATTCACAGAGTTGTCGTGGCAATCTCGTGCATTTAAGCTCTAATAAACCTTCAAAGCCAATTGATTTGATAGCTTCTTTTTGTAATGGTTGAAGCAATTGTATTAACTCATAAACTGAGTTCAATGCTGTCCGAGTTGTCATGGTTAGCTAAACACAATAACAACAAATACATTAGACCAAATTTAAATTCCAAAACATACTATGAAAATTTAATCCTATACTAAAACACTACAATTAACACATATTATTAATATCATTAATTTTTTATAGTGTTCTTTCATTGTATTCTATAAATATTGCGTGTATATATATATTCTTTTAAGATTACTCACCAAAGTCCCAGTTATTCACTAATAGGACAATTAATCAAGCCTACATATCCCTCCATTCTATAAACAAAAACAATAATAGAAATGGGGCCATCATGGGCTATCTTGCTTAAAAAAAAAAAAAAAAGAAACAAAACAAAAAAATCACAAATGGGACCACATGAACTATATTGCTTTTAAAAATAAATGTAATAAAGCATATGGTCACATATACACAATCTCCAAAGCAAACCGGTAATAGATATGTGACCATCATAGACTATTTGACTTCAAAAAAATAATAGAAATAAGACTAAAAAAAAAAAAAAAAAAACCACAAATGGGGCCACCATAGACTATCTTACTTTTAAAAATATAGACAACAAAACATGAGATAATACAAAAAAACTCAACTATTTATTGTCTAGCAAAAAGTGTCAAAGTCCCCATTACCCACCAATGGGACAATTTGTCAACCATTGATGTCCCTCCATTCCAAAAACAAACAAAGTGTGTAAATGATAAAGAAAAAAAAAAAAAGAAAAAGAAAGAAAGAACATAAAAATTACAAATGGGACCACCATTACTTCAAAAAAAATAAGTACCAAAGCATATGAGACAACACAAAATTCATACCCACAAACAAACAAACTCCAAAACATATAAGACAACCACATGTTAAAAATCCAAAAAAATACCATACAAAAATAATTTAAAAACAAAAACAGTCAATATATATAAAAACAAAAACAATGTCTCTCTCAGCTACAGTAGAAAGCTATAAAGTAGTATGAGAAGCATAAAATTGACGTCAAAGTAACCAGATTTCTTCATCAGCAAGGAGAATTAATTATATGAAAATGAAAATTTTACTTGTAAAAACAGAGGACATCACCAGCCCATATGAAGCCTTTGCTGAGTTACTTTCATGGGTAAGACAAATGAACAAGGCTGTAGCAAACTAGGCTAGCAGTAGCCCTTTTAACATACTACATGAAAAAGATAGTGAACAATACCAGATCCATGAGAACAAATTGGGAACCATCTTTATAATTTAAAAATCTTTTAATTTTCACAAATTGCTTTTTTATTTATAGTTGCTTTAGTCTAAATGGAACTAAAAATAAAAAGAGAATTTTAGCAATTTTCTTTGTGTTTACTGGATTATTTATTTATTTATTTTTTTTTTTGCATTTCAAATTTGGAAGGCTTTTTGACTAAAACTTCCTAAGAGATAATAAAAAATAAAAAAAAATTGCACGAATATAAAAAAAAAATTCCACTGAAAATTTCGTGTTAAAAAAGTTATTATTGTATAACATTACTAAACCAATTCATTAATATTTAGTTGGGAGCAATAGGATGAATTCCTTCTTGTCAAACAATATTGTAATTTATATTACAAAAGTAGCTTTGTATTATTGTCTCAAAGAAGAGCCAAAAACAATCAATACCTCCACCATTTTCCAACATATTCTCTCCCTAAATGTCCACCCCTCCCCCCCAAAAAAATCCTCTTCATCAAAATCCACACAAAATTTCAATTTTTTTGCTTCCATTACCAAAGAAAACAGAAACAAAAAAAATGTCTCTCTCTCTCTCTCTCTCTCTCTCTCTCTCTCTTTCAAATCTCACAATCTCTGTTCCCGTGTCGTCCCAAAAAACCAATACCAATTCTAACCTCTTATGTCCATTAACCCCCAAATTGTTGAACTCAATGGGTAGTTTTAACAACAGAGGTTGAACCAAAAAACAAATCAGAAAAAACAAAAAAAGAAACACTTTATGATTGTAAGCAAAAAAAAAGAAAAAAAGAAAAAAAGAAACACTTTATGATTTTGAACCCCAAAAAAAAAATCAAAAAACATTATTAAAGTTTATCTTTCAACACTTTCAACACTTTTCACAAGGAGTCAAACTTCTAGAAATATAGATCCACACCCACAAAATGCTCTCTCTCTCTCTCTCTCTCTCTCGTATGCAGACCTTTTTTTTTTTTTGTTCATATGCATATTCACTGCTCATTGTATTGGACTAGGCAAACCAATCTATAAATATGCACATTCACTCCAAGAGCCATGAACAAGTCTAATGGTTCAGAAAAAAAAAAAAAAAAAAGTATAGAAAGCAAACCCTTTTCTTCTTGTTTCTATCAGAGGAAGCCATTGAACAGAGCTTTGGAGGTTGCGCCGGTGGTGGTGGAACAATGGGATCGAGGCGACAACAGGTCGGCGGGGTGTGAGAGAGAAGGGTTTGAAGAAAGCCTCACACAGTATAGAGAGAAAAGAGAGTATAGAGATAGTCAGCAGAACCAAACTCATTCAAAAGAAAAAAAAAAAAAAAAAAAAAAAAAAAAAAAAGAGGTAGAACAGAACACCATGGGTCTACTGTAGAGAGGGAAAGAGACACAAAACATAATAGAGACAAAGAGAGAAAGAGCGTGTGTGTGTTAGCTGTGTGTGACTGGGTCAACCGGTTTTTTTTTTTTTTTTTCAATGGTCCAGATTAAAGATTCCCATCTAAAGGCTAAAATTCATTTTTATGTATGGTACCCAAATACCACTTTTGGGTACCATAGTCGAACCCCAAACAATGTAGGTAGGGTTTTACAGAGAAATTGACAGAGTGTAGAGCTGAACCCACAAAAAAACAAAAAAAAAAAAAAAGACAAAAGACAAAACAATAGGGAGAGATTTGATTGATTTCTCCTTTTCTCGTAGAACTACTGATGGCAGAGAAAATGAAAGAAACTGAGAGGAGACTAAGGTATTAGAAATTGAACGGGGAAAAAATTAGGGTAAATTACAACCAAACCTCTCTTGATTTGTTTAAATATAAATTGTTTTTTATAATTTAAAAAATTATAAATATTTTTTTGTTAGAATTTTTTTATTTAAAAGAATTAATTGAAAAAGTAAAATTTTTAACTGTTCACCGATACAATAATAAAATTATCTAAATTATTAATTGAAATAAAATTTTAACATTATTAAAGCTGTTAATTAATTTAATGATTTATTAATAAAATGACCTATTTGTTATGAAATTAGAAACTTTAAGGGACATAATGTAATTTCTAAAGCTACATGAGATAAATTGTAATTTAAATAAATCTCATGAGATGTGTTTGTAATTTATCCAAAAAATTATTGTTTTGATTTCATTTTAATGAAATTTGATGTGAAAGGATGGTTGTTTAAAAAAAAATTATTAATTTAAATTTATAGTAACAGAATGTTAAGAAAATACTATAATTTTTTTATTTTTTCATTTGAATGAGAAATACTTTTTTTTTTGGGAAAAATTATCTGTGAGTGGTAATTTAAAAGAATTATTACATAGGAGTATGTACAAAAAAAATTATCATTTTAATTATTAATATCAATAAAATTTATCATTAATTTATAATTATTTTCAAATTTTACACTCTAAAATTCACCATTTTCTCAGGCTATTTTATCAAATAAATTGTTAGAGTTGAGTTTAAAAATTATATATTTTTTAATTGCTTATGATTATTGGTCAACATATTTATATAGAAGATAAAATATCTTGTTACTTATCCAAATATTAACAAAAAAATCTTGTCCAACATTTTTAATTCAGAAACTGTAATCTTGTTACAGCTTTTTTTCAAATGTTTTTCTTCTTCTTATTAGGAAAGGATACAAAGAAGTGTGCATTTAAGACTATTTGGTGTTATTTTTAGCACTGTCATGGCCGGCTACTTTAGAGGCGCAACGAAACATATTTTGTCTGCGAAGTGCTTGAACTCTACCATGTGTCAAGTCCGCCTAAACTCTCCTTAATCATCAAGAACTAACTCCTATAAGGAAGTTCTAGCTTTTCTGCCACAAGTGAACTCAACGTCCACAAGTGTATCATGCACGTCTCATGTTGGTTCATGGCACCAAACTTGTCCTTGAACAAGGCGCTTCCTCAATTGAGCTCTAACTCAATCAAAGCATCACGTGTCAATAGGGGTGCAACTCGGGCGGGCTCAACCCGAGCAACCCGAGCCCAGCCCGAGTTTTTTTAGGGCTTGGGCAACTATATCTTGTAATCTGGACGGGCCTGGGCAGATTTTTGATGTCCGAATTGTAATTCGGGCAGGGCTTGGGCAGAACCAATGGCCAACCCGAGCAACCCGAACCCGAATTGAATTTAATAATTTAATAAATTATATAATATATATAAATTAAGTAAAAGAGTTAGTCTTAATTTTTATTTTTTATTTTTTGGTGACCGGAAAATAATTTTGAATAATTCTCAAGTCTTTGTTAATTCTCAATTCTACTTACAGGTTTCAAAACAAATCTACCTACAGGTTTCTGGACTCGGGCAATTCAGGCAATTCGGGCTAACCCGAGTTCAAAATACAAAGCTTGGGTCGGGCTTGGGCAGCAATGCTCGGGTTCATGGTCGGGCTTGGGCACTGCCAAATACAATTCGGGTCGGGCTTGGGCAGACCCCCAACCCGACCGAACCCGCCCGAGTTGCACCCCTACATGTCAATGTTATTTATAATTGACCCAACACAATTCACCAACAAGTGACCCTATTCAAGAAAGGAAGTTTTGAAATATCATGTCACATTACGTATAGTGTTCCAAAACTAATGATGTTACAAAACATTTTTATAGATAAAATATACTGACTCACTTTTACTAGATGAGTTGTGATTCGTAGCTCGAAATCATACAGCTCGAATGGCCCGACTTCTTTATTACAGTCCATCTCAATTTTGACCCACACATTTCATTTGAAATTAAAAAAAGAAGAAGAAAAGAACAGAGTTAAAAGAGAGAGAGAGAAGAGAGAAAAGAGGAGAGAGAGAGCAATCTGGACAAGCAAGATGGAGAGGTCAGGATTGCTCACAAATCCAAAAGAGGGTAAACCCAAAACCCTTATCCTATCTCTTCAAAATCTTCTCATAAAATTTTCATTTCACTTTTCTATCTCTAAAAGCTCTTTTTGGTTTCAATCTCTCCTTTCATTTATTCTCTCATCATCCTCTTCTCTGCTTATACTTCTCTCTCTCTCTCTCTCCAACTTCATAAACCATTGTCTTCATCATCATTATCATTGGATTCACTGAATTTATCTGTAATCTTACTATTATTAATTAGTAATTATATCTTAAATGGGTTTTTGAATTTGCCTCCAAAGAATCCTCATTCATAGCAAAAAGAAGAAAAAAAAAGAAAAAGAAATAAGAAAAAAAAGGGAGAAATGGCTCCAAAGTCAAGTAGAGCAAAGGGCAACAAAGCTAAGGTAGAGAAAAAGAAGAAAAAAGAGAAAGGTTCGTCCTCCGTCGTGGTTCGTTCTCCTCTATCGTTCTCAGTCCGTCATTCTCCTCAGTCCGTCGTTCTCCTCTATTAGTCATATGATTTTCCGTCGTTTTCCTCTATCACAGAGATGAGAGAGATGACAGAGAGAGTGGGTTTCACAGAGATGAGAGGGTTGAGAGAGAGATTTTGTTTTTCGCTTATACAGAGATAGGAAGGAGAGAGAAAAATTACTTTTCGGGCCATTTTCGAGCCACCCCTTTCGAACTATGAAGCAATAATCTTACTAGATAATTGAGAGACAAAAACTTACATATTTATGTATATTGTAATTTCATTTGTTAATAGTAACACGTGGCATTTAGAAAGTATCAAGTAATTATTGACAAATAGATATTGGTTATAAAATAAATTGTGACTCAAAATGATCTTTTTTTTAATATATATATACAGTTCTTGTTAAGACATCTACAGTTCTTGTTGCACATCTTTCTTAAATTTAAAATTGAATAAAAATCGCTCAAAGTAACCATACATTTATTGACCCAAGTTTATACCAAAATTAAGTTCTACTTAAATTTTTACTCAAATAAAGGGGAACTCAAATATCTACTTAAATTTCAAGGCTATGTTTTCACTACTAAAAATTGGACTTTTTGTGACGGTCTCAAACGTCGCAAAAGGTCAATATATCGTCGCAAAAGACTTTTTGCGACGGAGTAGCGACGGGAAATGGGGGGTGACGGAAGGGGGCGTGACAAAAAGTATTTGCGACGGTTACAAGACGTCGCTTTCTTGTAGCGACGGCTAATCAATGGGTTTTGCGACGGTTTAACCTGACACAAAAAAAGAGGACAAAACTTCACTTTTAGTGACGATGTTGGTTGCCGTCGCCAAAACTTTTTTAGCGACAGCATTTGACGTCGCAAAAAGTATTATTAGCGACGATCTAAAACGTCGCAAAAAAAGTGAAATTAAATTAATATTGTATTTGCGACAAGTTAAACCGTGGCGAAAAGTATTATTAGCGACAGTCTAAAATGTCGCAAAAAAGTAGAATTAAATTAATACCATATTTGCGACAGTTTAAACCGTTGCTAAAGCTTTGAACTAATATGTATATGCTACAGGTTAACCCGTCGCTAATAAAACGTAAGGAAATGATGATTACATTAGCGACGGTTATTATTGTCGCAACAAAATTATTTTTATAAAATTAATATATATTTTATTAATTCATTCCCTGTACAATTATTAATATTTTATAAAATAAAATACATCCACATCCACAAAATCATACATATATATATATACCTTGTAACAATTGTCAACCACATATTCTTTACAAAAATATATAAACCAACCTCCAACAATACTAATAATTTTTGATATTCAAGAACTTAAATTTTTGTATCTAAAGCAAAACAAAAGTATCGACAATACAAATAAAAAAACATATATATTATAGTTTGTTTTAATATCAACAGTAAGCTCCAATATCGATATGCGAAGATATCATCACGTACTCAAAAGGAGTTGCATCTGCAAAAAGAAACACAAAAAAAACATCATTTACAATATAATTAATTTCAAGCTTACATAAAATGTAAAACATTTGATATTTATTTCAACAAATAAATAAATACAAAAAAGATTGTAAGCTGCAATATCGACATGTGAAGATATCATCACGTATTGTCAGAGAATATATAGATATATAGATATATGCCATTATGGTGCACTGTCAGAGAATTTATCAGAAGAATTTTAGACGTGAAGCAGAAGAATTTCTCAATGTCAATGACAATATCACCGGGCAAACACAGAACTTTGACTTCATACTGATGAGACATTTTACGGCTAACATAACCACAAATCAGCATTAACCAACTTAGTCACTCTAGCCGGAACATATTTTGATGCATTCCTCACTCCTTACACATCTACCATTCAAGAATGAGAATCCATTAATTATAAATAAATAAATAAATAAATTATGTATAACATATTCTATAAAGTTTCAATTTTACAATTGTTCAAAATCCATTGTAAAAGAATCATTGTCTAAAACACTAAATGCCACATCAAACCCATCACTCATCACCTATCTATATCTTTAATTTCAATTTTCCTGATTGAAACTAGCATATAAAATACTAGTTTTATTGAATTAAGTAATTTTCTTAAGTCCAAAATAAAAAAGAATAAACAATGATAAATTACATTTATGGGCCTCTGGCCTCCCATACTGTAAGCCTGTACCATACTAATGTCCTCATTGCATATGCAATAACGTAATTCAACTAAGATTCATAGTCTAGCCTTGCCATAGTTCTTGTGCCCATTAATTTAAAGTAATCTGTTACTTATTAGGGCTATACAATGACTAAGGTGATGAAATAATAATGTTTTATGTTCGTAGAATTGTGATCTTATATATCAATCTAGCATCAATTCAAGTAGTCATACAAAATGGCCAACCTGATAACATGAGTCAAATATAAAGTGACAATGACTTGAAGCAGATACATTTGAATTGGATGAAACAAACACTTGGTGGGGCAGGGGGCTGTGAACCATAAACCGAGAATGTTCTATTTTTAGCATGCACACTATAGATTGAAATCAAAAGTTGGTGTCTTTTTTAAGTGGCCCTGTAGACACCTCATTTTTGACTGCCCTTAAGACTTGGGCGCGACTGATGGTTTACCTGGTAGAGAAAACTGTGCAGGGCAAAGGTCCAGTTTCTTCGGCAAGGAGAGAGACAAATCTCAACTTCACACCCCATTTTGGACAAAACTATTTTGGATGGTTTTCAGACCTTAAAACCCTCTCTTTCAAAACATTTTTGAAATAAAATTCCCACGATGTTCCGACGCTCGCATTTCGGTAAATGGTGCGCTTTTCGGTAAACCGAGCAAGGACAAAGTGGAGATGAATGAAAGAGAGATGAAATCTTTGAAAAAATCTTTCAAAACACCTTACTTCGGGGTTTGAAGTTGAAGAGAAGAGGAGAAGAGGGGAGAAAACAAGTTGGAGAAGAGGTTCGGCATGAATTCGGGTAGAAGAGAGTCGAGCAGTCCTCGCTAAATCAAGCTCATCTATCTATACACTTGGAGTTAAGCTATGAGGCCATAACCATTGGAAAGAAGACTTCCGGGGCTTCATTTCGCACTCAATAATCTCTCAAAACCAAGTCCGGATGGGGGAGGTATGATTGGTTGAAGTTGGGCATCATCCCGGTTGGATCGAATCTGCGCGGCTTCACCAAAAAGGGCATAACTTTTTGCACAGGAGGAATTTTAATGCAAGGTTTGCGCCATTGGAAAGCTAACTTCCGGGGCTTCAATCTGGCCATCCACCGGCACTTTTTGACCACATTGGCCACCCATCGTCACTCTATTTAGCCGACCGGCCAGTACAAAGTGCAGGTCGGCAATGTATTGTGCCGACCGGCAATTTATTTGGCCGATGACCCTTTTTCTTGGCCGATCTGACCCTTTTGACTCTCCCAAGCATAGTGTATGCCAGCTGTGCCAGCTGGGATGCACAGACCCGTCCCTCCACACACATATGTGCCTATTTTGAGCCTTGGACCCCTCTTTTGTGCACCCTTTGCTCAAGGCTTCTTGAGGAAGCCTTGACCCCTTGTCTTGGCTTCCTCAAGAAGCCTACCAGCTGTCCAAGCTTCCTTGATAAGCCTTGACCTCCCCTTGCCCCCTTGACCCTTTGTAGCTTGTCTTAGAAGCTTGGTCTTTGCCTATATAAAGAGCCTTCCTCTTCCTTTGTGTGGGTTGGAGTTTTTGAGTAAAAAACCAGAGAGTAGACATATATATCTAACATATATATCTACAACCCTCTATATCTATCTTATCCAAGCCTCCAAACACCTTGGTTCTTGCATCATTTGCCCTACAACACCTAGCACAACACCTCCATCCTCCATTCCAGCACTTTGGAGGCCATTTGCAGAGGTTAGAAGCTCAGAAAATTGGACCAAGGGCTGCTGGTTTGCTGCTCTTCAAGGGTAAGCACCCATTTCCCTTAAACTTGCATTTTTTAGCTTCATTGGTTAGCCTTATTTACAAGTATTTTTGAGCTTTGATGTAAACTGTAAAGAGGCTTATTTTGAGCCCTTCTTCAACATTGAAGAAGGGCTCAACACTGTTGGGGACCTCCATGTAGCACTTGCCATTATACCCCTCTTTGGTCCCCATTTTTGCATGTTTTGTTAGCCTATTGAGCTTCTGTTTTTTGGCCATGATCAGAGATGAAAGTGGCCATATTTTGATCCCCTTGTCATGTTTCATTAAGGGTCTTTGGCTGTTTGATGAGTATTTTGTATACTTTGTGTTATAGCCTTCTTGTGGCCTTAATCTTGCGTTGCATTTTGAGCATGTTTGTATACTGATTTGGGGCTTGTCATCTAATGAAAAACATCATATTTTGGGTCCCTCTTTAGTGTTGTAGAAGGGTCTTTTTCTGTTTGGGCTTTGCATCTACCACTTGCGTCATTGCCTCCCTTGCGGAGCCATTTTTGCATGCTAATTTTGTCCTATCTATGCCCGCTGTTTGGCCTTGCTTTGAACTGTAAACATGCTTGTTTTGGGTCTGCCTAACTTCTGTTTTTACACTTCATGTTCAAATAATGCATGCTTTGTATAGCTATAAGTCATTCCATGCGATTAATTTTGAGTTTCGGGATGCGTCTCATGTATCGGGTGCCTTATTGCTATGTTTCGGGGCTGTTTTGCATATCATTTTGCCTCTGATATTTGCATGCTATTATGCCTTATTCCATGTTCTGCCATGTCTTGTTAGAGTGGCATTCCGTGCCTTAGGGTCGGTCCTCGGTTTGCGTGCACACGTGCACGCACTTCGAGAGTCTCATTTTCATCCTCATGGCCTCCTATGTGAGTGTGGCCGAGGTCTACTTGTATTGGTGTAAGCCCATCTTGCATTGTGCATGCCATGTTACAATGCGTTGTGCATGTTATGTTGTTGCATTGCGTCATGCCTTGCATGTTTGTTCGCATACTCATATTGCATACTTAGCTCGCATGCTTAGGTTGCATTTGGCATGCATCCCTTGCCTCTTGATCAAGGATGATAGAGGTTGGGGCCCTTGATGTGTTTTGTGTTTGCATTCCATTTGATATCAAAGTTGCTAACTTGGCTTTTGGGCCATCATGTATTGAAATGCGTGATTGATGACCCGGGGGTCAAGGGCCATGCTCCCTTGAGTCCATTGCATGATAGGGAGTGTGTCCATGCACACATTTGCTTGAAATTCCATGCCATACACTGCTTGCCCTCTACTGCTGTCAATTGCAGGTTCTGCAGCAATTTTTGGCCGACCGGCACTGTTAAGTGCCGACCGGCAAAGAATGACTGGTCGATAGCATAATATGTAGCCGGTGATCATATCCTTCGGCCGGTGGTGTTTCTCTCCAGCCGATGGTGTTCTTCAATGTTCATAGAAGGTGTTCTGGGACTTTGGCAGTCTTTGGAGAGGCAGAGCAGTGAAAACAGAGGCAGTAGTGCTATGGCAACGGGTTTCCGAGCAAGATGGATCAAACATGCATTATTCACGCATCCCGAGGCAGGGGCTACGGCCATCCTCTCTTTGCATTTCTTTTAATTAGATTAGAAGTTTTGTAATAATTAATTTAATGATTTGTTATTTGGACTGTATATTCTTTTGGTTCCTCCGAGTGAGGGCGTATTTGTAATAAGTGTGTGTGGGTGTGTGCATGTCTTCCAACCCCACGTCTTTCTTCCCTTTTATTTACCTGCTTATGATGGTAGATTAGGGCACGTCTAAATTAGCATACCTTATGCAATGCATGCGTGCATCCATCTATTTGATATACATGCATCGGGCTCGGCACATCATACAAACTGCATTGTATTTCAATTCCAAATTGAATACGTGTTATTTGTAGCATTCCACATGCCATGTTTAGGATAGCCGAGCCTGTCTAGATTGCATCTTTGCATGTGTTGCATTAGCCATTTTTAACATGAACTAGGATCATACATATGATTGCTAACTGGTTTCTGTTTTGGCACGGAGTACTAGGTAAGCTTTTATGCTTTAGCATGCCACATGCGTGTGAATGCTAACATGACAACATGCTTACCATGTGGCTAGATGCTTATGTGATAAACTGTTTGAATGCCTGTGGGTGAAGGTTGGATTGTTTGAGTTGGAACGACTCATTGAAATCCGTGTTTTAGCCTACTTGTGAGTAGCAAATCCCAAAGCGTTTTCCAAACAAGCGGATATGCAATGTTTTGTTCCAAATTAGGCGATCTAGTCTATACTTGTTTGTTGCGCGCATAACATAGTAATTCTAGCTAATTAATCGGAATAAGAACACATAAAGTTTTCAAAAATGGATATCATGGTTAGTAGAGGCCGGTCTTCGGACCGGGCGAAAGGGGGTGCTCATAGCTGACCTTCCCCGATCGTACCCAAGTTCCCGAGCCGAGGCAACTTTGGTGATGACGGACACGTGGCCTTTGGCACCAAGTCAGGGTTTCCTAAATTTCCCATTTTAAAAAATATTTAGGTGGTGACTCTGTATCTGGCAAAGCAGTCCATGTTTGGCACTTCTTTTCAAAATCTGTTTTTCTCAAAGCGATTTGCCAGAGTTGGACTCTTTGGTTCAGATTAAGAACCGCAACAAAAAAAAGGAGTCCGAACTGTAGCGAGGTTCCCCCGCGGCCCTGTCTACAGGCCCCATGGAGCAGAAAACTTGTGTGGAAAACAAAATCAATGTTTGACATTGTCATTAGTTAGAAAGAAAAATATCAGTTAAGTACGTTCTCTATCTTAATTCCTAAACATTGATAAACTCTTTGATATCCCCTTGCTGATTTCACAGATTTGTGCCCATGCCTTCCGATACTTCTTTTCCCCACCTTGTGATACAAGTTGTGCCATAGGAAATGAAAGCAAATAAGATAAATGATGAGACATGAAGATTTTCTTCCAAAACAAAGAAACAAAATTTACAGTTTATAAATCAGATTTCCTCCAAAATAGAAAATTGAAATTTATAGCTTTTAAGTTTTTTTACAAATGAGAAATTTAATGATTACTATAATCAATCTCACAGGTCTTCAAGGCATAAAGGTAAATGATTCACCTGGAGATTGACCACCGCTTGTGCCCTCTCCTTAAGTTCGAGATCACTGTCAAATCTTTGCTTTGATGCCTTATAGAATGCCTAATGATAGCATTCAAGTTAAATTAATAATACCCACTTTCGTTGAATTTCATGATTCATTTCAATGACAAAAAATTGAATCGTGCTGATTAGTTGTCTGCGGCGAAGGCATAAGTTGCTCAAAGCAGCACAAGCAACTAGTTACTTGAATTGTTTGCTAATACAAGCAAGGGACTTTAATGCTTGAACATAGCATAAAAAAATATTCAAATGACATGAAGAAGTATTCCGTCTGTACAAATTCAAAAATTTGACCTAATTTCCAAAAAAAAAAACTCTCACCTCGAGATGTCCGATAGCTTGATCATTGACAACCACCACGTTTGGAAATTTTTCGAAAAGAAATTCAATTAGCATACCAAACTGCAGAACATAAATAACATCTTTAAGACATAATAAGAAAGCAACAAAAAAATTATCAAAATAGACTTTCATAATTCAGACAGCACAGAGGTCATAATATTATTACCTTCTAGAGCAGCAATAATCAATAAAAAATTATAATTTTTCCTCTTCAATAAGGGTCTGTTGGAGTTCCTTCTCCAATCACATATTAAGGAGGGAAAAGGCACTGAAGAACTTAAAACCATTGTTTCACCCAATAAATTATTTTGATCCAAATGAAAAGGTTAACTTATAAAATGGGACAACCTACATCAAAAAAATAAATAATTTTGATAGAACTGATATAAAATTTCAAGATAAAAGAGAGAAAACAAACACACATACAGATATGCATGTGCACACACACACACGCACACACACACACACACTTACCTGTGTACCCCAGTCACCAACACGGTATCTCCGGAGAACCTCAACATTTGAAAACTCTAGCATGCGGGCTAGAGTGTCTCCAATAATTGTAGATCGTAAGTGGCCGACATGCATTTCTTTAGCAATGTTAGGTGAAGAAAAGTCAACCGCTGCCCTTTTGACTATAAGTTTCAGCGACCATGTTTCAATACTGTTTATTAGCATCTCTTGGCTGCTCTGTAGTAGCAACAATATCTTTTAGCAAACAAGATTTTCACACCAAGTGAAGTAACCAAGATAGCCCATGATTTTATATTGCTATCCATTGCTTTAAAAAATTATCAATACCTTTCCTATCCATTTTTTTGGGTGAATAAGGCATAAAATAAAAGACAAAAGATTACACAAATACAAGGGGAATTCCTCTGGCCCTAATAGAAACAGACAAAACACCTAGCAGAGCAAAAACTGAAGAAAACAAAAAAACTACCAACAAACTGCTAAAACCAAAACCTAAACAACCACCACAAAAAAGATCAAACATAACAACCAAAAAAAAAAAAACAGACTATAACCCAGAAAAATAAAGACACCATGTACAACCCACATAATAGAGCAGTACCCAAACAGAAAAAACCAGAAAATAGCAAAGACAGCATAACAGCCACACAAAGCAGCATATTCTGGAAACGTAGAAACTGGAATCAGCAGCGCTTTGAAGCAATTATAACTACTTGAGCGAATCAAGATCTGCCAAATCAGCTGCAGCATACTACCATAACATCAGCTCACTAAATTAGAAAGCTACCAAACCCAACACTGCAGCAAACAAAGAGAACCAGCTTGAATACCAGCAACAAGAGACAGCCACAGGAACTATAGCACACAGACAGCAGGCACCCTGCCATGCACTACTACAGAAGACTCTCACCATGCACCACAACAGGAAACTCTTAACAACACACTGACAGCAGCAGCACCATAAGAGCCATGAAGGGCAGCCAGAGAGATAAAAAAGGAGCACCCAGCTACAGCAACTTAAAGAATTCCATAGAAATGGATGACTTGCCAACCACCTCCATGAAGAGATCCTGAAAGGCCAAGAGATCAACACCACAGTGGAATATTCAACAAGCACTCAAAAGCAAAGGATTTCCTGAAATACAAGCCCTGTCACTCAGCCCACCAACTCTCAGCAGACTACCCTGCTGCAAAACAAAGACAACAAATATGCAAACTCATATCACTCAACCCTCAATATAGAGTAAACACACAAGCTCCCCTAACTTTTAGCTCACCAACATTCAACACACATCCCTAACAAAGAGCCAGCTTAGGACCTGCATGAACAAACAGTTAGAAAGAATTTGAGGGCTCACATACTCAACCCTCAAAGAAACTCACTATATCACTCACTAACCTATTTTGGGACTCCCATCACTCAACCCTCTTCCCTACAATGTACCAGACAAACCTGCCACAGTTAGCTAACAAATCCAAAAAAAAAAAAAAACACTAACCAACTTCAGCGTACATGTAAACAGAACATTAGCCATTTGATTGAACAATAGAAGAAGAAAGTGACCACTCCTTTATATGCCAATCATTAGCCTGACCAGCTTTAAACTTGCTCACAGACAACAATCTATGTCTGATCAAATTTTTAATCCTACTTAGCACAGAGTTCTCATTAGACTTTTTTGATTGGAAAATTTTGCAATTTCTTTCATGCCAAATACAATAGATGGAGCTGGTGAGCACAAGTTTGTAAATGGTAGTGGACAAAAACTTACCGTGTGTATGAGTAGAAAACCAATCAATTAAGTTGCACAAAGGAAGATAAGGCCACTGCACATTGCATTTCACCTGCAAAGACTGCCAAATTCTTTGAGAGAAAAAGCAACCAAAAAATAGGTGAATGTGGTCCTCATTTTGCTCCTCACACAATACATGTGTAGCAGATACACTAATACTAAACATAATCATCCTATCCAAGATGCTAAGTCTATTCTAGAAAGCAAGCCAACTCACAATGCTAACTCTAGGAATATGACACTTAAACCACAGCAGAGTAGACCAATTAACCTTGAGACCCTTAGGCCTCCATTCATTCCAAGTTGACTTTATAGAGAATACACCATCAGCAGAAGGTTGCCAAACAATCAAGTCCTCACTCAAACTGGGTCTCAAATGCTCAGGTGTACTACTCTTGATCTCATCTAACACCCAAGTCTGGCAACTAGGCCACCTCCAAGTAAAACCATTGACAATAGACTCAACCTTAGTCTGAGCCTGAATACCAGAGTCATATATAACCCTATCCCCAAACTTTCTATGAAGAGGCCCCAAAGGATGCCAGTGGTTAAACCAGAGAAAAGTCGTCTTCCCATTACCAATTTTGCCTCTTATTTTTGTCCATAAACTCATGGCACTGTTGCTGTCTCAAAAGAAATCCCCAATTTAACAATTCAAAAAAGAGTATACAAGAATTTCCATTGCTATAAAAACCTGAGAAATTTTATAGGTGACAAACTCAAAACTTCAATTCACATATTTCCATAAATGAGCAATACCACTGGTAATCACCAAATCTTGGATTGCAAGCAGCAACAAGAGGCTCAACGTCATGCTCATTATAGAAAGCATGTATGAAAGGAATAAGAAGTGTATCATCTTGTAAGAAGAACATTCAATTAAGTATTGAAATAGATAATTCTCATCTCTCAGTATTTAAAATTTAAGCCATAAATATGCAAATAATAAGTTTTATATAGATTTAAAACTAGGGTTCCAATCCCTGCTCTCTCAATCTCCAATCTCTTCACCACTTTCTAGGGTTCCAATAAAGAGGGTTTGATTCTAATGAAGGCAAAAGAAAAGAAAAAGAGGAGAGAACAGCAGAGGAGAGCAGAGGAGAGATACCTGGATGCCGGAGGGTTTGTTTTGTTCTTGTCACCGCCGTTGCTATAGACAGTCTGTGAGCGAGAGAGAGAGAGAGAGATTGTGAGGGTCTGCGCGAGCGAGTGTGAGAGCAATGAAAAGGAGAGGAGAGGAGGGTTACCTGGAACTCTTCCCACGCTGGTGCTGTTGGGGCTTCAAGATGGAAAGAGACGACTGGGAGAAGGCAGACCGTTTTTTCTTTCTTCCTTTCTTTCTTTCTTTCTTTTTTTTTTTTTTTTTTTTTGTTGATCTGAGAAGGGGATACTGAAAGGGTATGGAAGACAGGGCAAAGATGAAGGGTGGGGGAAGCAAAAAGAAGTTTTTTTGCGACGGAGAAATAAATAGCGTCACAAAAAAAAAAAACCCAAAACCGACGGGTGACAAATCGTCTCATAAAATGCTATTTTTTGCTACGGTTTTGGATTTTCCGTCGCAAAAAAAATTATTTGACGACGACACATTTACCGTCGCAAAAACATGCATTTTGCGACGATTTTTAAACCGTCGCAAAAGGTTCCGTGGCTAATACTCCCTTTTCTAGTAGTGTTTGTCTCTCAATTTTAATATTGTGCCATTAGTGAATCTTTACTTGAATTTATGTTTAAGTTTAAGTTTATCTATTACAACGATTTATATGAAATTAAGCTTTTATCCAATTTCTTTGTTTAAAAATAATAAATATTCAAATAAAAACTTGGAGTTCACCTTATGATACACAAATGTTGAATAAATTATTTATTTACTTGGATTAGTACACGAATGTAAAAGTTTTCTATTTTTTTTTTACTTTCTCCAAAATTTTGAAAATAATATAGTATTTCTTATAGTTTTTAAATAATTATATTTGATTTTTTCAAAATTTTAATTCAAACAACAATTGATCTTTCTTTTCATCAATAATTAATTTTTTATATATATGAAAAAATAATATTGTCATATTTTTTATACTAAAATATATATTTTTCTTGTTTACCCTTGTGTTTTCACAACATTTGTGTTATTTTTTACCCCTTTAATTTTACTGAAAGAAAGATATCGGTGTAATTATACTAAAATTATGAGACCTGTTGTATTTACTTAAAACTTTAAGGAAGTCAGTGTAATTTATTTTTTTGTTTTGTGGTATGAGATTTTTATTTATTAATTTATTTTTTTGAGTGAGAATGTTGAACTTGTAAATGGGGCACTGACATGTAGGTCCTATCTACATAATTCAAAATCTATCTAGTCTCAAAACAAAACACTTACACCAATTAGTGCAACACATTTTTAATTGTTACCAAAAAAATCTTACTTTTTTTTTAAAAAAAAATTTAAGGATGCTACACATCTCACTACTGTCGGATTTCTGCCAGACCTCCGTCAGATAGTCACTGGAGGCTCACCGAAATGTTCAACATCATCGGGAAGTCTCTAGAATATTGTTGGAGTGTTCTAGACGTCAAGAATGTTATCGAAGACTCATTGGAATGTCTAGAATATTGTCCAAAAAAAAAAAAGAAATAAATGGAGAAATTAGAGCCAAAAAAAAAAAACATAGCAAAATATGCTAAATTTGACAACCGAAAAAAAAAAAAAAAAAGGAGAGGAGTAACAACAAGAAACCACAATAATAGAAAAAAAAAACATAAATGATTTTTCAATTTTTGTAGGGTTTAAACAAATAATTTCCAAATTGAAAAGTATTCTTTGAAATTGTAAAATTTTGCAATAAAAGCATGTTATGAAACTGTAAAATTTTATAGTTTTAAAATATGTTATGAAACTATACAAATTTTGCATTTTTAAAGAATGATTCATATCAGTACCCAAAAATTGTAACTGGAAAGTTTTATAGTTTTCACCATCTGTAAGTAAAGCTCGAAAAAAATTGTTCCTAACTTGAAAATTTTCTCCATTGAAACAAGAAAATAGAAGTATATAGTAGAGAAAAGAAGAAAAATAAGAGATCGAAGGAGAGAGATAGATATAGAGCAATGATTGTACTCTGACAACCAATTTTTATTAATATCTAGTTAGATTTGATGTAAATCTACTCCAAATATGAACAATCTGGTGAGTTTTATCTCGTGATCTTGGCCAGATGGGAGTAGATCTTTGTTAAGAATATTGTCGGAAACATCTCCTTCGCCCTCAGTAAGGGTGAAGCAAGGAGTCGATGGTTGCCGATTAACCTTAATCGATGGTGGTCACTAGTGAGTATAGAAAGAGAAAGAGAAGAAAAAGGGCGTGGTCGCCAGTCACTGGTGAGTATATCAGAAAAAGAAAGAGAAAGAGAAAGAGAACGAACAAAGACGGATCTCAAGATTTTTTGGACTACAAAAAAGATTGTGGAACTCGATAGACTACACATATTTAAAAGGGGATACGCGGGTATTTTTTTTCTTTTGGGTTTGGATTTAGCGTGGTTTATTAATAGGCCTCGTGCTTCGAATCTATTTAAGCCAGAGAGAACCAATCGTAACGCAGGCCCGGTCTGTTCCAAATCAAGTTGGGTGACATAAAGTTTGGAACAATAAATACGTATTTATGGGCCTAACATGCCAAAAAAAAAAAAATCAAGATAGGCACAATTTCTTATTTTCCATTCAGATTATTCTGCACCTAAATTTGACAGACTCAAGAGAGAAATAATGGGTCTCCAAAAAATTTGTCAACTAGAAAAGTAAGAGCCAAAGAAAAACAATCATTTTTTTTTGTCAGTATGTTTTTCATGCCGTATTGTTTGTTTTGATTTTGAAAATGTTTATACTGATTGTGGAATCAAAAATTGTCCCGCATATATTAATTGAGAGATCAACAAAGAATTGATCCACATTGTTCCGAATCTACAAAAGAATATATAGTTAATGCCTTCCGACTTAATGCCTCCTGATCGGTGGTTACCAGTCGAGGGGCAATCCGACAATCAAGTTAGATAGCATATATCTAAATGAAATTGAATAAGAAAAAAGATTGGTTTTGGCATACCTCTCTCGGAGTTGAAGATTACATTCCTTATATAGGCTAACTTGCTACTCATTTTGTCCAATGAGCTTAAGCCACTAATTTATTCCAATGAAAATGAGCCACTTGTATGGCCTAAAACCCATCTAATGCATGTACGCCATAGCAATTTGGCAAGTTGGTAAGTTATATTACAATGTATTATTTTATTAGCTTAATTCTATTTCCATGTAGGCATTTAGTGGGCCCACCTCATATGGGTTAGTTTTTATCCCTCCACAATTGCCCCCAAGTTTTCTCTTCAATCAATCGAAGTGAGAAGAAGTGAAAACTTCTCTTATATCCGATAGACTCCGTTATCTTTGTTACTTCTGTAATCGAAAGAGTTTTTTGCCATGTACTTGTCATAAACTGACTTTATTTGCCTTTGACTTGTATAATCTGAACATTTTTGACGTGCCCTTCGATCTTTGTATGTGATGCCTCTAATTTTGCAATCATTTTGACATTGTCACTTATTTTTTGTATGTTATCTTTCTTGTTTTGCTGATATACTACTTTTAAAAATTATGTTGCTAAGACCATCATGGGTCTTTCCTTCCCCAAGCTAGATAAGTTAACGACCTAGTCACTAAATTATTGGCCTTAAGCAGGCTTTAAAAGCAGACCCTCATAGGCTTTCCTTTGCTCTAGGAAAGATAAGCTGACGTCTTAGTCGTCAAATTGTTACCTTTAAGCAGGCTTTGAGAGTAGACCCCCATAGGCATTTTCTTGCTTTTAGCAAGATTGATTTTGTTCGATTGTTGGCTTTGATGTATTATTTAGTTTCCCATCATCCTTGATATTATATCTCGTCTCTTTCATTTTCTATTCTTAAAAATCCGTTTGGTGTGCCTCAAATAGGTTGCAAAAGGCTGAGTTGGATCGATATGCTATGTTTTACAGTTGGTTCATTTGCTTTTATCAAACACATGAGTTATGAATCTTTGAGGCTTCAAGCAACCAATACTTGCAAGATAATAAATTTACAGTCCTTCATCAACAAGCTGCAAGCACCAATAGATTGAGTTGAATGGGTTGATGGCTTTCTATGAGAGATGAGCATGCTTCTTTGATCCTGGTGTTGATAACATTACTCAATGTGCCTAGCCTGGCTCGGGCTTTAGTGTTTGATGCCTAGTAAGACCAGGGCTTACTAATTTTTCAATGCTTAGCTCAGCTAAGGCTTACTGAATTTTCAATGCCTAATATGTCTAGGGCTTACTCATTTTTTGATGCCTAGTTAAGCTAGGGCTTACTCAATTTCTGATGCTTAGCTTGGCCAAGGTTTACTCAATTTCCAATGCTTAGCTCGACTAAGGCTTACTCAATTTTCGATGCCTAGCTCGGCTAGGGTTTACTCAATTTTATGATACTTAGCTTGGCTAAGGCTTATTCAATTTCTGATGTTTAGCCCAACTAAGCCTTACTTAATTTATGATGCCTAGCTCGGCTAGAACTTATTCAATTTCTGATGCTTAGCTCAGCTAAGGCTTACTCAATTTCCGATGCCTAGTAAGACTAAAGTTTACTCATTTTTCAATGCTTATCTAGGCTAAGGCTTACTCAATTTCTAATACTTAGCTCGGCTAAGACTTACTCAATTTCTAATGCTAGCTTGGCTAAGGCTTACTTAATTTCCAATGCCTAGCTCGGTTAGGGCTTACTCAATTTTCTGATGCTTAGCTTGGCTAAGGCTTACTCAATTTTGATGCCTCGTAAGACAAGGACTTACTCATTTTCCAATGCCTAGCTTGACTAGGGCTTACTCAATTTTTGATGCTTAGCTTGGCTAAGGCTTACTCAATTTCTGATACCTAGTAAGGCTTAGCTAGGACTTACTCAATTTCTGATGCTTAGCCCGGCTAAGGCTTACTCAATTTTCGATGCCTAGTATGACTAGGGCTTACTTATTTTTCGATGCCTAACTCAGTTAGGGCTTACTCAATTTCCGATGCCTAGGAAGACTAGGGCTTACTTAATTTTCAATGCTTAATATGACTAGGGCTTACTCAATTTCCGATGCCTAGCTCAATTAGGGCTTACTCAATGTCTGATGCCTGGCAAGACTAGGGATTACCTAATTTTCGATGCCTAGCTAAAGCTTACTCAATTTTTGTGTGCCTAGTCTAACTAGGGCTTATTCACTTTTTGCTTTTCATGCCTAGCAGAGCTAGGGCTTATCTGTTCTTTCCCTCAAGTTCAAGAAGACCATCACCTATGGCGGACTCTGCTGAGTGATGCAAATGATGAGTTGTATTGAGTACAAGCAAATGGCAAACTATGCCATGGCACAATTACTTTCTCCATGATGTAACGACTTTGACGAGTTGTATTGGGACAAACTTTGATTGTCTTAAGAATATGGACTCACCGCATAAGGGTTATCATTGAATGTTCAAGTTTGGCAACCTTCGTTCTATCTTGGCGAAGCTTATTTTTGACATGTAAAGTTTATTCTTTCTAGTCAATATTTGTGCTCAGAGTTATGTACACCATATTGTTCTCAAGCTCTTGATCTTCATTACTTGGTGCTGATGTAATCACAGAACTTATTGAATCAAGGTTGATAGCTGAGATATTCTATTACTTCTTGGATTTCGGCACATGGTGCATTGAAATAAAGACTGGGCTAGTGAAAGTCCACTTCTTTATTAACTCAGCTAGATCAAGTAGGTTATTGTCAATAATTTCGTTAGGTGAGAGGAATTGCTCGAATCATGCTTCCACTATTTCTTATGGACGACACTCCTTGAGATGGCCTTGCTTCATATGTCCTTGTGGCCAACGATCCTAGGTTGGCTCAACCACAATGTCAAATAGCTTCTTAGAGGTGAGAACTTTATCAAGTGATGTAAATGATTACCTTAGCATATTGGTTGTTGCATGACGTTATAGCTTGCTTTTTGTGCTCCTTTCGGATACGACTTGCCCTACAGTTCAGACTCTTGTGGTTCTGAATCTGATTCCACAAGTGCAATGTGAAATAGATAAACACAAATGAGTCCAAATCTGGCAAATCTTTTGAAAAATTGATTTTGAATCAAAATGCCAAAAATGGACTGTTTTGCCAGATACAGAGTCGCCACTTAAATGTTTTTGGAAAATTTAGGAAACCCGAGACTCGTGCCAAAGGCCACTTATCTATCATCACCAAAGTGTCTCGGCTCGGGAACTTAGGTACGAGAGGGGAAGGTCATGAATTGAGCACCCCACTCACCCAATCAAAGATCGGCGTCTATTAATCATGATATGATTTTTATGTACCTTATATGCTCTTGTTCCGGTTATTATGCTATTTTTACTATGTGACGCACACAAGTATAGACCACTTTAAAAATTTGGAACTCACTGATTTTACATTTGTTTTGAAAAAACGTTTTGCATACATGTCCCTTGAAAAAGCGAGCTTGTATTGACATTAATCAACTTATTCCAACTTAAGTGAAAAGGCCTTCATCCACAGGCATTCAAACAGGTATATCACTTAAGCACTTAGCCTCATGGAATATGCTCGATATGGCAACAGAAACATTCAATGCAAGATGCTAAAATAATAAACGCTCACCTAGTACTCCAAGGAAAGCCAAACAAAGCAAAATAATTAGAAAACACGCATGCCTCTAACTCATGCAAAATGACTAATGTGACACATACAATCATGCAAGAAAATAGGCTTGGCTACTAGCATGGTATATGATTCCATTCAAGACATATGTGTAGCCCGACTTTTTGTGCTCCTTTCGGAAGACAAATAGCCCTACAGTTTGGACTCCACTTGTGGTTCTAAATCTGATTTCACAAGTGCAATGTGAAATAATGAAAACATGAAAAGAGTCCAAATCCGACAATTCTTTTTGGAAAATCAATGTTTGAATCAAATACCAAAAATGGACTGCTTTGCCAGATTACAGAATCGCCACCTAAATATTTTTGGGAAACTTAAGAAACCCGAGACTCATGCCAAAGGCCATTAGTCCGTCATCACCAAAGTGTCTCGACTCGGGAACTTAAGTACGAAAGGGGAAGGTTATGAATTGAGCACCCCCCTCGCCCGATCAAAGATCGGCCTCTACTAATCATGATATGTTTTTTTTTTATTTCCATTATATGTTCTTGTTATAATTTATTAGCTATTTTACTATGTGATGTGCACACAAGGTATAGACTAGTTTGCAAGAATTAGAACACTTGATCTCATGTTTTGTTTCGAAATTGTTTTGTGATTTTGCCACTTGAAAAGGTGGGCTAAAATGGACATTAATCAAGCCATCCCAATTCAAGCAACTAGCCTTCATCCAAAACCATCAATGAGAAAATTGATTGCTTGATGATTTCAGATACAATTTCAGACAAAAATCGATGAATGTAATAAATATGACCACTTCTCCCTTTTTACCATGGAATGAGTTTAAAAAAGGGGAAGTAGAGACGCTTCAAGAATTATCAAAATGCCATGAATTAGCGTATGACCACTCTTGACTCAATAAACTTGGCATAACGTCCGGCCAAGCCCAAGCAAGATGACTCATTTCCTTTATGTGGGTTGGTTGCTTTTAAACCAATTCTTTTAGTCATTTCCATTCTTTAGTCCATTTGTCCGAAGTGATGATTAAGTCCTCTAAAAGGAGAGAAGCGTCAAACGGGAAGTAATTCTCAACATAAAAGAGAGATCATGCCGTTGACAATGAATCTCCGTAGAGATTAAGCCATTAAGCACGAATCTCTAGTTCATATGTTGAATAACCATCAACCGATTGAAACAACTCTCAAATGAAAGAAAGGAGTGGCAAGTTGATTCTTAAAATGAGATCATTACCATGAAAGTTAGACAAAGAAAGGCTAAGAACAACATAATACAAGGTATGTACAAAGACCAATGCTACAACAAAGGAACTAATAAAAGCTTAAATCAATTAAATAGATTTGGACAGCCCTAAAACAGCCTCTAATAAGCCAAAACAGTGGCTAAAAATGCAAGAAAAGAACTCAAAAAGCTAAACAAAAGTAAAAATACTAAAGCTATGTAAGCAAAAACAATGAGAGGTGGCCAACCCCTCCAATTTCAAGACTTTAAACCATGTTTTTTGGCCTTAGTTCAACTCTGAAAATCAGTTCAAAAATCAAAGGAAAAGAGTGTAAAGGAACTAAGGGTTGAGCTATAAAAATAGGTGCAAGTAAGGTTGTTAACCTTACCACTTTTGGTAACTTATCTAAACCCAAGTTCCAACACTTAAAATGGGTGCAAAACAGCCCAAGAATACAAGAAATAAGTAGAAATGAAGTAAGTAAAGGCAAGAACAAAAGTTACAAGCTTATACCTCTCAAAATGGAGTAAGCTTTTGTAAGGCCCTGGTGTCCCACATCGGGAATGGAGGGGGAGTTCCTGGGCTATAAAAGTAAAAACCTGGACCCTTATATAGCATCGAGGCCTTTTTCTGAGTGGTGAAATCCCTATTAGAACTCCCCAGTTAAGCGTGCTTAGGCTGGAGTAGTTCTGGGATGGGTGACCCACTGGGAAGAATAACTTCGTGCGGGCATGGCCCAAAATGGACAATATCGATGCCGTGCGAAGGGTTAGGGCGTTACAAATGGTATCAAAGCCGACTCTCCGGAGTACCGAGTGTGGGCCCCTGGCGTCTCTAGGTGCATGTGGGCGGGCTTGCGAGCTGGCAAGCTACTACACGGGGATGTGCAGCCTTATGGGGGATGGATTGTAAGGCCCCGGTGTCCCACATCGGGAATGGAGGGGGAGTTCCTGGGCTATAAAAGTAAAAACCTGGACCCTTATATAGCATCGAGGCCTTTTCCCGAGTAGTGAAATCCCTATTGGAACTCCCCAGTTAAGTGTGCTTAGGCTGGAGTAGTTCTGGGATGGGTGGCCCACTGGGAAGAATGAATTCGTGCGGGCGTGGCCCAAAGCGGACAATATCGATGCCGTGCGAAGGGTTGGGGCGTTACAGCTTTGGTTGATGATCAAACTCACTCTTGACACACTCTCAAGCTTGAATTATAATTCTCGATGGTCAACCAAGGCTCTAAGATGATGAGTCAAGGTTGTGTATGGTGTATATAGATTATATAAGGAAGGTAGGTTAACTCAAAGGTAGCTTGCAATGAAAGAAGAAGGAAGAAGGATCTCTTTCTATGTGTATAGGCTTTCTCTCAATTGTTCAACCCCCAAAATAGAGGTATTTGGTCGTATTTATAGAATTTGAGCAAGAAACATCATAAATATCTTCAAAAATGGCCAGCTGGCAGCCTCCTACCCAGAACAGTGTTTCTTGCTACTGAAGCCCGGCCGGCCCTCAATAGGCACGGCTGGGCCTCAATGAATTCCCCTGTTTTCTGTTTCAGCCTCAACACAAGGTAGCACAAGGCGTAAAAATGAATTTCTTGGGTATGATCAGTGGGAATATGGAAGGTTTAGGGTTATTTCGAATCTTAAATAAGGCTCTTTCGTTGAGACCTCGAACCATGCACAATACCACTTTCATCATTGAGTGTTCCGAGTAAAGTACTAGAGCCTTGCGGGTGGTCAAAAATGGGGTGTCCACAATGTAATAAATCACGTATTCATGCAATGAATTTGAAATTGACATTGGTTAGTATGATGAGCCAAACCCAAATGCATGTGAGACGAGTGTATGCGAACATAAGAAATGCTAAAAAAACATGATGCTCTACACTACCATTATAAGCGGGTAAATAAAAGGGAGAAAGAAATGGGATTGGAAGACATACACCGTTATTACATATTTTCTCTTATGCAAGAGGGTTTGTATGGGTGTCCAAGTGTCCGGATTAATAGCTAACTATTACAACACCAAATGAATAAATTGAACTAAACTAGCTACTTATTACATATTTGAATGAATTCTAAATTAATTATATATCTAGCTCTATTTACAACAAGGGTATGACGACAATACTAATCATAACAACAATACATGAAATTGCAACAACAATAATATTTACATCAATGATAATTATAATGATAATATTAATACAAACAGCAAGAAGGCACAATAATCACATGCACAGTGCCCAGAAGCTGCTCTGTCTACCCAGATTGCTCTGCCTCACCCTCAGCCACTGCCCTCTGTTTCTGCCAAAAGGTCTCTGCTTACCAAACATTGGGAGCCGGTCGGCCCCAAACGAGACCCGGCCTGGTCAAAAAAGTGCCGATCGTGCCCTAATTTTATGCCAAAAAATGTTTTGTGCTCTGGATGAGGTCAGTGCAGACAGAGCCTTTCTAGGCCCTGTTTGTCCCTTCTGCTCTCCTCTATCATGAAACTCAAGAGAAGAGTGAATTTCAGTCTGAAACCATCAATTGGCACAAGTTGATGGCTTGATGATTTCAAACACAATTTGGACAAAACAATTAATAAATGCAATGAAGACGACCACCTCTCCCTCTCATCATGGAGGCTCAAAGAGGGAGATAGACACGCTTCAAGATTCTTCAAAATATCATGGATTAATAAGTGACAATTCTTGAAGCGATGGACTCAACATAACGTCTGGCCGAAACCAACCAATTTTTTTCATCTTCTTTATGTTGGTTTCATTGATTTTAGGTCAATTTTTATTAGTCCTTTCCATTACTTAATCAATTTGTCTGAAGTGATGTTTAAGTCCTCTAAATGAGAAGAAATATCAAACGAGAAGTGATCCATAGCATGAAAGAGAGACTATACATTGACGATGAACCTTTGTAGAGATTAAGCCATTGAGCATAGATCCCTTTCTCATGCCTTGAACAACAAGCACTTGTTTGAAATAGCTCTCGAACAAAAGAAAAGAAGAAAGGAGGGAGGGTGCATAAATGATTATGCAAAGTTGATTATTTAAAATGAAACTCTTCGCATGAAAACTGAGTAAATAAAGCTATCAACTCAAATGACTCGGTGTCTAAGGCCTAAACAACCGAAGCCATGAGGACTTACAACACAACAAGTATGATATTCAAAACATAAACTATTTAAATGAATTAAACAGCCCATAATAGCCCCTAAAATGTAAAAAACAGTAACTAAAAGCAATAGAAAGTAAGTAAAAAGAGTAGAGAAAAAGTTATGGAACAAAGCCTAAGGAAGGGTGGCTAATCCCTCCACTTTTTTCAATTTTAAATCACATATTTCAGCCCCAAAACAGTCCAAGAACAATCCCAAAACAGCCCAAAAACAGTGGCTAAAAGTGTGTTTAAAGAGCACAAAAAGATAGACAAAAGCAAGAGATATAAAGCTAGTAAGCAAAATCAAGGAGAGGTGGCTAACCCCTTCATTTTTGAGACTTTTAAACCATATTTTTCAGCCTTTTTAAAATCTGAAAATCAGTGTAAAAAACAAAGAAAAGAGTGCAAGAACAAAGGGTATGAGCTATGAAATAAGGTGCAAGAAAGGGTGTTAAACCTTTCTACCTTTGGTAGCTATTCAACCCCAAATTCCTACACTTAGAATGGATCCAAAATAGTAGAGAAACACAAGAAAAAGATAAAAAAGATTGAAATGAAAGCAAGGAAAAAGGTGACAAGCTTATACCTCTTAAAAGAGAGGATGCTTCTTAGTTAACAAACTTGATTCAAAACACACTCAAGGTTCTGAAATTTAGTTTGAAATCTCAACAAAAAGCTCCAAGAACAAGCTCTGATGGTGTATGTATTGTTGAAAAAAGTTTGAAGGTGAAGAAAGGTGTTGAAGATGAAAGGGGGTCTTTTTAGCTCTTCAAAGCCTTTGGAAAATTTGCTAACCCTCAATTTTGAATGCAAGGGCTCTATTTATAGAATTTGAGCCAATTTGGTCAAAAATATCTTCAAACAAAGCCAGCTGTCCAATTCCCGCCAACTGTCTGTTTGGCACTATTGAGAGCCGGCCGGCCCCCCAAAACACACGGCTGGACCCAAAAATGAAAGGCCAGCTCTAAAAGCACAAATTCACTATTTTTCATTGAAATCCAGCCAGCTCTAAATGAGCCACAGCTGGATCTAAATGGATTGGGCCGGCTCCAAAAATTTGCATTTCAGACCCGACTTCAAACGAGCATATCTCCCTCATCCGGACTTGGTTTTAGGTGATTCTTGAGTCTAAATTGAAGTTCCAGAAGTTTAATTTTCAATGGTGGTGGCCTCACATCTAAATTCTAAGTGTACAAAGAGATGTGTCTAATTTAGTGAAGGCTGCTCATTTCTATCTTAACAGTTTGATGCCCAATCTCTTCCTAAACTAGTTTTCTCCCCTCCCCTCCTATTACTTCAACTCCAAACCTATAAATAAGATTTTTTTGAAAAAAAATATTTTTCAAAGAGTTCACCTCCCTTTCATTTATTTCCACTTTGTCCTTACTCGATTTACCAAAAAGTGTAATTTTTTAAACAAAATGCGAGCCTTGGAACATCGTAGAAACATTTGAAAAAATATTTTGAAAAAGAGGGTTTTAAGGTCTAAAATAGTTTGGCCAAAATGGGGTGCAAGGTTTGGAATTAGGGCTTGAATCCAAATTCCTTTGCTGAGAATTCAAAAGCTTGCACAGTGTAACTTTCATCATCGAGTGTTTGGAATAAAGCGCCCAAGTCTTACGGGCGGTCAAAAATGGAGTGTCTATAGTTGCCCATCTTTAACAGAGCTCGAATAGTTATGAAATGACATGAGTGAATGTCAAAGTCTAAAGACGACCCATTTTGACAAGGTCGTAAGACTTGGGCAAACAAACAAAATGCAGATGCAGTTGGTTGAACCCGAGGGTTGCCTACGTATCCCTTTACAAGGAATCAAACCAACGTAGTTCAAGGGCAGGATGCAAATGATACACAATGCAACAAAACAATGCAAATGATATACAATGTATGTATAATAATCAAACCACGAGTAGTGCTTACCACACAAATATCATAAAGGAATGGAGATGCAAATCAAACTACGTTTTATATAGAAAAGAAGTGGGCACGGGGCAAATGACGCCTAACACAGGCTAAGTGCCTACATCCTCAATACTGGCCTCAGCACAGCATGGATGCTTACACATAACAGAACCACGTTTTAATGTGAAAGGGGTGCAAGCACATGCAAAACTATGCTTTTCGTAGAAAGAGAAAGAGTACAAGTAATTGGATATTATGATATAAGTGCGGAATGATCTGCAGGGGAAAGATAATGATCTTAAGTGTTGAATGCAACAAGACAAAGTACGATGCAATGAATGCAATGGATGAAGTGAATAAGGGGCCTAGGCTAAACTACGTCTTACCTAGAAAGGGCATGGACACAAAACAGACCACGTCTAACACAGAAAAGGTGTCGACACCCTTAATACTTGCCTCAGCGCAACATAGGTACTTACACATGATAGAACCATGTTTCAATGAGGGAAAGATATGAACACATGCCAAACTAAGCTTAACATGGAAAGGATGCAATGGTATGATGTAATGCGATAGATGCTATATGCAATGCGATAGAGGTAATAGATAATAAAATGCGATATAGCAGCGGGGAAGCGGTGCCTTAGAAAGAACCTTACAGGGGTAATTAGCGAAGACTCACCTTATGGTGCTGGGGATCTTCCTCTTTTTCTTCATCTACTTTTCTTCCTGGCTATGTTTGTAACTTTCCCTATTCTCCAACAGGGTGACAGACTAGGTTGGTTTAGTATCCAGAATTGAGGCAAGTACAAGCAACCTCAACCTATGGGGTTGCCATATAGATTTCAAGCTAATGATACATCCCTGGGTATTTAAAACAGACTTTAGTCTCAGAAATTCCAAATCTTCGCGTTCGAACTCTAGTTTCCACCGTCTTAGTTGATCTCCTAGGAACTCACTACAAACACAATCAGGTGGCTATACCAGACCGCCTGAAGCCGTTCGGGCACAACAACCACCAAAGGAATTGCACCTCTAGAGGATTTAAGGTCTCCTAGACCCAGTGAGTGCGCAAGATAGTGCGGGTGACGTGTAGAAAACAGTGCGAGTGCGGTGCACAAAATCATGTGATGTGGGGTGTACAAAACTGTGCGATACAGGGTGCACAAAATAGTGTTGTGGGTGCACAAAATGGTGCGATATAAGATGAATGCACAAAACAGTGCTATGTGGGTGCACAAAACAGAGCAATACAAGTTGAATGCACAAAACAGTGCAATGCAAGGTACACATACAAGGTGAGCGCACAAAACAGTGTGATGCAAGGTGAATGCACAAAACAGTACGATGCAAGGTGGACAAAACAGTGCGATGCAAGGTGAATGCATAAAATAGTGTGATACAAGGTGCACAAAATAATGCGATACAAGGTGAATGCACAAAACAATGCGATCTCAAGGTGTACAAAATAGTGCGATACAAAGTGCACAAAATAGTGCGAACTCAAGGTGCACAAAATAGTACAATACAAGGGACAGATGTACGAATGCACAAAATAGTGCGATGCAAGATGCACAAAATAGTGTGATACAAGATGCACAGAATAGTGAGAGATTGGGTGCATAAAACAGTGCGATACCAAGTGAAGATATATGAATGCACAAAACAGTGCAAACTCAAGGTGCACAAAACAATGCAATACAAACTGAAAGATGCATGGTATGTAGAGGGAAATGAGCAAGACTCAGAGTAATGCATCATGTACCTTATGAAATAAGTGCAAGGCAACTTGCCATAATTTATTTGAAATAAACTTGCCACAACTTATTGAAATGTAATTGAAAAACACTACGGAAGGTAACTCGACGAAACAGGAGCAACCAATCATGCAATTCAAATCACCTGGAATGTATGAGCATGTATACATAATCCAAAGCACATGTATTAATCAAAGGGGAAAATGGAAATCCCAAGAGAGTTTTGAAATGGTCGGAGACAACTTTCGAAAGTTGAATCACATCAAAATCATCATAGGGGTGAGCTCACCCAAATCCAGGGGAAAGGGCCCGATAAATGGCTCTGAGCGGATTGAGAGAAAGGTTAGGTTCATGCCCCTTGTTTATGGATGGCGTGGTCAGATGTACTAAAAAGTGCCCCTAGTGTCCAGTCACTGGCCACCTTTTTAACATTATACAGGCACGTATGATGGGGATCATCAGATCCTAGAACAGTTGCCAACCAATGAAACTGATGCTTCTCTTCTGTCCCAACATGTTGAGAATATACTCCATTTCTCCCCAAGTAGTGACGAATTCCTCACATATACTTTGCAATGATCATGAATGCGATGCCCCTTGTACGGGCACTCTCAGTTTGTTTATAAATTCCACACATGGACTTGTTTTTGAGTTTGGAGAGAACATTCGTGTATGGAATTTTGGCGATGCCACTCTGTTGAACTTTGAGCGACAAACACACTATAGTGACTCGATGAAGAGCGCTTTTAAGCGATATACACGTTATGGTGACTTGATGAAGAGCGCAGACTGAAACAAACACCAGACACGACACAACAGAACTCACAACTGACCCAAAAGCAGAAAAAGACTCAAGGTGATGGATCATTCATGCTTCCCCTAGTATTACTTATGTTCCCTTTAAAACTCAATTTCGCAAAACCCGAGTTTTGATTCATTTTTTGCTCAAGTTAGAGATTCAACTGATAAGTTCAAGTATTGAAAATTTCTCCACTTGTTGATTCGAGCTAGTTCTTTCTTACCCAATGTAAGTATGATATGTGTAGCAGTCGGTGTAGCTGATGGATTGATGTGAAGCTGACGACGTGACTCGGGCAAGATAATTGGGTCAAGACGGACAAAATGGATATGGTTGAGACCAAACTTCAGGATGAAGTTGCCTACGTATCCCAAGAATGGGAATCAGGTCAACGTAGTTCATGGCTAAGGTTCACTCAGGTTTTGACACTCTCATTTTACGCTCTAACTTTTGCCAAAATTGCCCCTTTGGGGTTTTCAACCTTGCAAGCCCTATTTGTTTGATTTCTCATTTTTCATGCTTTAACTTTTGCCTAGGTCGCCCTTTCGAGTTTTTGGCCTAACAAGCCTCTCAAGGATAGTGTTACAACATTTGCAGTGAATTTGATCAATAGTCATCCTTGCCCTGACACGGGAATTGGCTTCACCTTTATTTGAGCTTGGTTCTCCATTCTCTTATGTATGTCTTCCTCCTTTCTTTTGCTCCATTTTCAGAGTTGGTTCTTCTCATGGTACTTCCCCGTATTGGTTTCCCCGAATTTAGACAACAGTTCATTTCTTCACAGTTGATTGGATTTCATTCCAATGAATACCCCTGGCTTGATGGTTGACTTCTTTTCCCTTTTCTTTTTTCTTTTTTCCTTTCTTTCTTTCCCTTTATTTTTTGGCTTCACTTATCCATTTCTTTCTAAAATAATGAAAACACCAGGGGGAGAAATTCTATGATTGTGAGATCTGAAAGCCATCTTGTGCTTGCCAAAATGATCATCTAAAGGTGAAGAGCATCCCCAGGACAATGCAGAATACCACGCACAATTTCGAATCTATCTTCGCAAGTTTTGTAGAAGAAACAGCTGAAGAAGTAGCTTAAACTTTTGAGATCATTAAGGACTTTGCGCCAATACGTCAGAATTCACTCAAGCCATTTGGGGGATCCTTCTCAACACTCGCGCTTATTAACAGAATCTTATTTAAAAAACAAAATTTTGTGGAAGCTTTTCTATTTTTTAAAAGGTCACACATGCATTACTGTAGGCATGACAAAATGATCAAAAACTTGACTTTCGCTTTCTTATAAAGATGAAGGCCTGAGGGTACACGAAAGCGACTCAAAGGAAAAGACTTAACTGACGCAACAACGCGAGAAAAGACAGAAAATAAAACTCATAACTCAACTATTTACAGGACACAACTCAAAAAAATCAGCACCCTGGAGACAAAAGGGGTTTTCATTCTCCAAGTTCATCTGCAGAATTCAAAAATGACTTCAAGTAGCCCATGGGAGGGTTCAAACCAGCCTTCAATTCAGCAATATGAACATCCACACCCAGTAGGATTATTTCAAGCTTTCAAACTGAGTCTCACAGATTGAGCCTCACAATTATCATAGTTGTCCCCACACATCTCCTTGGTCGTGATAGCTGGGGTCAATGTTGGTTGTTGGCAAACCATGGATGGGATTTATGCTATGGGGTGGCAATCTATTGCAGTTAGGGAGAGGTTTATTGACAGCTTTGGGTTTTGGTGGGGTGATGACCTTATTGTCAGTCAAGTCTTGAATTTCATGGCGAAGGCGAAAGCAGCGGTCAGTATGATGACCGTACTGCTGATGGAATGTGCAATATTGGGTAGGGTCATGTCTAGGTGAGAGAGGGTTAGGGAGAGGTCCAGGATTGAGCAGTTTGAGATACCCTTTCTCCATCAGTACCTTCAAGGCGAGGGTTGGGCTCATATGAAGATGGGTGAAGGTTCTTTTTTGAGAGGATGAAGCATCAGGTTTAGAAACATTGGCAAATGGGTTGGCGAGTGTTGGTTGGGTATTCATGGGCTTAGAACGAGAATTAGGATGAGTGTTTTTGGTAAAGCGTCCTTTTCATTACTTGCCCCCTGATTCAAAATGCTCCCAACCTAATTGATAAAAGTGTCATCCACAGTCTTTGCAACGACTGCGAGCACTTACTACTTGTTCAACCCTTTGACTTTTAAAGTTTCAATAACCCACCGAAGATGTGCATAGGGATCAATACTTGCCTCAGCTCTATTCGTGCCACTTGCTTCAGCTTTGCCAAGGAATTGGGTGGCTATATCGAAGCAAGGCCATTTGTTGTTGGTATGTCATCACCCAAACTTGAGATAGCTTCGGGTTAGCCCTTTCCAACTGTAGCTCGCCTCAAGATTGGGGAGCTTTTTGATCTGAACCTTTTGGCATATGATGTGGTCGATGATAGAGCCATGACCCCAAAGGCTAAATCTGCCATAGTTCTCTGAAGATCTTCAATCATGTCTAATAACTCAAGAGTAGCGGGTTCGGTCATTGGTGCCCGCAGTGTATTTGAACTGACTTGGGTCTTGATGAATTGGTTAGGTTAAAGTCTTTGGAGTAGGCTGGACTGGTTCAAGTTTAAGTTTTGGGTTTTGAGATGATTGGGGTTCAAGTGCATCCATCATGCACAAGTCCGTGCTTTCTAGAATGAACACCTAAGGCTTGGGTAAATGGGCTGGGGTGATGTATATGCTGGGTTTGAAGGTAGGAGGTAGTGTATGGATGAGGTTAAGGTAAGGATGAGGTACTTGGTCATGGTTGGGAAGTGGGTTGGTGGTAACATTGGGTTCTTAAGGTGGAGCTATTGTTTGGTTGTCGATGAGATTCTGAACCTCATGATGAAGGTGGTAGCAACGATCGGTGCCATGACCGTGCTATTGATGGTACGCACAATATTTGGTGGGGTTATGTTTAGCAAGGAGTGGGTCAGGAAGAAGTTGGGGATAAAAGGGTTTAAGATTCCCTCTTTCCATTAGGACTTTTAGTGCGCTAGTTAGGCTCATATGGAGGGGGTGAAAGTTCTACCTTGAGCTCGGGTTGGGCTGGCTGTTTGTGGGTAGGTGGTGACGGTATTGATTTCAGTGGGTTTGGGAATAATGTTATTGCTAGCATTGGTACTCTCGAAAAACACCCTCCTTGTTGTTTTGCTTGTTCTGGGAATAATCCCTTTGTTGAATGTACTTTCAATCTTAATCCCTAACTTATGCAAAATTTTGAATGTGAACAATGGAGCAATTATTAACTTTTGTAACATATCTGTCATTTGTGCTACCTTTGCTCTCTATCTTGCAACAAATTCCACAAAAGGTTCTTTAGGATTCTGATGGGTTGCTTCAAGCTTTTGGGTGGTCATTTCAATTTGGGTATTGTAAGAATACTGATTGACAAATGCCTCTGCCAAATCTTTCCAATTCTGCTTCACTTTATCCTCCAACTTGGCATACTAAATGGCTGCTATAAGCGATGGGGTTCTTCCATACAGAGAGAGTTTCTGATGCTTAGTCAGACCCATCGATTTCAGGACGTTCAAGAAAATCCAAATATGTACCATAGGATCTCCAGACCTGTTGAAATGGTCAATGGGTGGCATTTTGAATCTATCTGGGAGTCGTACGGCAGCCTCGGTGTACCCATTCTCAATGTCAGGTATGGAGCTGATTCCTTGTGCCTTCAAGGTTAGCAATTTTTAACAAGGGTGGGTCGAGATCATTAATATCAAGGGGAAAAAGGCCCTCATTAGGTTGCACCAAGGGTCTAGAAACCAGAGTCTAAGCCAACCCTTCTCGAGGATTTGGACCTTGCAAATCTTCAGCTAGTGGAGGTGGGTCAAAGTTCGGCTGGAGGCTCGGGATTGGATGTGTGGTTGATGCCCCATATGGGAGTTGCATTTAAACATTGGTCTCATCATGTATGGTAATTCCCTGGTTTAGGGCCGTTATCATGGCCACAACTTCTTCTGGACTCTATGCCATTACGGGTCTTCTGAGTTGGTAATCGGGGAAATGGATGGGTGTAAGTTGAGAGCTGACTAAGAAGGATTTCGACCCAGTTATACTCGACGTATCTCGTTTGGATTAGTCTAGACAGGTTTGACTGGATTGGCTTTTTTAGAATAAGTCTTTTGGCATTGGATGTATCTTTTCTGAGTTAGCCTTTGGGGATCAGATGGACTGGACCTTTGTTGAGTGGTTTTTTTTTTTTGGATTGGATGGACTGGGCCTTTGTTGAATGGGTTTTTTCTAGGATTGGATGGATTGGCCTCCTTTGCTAAATTGGGTATAGCTCCTTCTTTGGCTCAAACAAATCTAGCATTAAAAACAAATGCTCCATAAGGTCGGGATACCGGGTATGCTGGTCAAAACAAAGCAAGATACAATTTTATCCCTGGTTCTGGTCTTGCTGACAATTCACCCATATCAAACACAAACCCCTAGATTTTGACCCAAATTCTGATTCTGAAATGACCCTCAAGTTTGAAAGGAATCGCCTCAAGATTAAGACTCTCCCAGGATTGCATCACACAATTCCAAAAATTTCACATTTTGCACAAAAGCACTCAAAACACCTCTATAAGAGGTTAGAGTTTCCCTATCCTAGCTTTTGGAGTGATCTATAGCTTTACTATTCAAGCAAACGGTATCACAATAGCCTAGTAAATAGGAGGGTATCCTGTCCTATGTTTGAAAAGTCACTAAGGCTGACTAGTGGTGTTTGGGAAGCAAGTTCCCAAATTTTTTTCTCATTTTTTTCACTAAAAGACAAAAGTTTTGCAAAATCAAAAAAAATACATCCAAACAAAATATCACATCCAACCCCATAATCATTTCACTTTTTCTCTCACAAACATCACATCCAACCACATAAAAACCCAACTATCTTCCCAAACACTAAAAATTTTTTATCTCATAAAAACCTACATCTAATAAAATCTACATAAAAACTCACTTCCCAAACACCCACTATATGCAGTTAGGCCGATTGGTCAGAAGGGGTACCTCAGCAAGACTGCCTAATATACCTCTCACACCTAACACCGAGAAGTGAAAGGAGGATCAAATGGTATAACGGTAATCCAGATCCAAGGGTTGTGTTTCCAATATGGCAGAGCCCATGACCGGTCAACCTTTTGGCAAGCTTGTGGGCAAGCCTTCGGCAAACCATCCAGGAATAGCAGATGGAAAACATAGTGACTTAAAGTAACAATGCAAATGCAATGCAAAGAACATATATAGGTAGATAAAATTTCACATCATGAATTTCAAGTCAAATTCTCTAAATCCGCAGCAGAGTCACCAGAAACTGTAGCTTGCTTTTCGTGCTCTTTTCGGATACGATTAGCCCTACAGTTTGGACTCCCGTGGTTTTGAATTTGATTCTATAAGTGCAATGTGAAATAGATAAACAACAATGAGTCCAAATCTGGCAAATCTTTTGAAAAATTGATTTTAAATCAAAATGCTAAAAATGGACTGTTTTGCCAGATACAGAGTCATTACCTAAATGTTTTTGGGAAATTTAAGAAACCTGAGACTCTTGCCAAAGGCCACTTATCCGTTACCACCCAAGTGTCTCAGCTCAGGAACTTAGGTACGATAATGGAAGGTCATGAATTACGCACCCCACTCACCCGATCAAAGATTGGCCTCTATTAATCATGATGTGATTTTTAATTACCTTATATGCTCTTGTTCCGGTTATTATGCTATTTTTACTATGTGACACACACAAGTATAGACCACTTTACAAAATTTGGAACTCACTAATTTTATGTTTGTTTTGAAAAAACGTTTTGCATACATGTCACTTGAAAAAGCGAGCTTGTATTGACATTAATCAACTTATTCCAACTTAAGTAAAAAGGCCTTTATCCACAGGCATTCAAATAAGTATGTCACTTAAGCACTTAGCCTCATGGAATATGCTTGATATGGCAACACAAACATTCAATGCAAGATGCTAAAATAATAAACGCTCACCTAGTACTCCAAGGCAAGCCAAACAAAGCAAAATAATTAGAAAACATGTATGTTCTTAACGTATGCAAAATGACTAATGTGACACATACAATCATACAAGAAAATAGGCTTGACTACTAGCATGGTATATGATTCTATTCAAGACATGTGATGAATCACGTATTCATGCAATGAATTTGAAATCGACATTGGTTAGTATGATGAGCCGAACCCAAATGCATGTGAGACAAGTGTATGCGAACATCAGAGATGCTAAAGAAACATGATGCTCTACACTACCATTATAAGCAGGTAAATAAAAGGGAGGAAGAAATGGGGTTGGAAGACATACACCATTATTACATATTTGCCCTCATGCAAGAGGGTTTTGAAATACATATGTAAGGTCTCCAATGCCAAACCATTCTTTAGAGTTGAGAAATAATTTTTTAAGTCTCTCAATGTTAATACTCAAAGCAATGAGCTAAGTTTGTATAGAAAATATTATTTTGCTACAATGTTAGTTGCTTAACTATTTACTTAGAAAACATCTCACCAAATTCATGGATTTATATATATATATATATGCATATATTTAGAGAGATGAAGAGAGAGAAATGGACTACCTAGAACCATGATAAATTTTGCGGCCAAGATAGGCGGGTTGACAACTCTTTGGTTTGTCGAAACACATTGGCTAGTAGCTCACTTGATCTTTTCTCTTGCCGAAACACTTGGTTAGCAACTCCTCACGGTTGTTGTGCTTGCCAAAATGCTTGGTCAGCTACTTCTCTTAGCTTCTCAGTTTGCCATAACTTTCTTGATTTTTTTTTATTTTTATTTTTATCTTTGGCTTGTTGACACCTCTTGGTCGACAAGTCGACAACTTGATTGGCTCGCCAAAACATTTCTTCAACACTTCCTCTTGGTTCTTTGGCATCGCATCACTTCAACAGAGTTGCATTGCCATCGAGGTTCACATTGGTTCGAATTGTATGGCAGAAATTGCATACATTCATTGGTAGTTTGGTTTCTGAGTTATATTTGTACAAAAAGAGTTTTCAAACCCATTCGATTCTTCTCAGCAATATCTTTGTGTTTGTGTAGCTAGATCGGTGAGTCTAGCTTTATATGCACGATCAGTGTTACGGTGTTTAGCGGCGCTTGTGTTTCGTAGACCCACTGCATTTTACATGACCTATTGTTGTCGAGTGAATGACTAACAAAAAGTATAAGGTACGATTTGTTGGGTAGACTTCTTAGTTTTTGCAATCAAAATCATGACCATTGGCTCAACTTCGACATCTGGAAGAGGTGGTTCTTGCTTAGCCATGATTTGGACCATTGTTAACAAGTATGGCAGCTTCTTCCTTCATGGTCAAAGGCACAAACATTCATTTGTCGAGAACTTGTGCTTTTATTAAGAATAATAGCAAAAACATTTCGATTTTAAAAGTTCAAAATCTTCTTCGGCCCATGATGAACCGACCAACAACTGAAAAGACAAACGGAGTAAAACAACTCAATAAACAAAACAACAACTCGACAATCAACGCAAATATAACTCGATAAGCAAAACAAGGACTTGATAAACAACATAAATACAACTCAATAAGCAAAACCAGATGATTACAACTTAAATAAACATGCTCAAGCCCAAAAGGACTGAAAACAAGACCTCAAAAGATGCGAATAATAGAATACAACTGCTATATGCAACTGAATCCCCGCAAAGGAGGACAGTGAGCCTGAAAGGGAGGCTGCCGACCATCACTGTGCCCCTGCCGGCCATCGATGAGCAGAACCTCCGAAATGTTGACACCTGGCCTCCACTCACTGCCTTATCTTCTACAAAAGCTCCAGCTTTATGATTTCTTCATTCCAGCTCTATTTTTTCCCCAAATGGAGCCATTCTTTACTAAAAAACTCTCTAATTGGATTGCAGTTTTAGATGGCTCGGAAAAGTTGAATTTTCGAGGCTTCGAGATAAATGCACTATTCTCACTAAGTTGTACCCCGCTATATTTTCCGTTCCTCTACGCCGCGGCTAGATGTTGGAACCCAGTTACACATGTGTTTAGCTTCAGGGGGCAAGAGATGTGCTGGACGATTGAAGAATTCCAAGTTTTGATGGAATCCCGGCGTGACGAGGAAATCTTGCCCTAGTCGCGTTTTGGCCACATCCAGGCTGTAGGAAGAATGTGTGGGCTCACTCTACATGATGCTCGATCTTTGGTTCACAATGGGGAGTTGGATATTCCCAGTCTCATTCATCGGTTTTCTGATGCCGATGACCGCGGCGATCGTCTCTGGCAAAGTTTTCGGCAACATGCCCTCTGCTTGTGTATGTTGGCTCATTTTTTGCTTGCCCCTGGCTTCGGAGGGTCTAGCATTCGCTTGATCGAAGTTGCCCAAGGCTTGAAAGGGGGCAAGAGCTGCATTGGCTTGACACTAGCCAAGACTTTGATGGGCTTGGATGCTTTCCATCACCGGGAAACAACCAAGTTCACAGGAAGTCCACTACTTTTATAGGTAATATTTCCCACCCTTCTCACATGTGTTTCTCACATCACTTGGTCTTGAGGCTCTGTTTTTCTCTCAAAACCCTTTTCTCACTTTTTCTCTCTACATACGTCTCTTTATTCTTTAATCTCTCTTATTTTTCATTCCTCCCTAGATATGGCTCATGGACAGGTTGAAAGTAGTGGACTCTTGCCTTGCATACTCAGCACGAGGCTATTTCTTTCGCCAACGGCTAGTTGATTTCCCGAACGAAGGGTGGTGGTGCCATTGTGTAGACGCGCACTGCGAGAACCCTCCGATATCCGCGCGCGAGAGGGGGGCGCGAATCTCGTTTTGTTCTCTAGGCTACTACAGTTCGGACTCAAATGTCACGGTTCTGAATCTAATCTCACAAAGTGTAATGTGAGACCGATAAATCACCAAAGAGTCCAAATCCAGCAAATCGTTTTGGAAAACTAATTTTTATAAAGAAGTGCCAAACATGGACTGCTTTGCCAGATACAGAGTCGCCACCTAAATATTTTGTTTTGGGGGAATTTAGGAAACCCTAACTCGTGCCTAAGGCCACGTGTCCATCATCACCAAAGTTGCCTCGGCTCGGGAACTTGGGTACGAGAGGGGAAGGTCATGCAATGAGCACCCCCGCTCACCTGGTCAAAGATCAGCCTGTACTAAGCATGATATTTTGTTTTTGAAAACACATGTGTTCTTATTCCGGTTATTAACTTAGAATTACTATGTGATGCGTACAGCATACAAGTATAGACTAGTTCGCCTAATTTGGAACAAAACATTGCATGTTCATTTGTGAAAATGGTTTGAAGTTTGCTACTCGCAAGTAGGCTAAATTCGGGATTCTATGAATTGTTCCAATTCAAGTAATCCAACCTTCACCCACAGGCATTCAGGCAGTTATATCAAATAAGCAGTTAGCCTCATGGCAAGCATGCTTTCATGGTAATCAATAACACACATGCAGTATGCTAAAGCGTAAACACTTACAGTGTACTCCGAGCCAAAACAGAGAACTAGTTAGAAATCATGCATGATCCTAGTTCATGTTAAGATGGCTAATGCAACACATGCGACAATGCAATTAAAATAGGCTCGGCTATTCTAAGATGGCATATGAAATGCAGCTTGGTACATGTATTCAAATAGGAATTAAAATACAATGCAGTTAGTATGATGCGCCGAGCCCGGTGCATGCAAGACAAATAAATGGATGCACGTATGCAAGCATAAGGTATGCTAAACAAAATATGCCCTAAAACTAACCATCATAAGCGGTTAAGTAAAAGGGAGAAAGAAATGGGGGTGGAAGACATGCATCACACATACGCACGCTTATTACAACAGTTGGCCCTCTCGACGGAGGGAGCGAATAAGAAGCTAACTAGCTAATCTAAGCTAATTAAACTAATTATTACATCACAACGAAGCTAATTAACTAAACCTAGTTAACTAACTATTACAAAACAAATTGAATAGTTAACGCATTAACTAATTAGGTACAAACCAAAGCGTAAACTAGCTAAGCAAATTAGCTACGTAAAGCAGTAAATCAGGAGCCTCAAGGCAGGAAGAATGCACACATGCTCGGTCGCCTCGTTCGGAAATCCGTCGCAATGCCCCAATTTGCCTCTGTTTGCAACTGCTCTCAGAAACTTGCACCAAGCTCCAGATAGCTTCTAAATCATCTTGGGGACTTGTGGGAGGGTGGCCGACCAGTTGTTGGTGTGGGAGACCACCTGCCGACTACTTTTCTTTGCTGAAAACCAGAAAAAGTGGTCAGCCAGCTAGGTTTACTGGTCGGCCGACCAATTGTTGTTGCCAGACTCCAGTTTGCTGCAACAGAGAGTAAGAAAGGGCATGGCAATGTATTTGCAAGGTATGTGTGCACAACCACCCTCCCTATCATTTCATAAGCTCAAGGGAGTGTAGTTCTCGACCCTCGGGCCATCAACCGCGCATTTCAATGCATGATGGCCGAGAGGCGAAGTTGCACAATTCAATGTAAAATGAATGCACACATAAACACATAAGGCCTAGAACTCTATCATGATTGATCAAGAGCGTCGGCGACTGAGAATCGAGGCACTGTGGACGCGCCCCCGGGAACTCTCCGAATATCCGCGACACGCCTGCGAGGGTGGGGCGTGAATTCTCGTTTTGTTCTCTAAGCTACTATAGTTTGGACTCAAATGTCACGGTTGTAAATCTAATCTTACAATGTGCGATGTAAGACCGATAAATCACCAAAGAGTCCAAATCCGGCAAATCGTTTTGGAAAACTGATTTTTATAAAAAAGTGCCAAACATGGACTGCTTTGCCAGATACAGAGTCGCCACCTAAATATTTTATTTTGGGAGAATTTAGGAAACCCTGACTCGTGCCTAAGGCTACGAGTCCGTCATCACCAAAGTTCCCTCGGCTCGGGAACTTGGGTACGAGAGGGGAATGTCATTTAATGAGCACCCCCGCTCGCCTGATCAAAGATCGGCCTGTACTAAGCATGATATCTTGTTTTTGAAAACACATGTGTTCTTATTCCGATTAATTAGCTAATCTTACTATGTGATGCACACAACAAACAAGTATAGACTAGATCGCCTGATTTGGAACAAAACATTGCATGTTCGTTTGAAAACGGTTTGAAGTTTGCTACTCACAAGTAGGCTAAAACGCGATTTTCAATGAATTGTTTCAATTCAAGTGATCCAACCTTCACCCATAGACATTCAGGCAGTTATATTAAATAAGCAGTTAGCCTCATGGCAAGCATGCTTTCATGGCAGTCAATAACACACATGCAGTATGCTAAAGCGTAAATACTCACAGTGTACTCCGAGCCAAAACAAAGAACTAGTTAGAAATCATGCATGATCCTAGTTCATGTTAAGATGACTAATGCAACACATGCGAGAATGCAACTAAAATAGGCTCGGCTATTCTAAGATGGCATGTGAAATGCAACTTGGTACATGTATTCAAATTGGAATCGAAATACAAAGCAGTTAGTATGATGCGCCGAGCCCGGTGCATGCAAAACAGATGAATGGATGCGCGCATGCGAACATAAGGTATGCTAAATGAAATATGCCCTAAAACTACCCATCGTAAGCGGTTAAGTAAAAGGGAGAAAGAAATGGAGGTTGGAAGACATGCATCACACATACGCATGCTTATTACAATAATGCGCCCTCTCGACGGAGGGACCGAATAAGAAGCTAACTAGCTAATCTAAACTAATTAAACTAATTATTACACAACAAATTAATTAACTAATCCTAGTTAACTAATTATTACAAAACAAATTTAAATAGCTAAACGCATTAACTATTAAGGGTACAAACCAAAGTAAAAGCTAGCTATCTAAGCACGACAGCCAAGGAAAGCAGTAAAACAGGAGGTTCTCAGAGGGAGAAGACTGGATGCATGCTCGGTCGCCTTGTTCGGAAATCCAATGCGATGCCCCGATTTGCCTCTGTTTTCATTTGTTCTCAAAAACTTACACCAAGCTCCAGAAAGCTGAAACTCCACCTAGGGAAACCTGTGGGAGGGTGGCTGACCACTTTTGGTCTCTCCAGACACCTGCCGACGACTTTTGGTTATTGAAAAACTAGAAAAGTGGTCGGCCAGCTAGTTTTTCTGGCTGGCCGGCCAGTTGTTGCTGCTGAATTCCAGTTTGCTACAATAGAGAGCAAGAAAGGGCATGGCAATGTATTTGCAAGATATGTGTGCACAACCACCCCCCTATCATGTCATGAACTCAAGGGGGTGTGGTTCTCGACCCTCGGGCCACCAATCACGCATTTCAATGCATGATGGCCGAGAGGCGAAGTTGCACAATTCAATGTAAAATGAATGCACAAGTAAACACATAAAGCCTAAAACTGTATCATGTATGATCAAGAGCGTCAGCGACCGGGAATTGAGGCACGTTTCATCACTTTAAGTATGAAACGTCCCACATTTCCCATGTTTGGACTAACACCTATTCCAAACAACAATGCAACACATAACATGGCATACACAATGCGACTCAAGCATACAAACATGGGAGGGACAAGCAGGCAAACATGCAATTAACATACTAGCATACACAATGCGAATGAACTACATGGCATACACAATGCTCATGACAACTAGCATACCCAATGCAAATGGTAACTAGCATACACAATGCAATGACTAACATGGCATACTCAATGCAATATGATCATGGCATACACAATGCGAAGCAAGAGCATGGCATGCGCAATGCAAACAACAAAATAACATGCACGATGCGATGTGACATGGCATACACAATGCTCAATGGGCTTAAACCGAATGTGGGTAGACCTCAGCTGTGCCAAAACAGAGGCCATAATGCTAAAATGAAGGCACCGAAAACACATACAAGCATGCATGCCGATTGGCTCACCAATTAAGGCACTAAGCTGTAACTCTCAAGAACACTTAAAGAGTGAAAGCGTGGAAGTGTAACAACACTAAGTGCACTGGAATAAGGTAAGAAATGATGTCAAATCATTCAAACAACACAAGTATAGCATGCTAGGGTCCTTAAAGCATGAAGCTAGTAAAGAGGACTACAAAGAAGGCATGCAATACATGGCACAAATGCATGAACTAAGTATGGGCAGAGCTCAAGTAGGTCAAAATAAGGACCTAAACATGCTGAGACGAGGGCTCAAAGGCCTAGGCATGCAAGCATACGAGCTAAGGCATAAACTAGGCAATAATGCATAACACTCAAAGGCACTTAAAGCATGATTGAGGTAGGAACATGGCAATGCTAAATGCTCTAAAATGTCATGTTAAGTGATGCCAAATCATGTACACAACACAAATGAAGCATGCAATGGTGCTCAAAGCTTGAGGCAAGTAAGAGCATTTGTACTACAAGTATACGAAACATGAAGCATGTGGCAAAGGCAACCCAAAATAGTCCTAGAACATGTCAAAATGAGTCTAAAGCATGCATGGAAGGAAGCCAAAATAAGCTAGCATGAAGGGCATAAGGCATGATGCATAGAAGGCAAATAAGGTGGATTACACTACACCTATTAAGACCAAGCATGGGATGACTTAACCAATAAAAATCAGAGTTATATCATGGCATAATAACCCCAAATAAACACTGAAATGATGGCTCGCGAGCTAAGGCATGAAGGCATACGCAATGGTTCATGTTAAGGCATAAAGGGAGAATCCCTCCAACGCATTGAATGAGTGACAAATGCGAATGCATGGCCATGACACATGGACTGAAATCACATAATAAATGATGCCAATTCATTAAAATAGTCCAAGTAAAGCAAGCTAATGGACTTGATACACAAAGCTAACAAGCTAGATTGAACCATAGCTATTCAAAGCAAAGCATGCATGACCAAAACAACTAAAATCAGACCTTAAACATGGTAAAACATGAACAAAATCTTCTCAGAGCTAAGCCAAAAGCATGCTAAAATGACATGTCAAAGCATGATGCATGTAGGCTATTTCATGGAATTACACTACAAGTGTATGGAGCATGCAAGGGACCAACAAACCCACCCAAAATAGAGTCATGGCATGCTAAAACATCACCAAAAACATGCTGAAATGGAAAAAAAACAAGCTAGAATGACATGCTACTTCATGAAGCATACAAGACTAGTTTGTGTGATTTACACTACAAGTGTATTAACCATGCATGGAGTGGCCAAACCAAGCAAAAACAGTGGTATGCCTCAGAAAAATAACCACAAATACAAGCTAAGATATGGCCAACAAAAGCTTAACAAAGATGCTCAAACATGAGGCATATAAAGCAAGTAAACAAAATACAAGGAGATGGGATGACCCTCTCCTATTTAGGACACCAAAACCACCTTTCCACCACTGAAAATCCTCTGGATTTCAGTGGTAGAAAGGTCATGCAAAGGGTTCAACAAGAGCCGAAAGGGATGGCTCAAAACAAGGCCTAACAAGGCCTAAGAGGGGGTAAATCACCCTAAACAAAAAAGTGACCTTAAACAACTATTTTAAGCATGCAAAAACAGAACTTTTTCTAGTTAAGAGTTAAGCTTAAAAACGTATGCAAGAAGGGCTAAAAGCATAAGCAAGAAAGGGGGATTTAAAGGTCAAATACTCACCCTTGAAGACCTCCTTTACAACTGCAACTCCAGCAAGTTCTTTGAGCTTAAACTAGTCCAAGAACACCAAAAACAACCCCTTAGCACCTCAACAACCAAAGGAAGGTGTTTGAGTGTGTGTTTGTGTGTTAAACTAAGACAAAATAACACTTTAAGGCACAAAATGGGAACAAACAAGGAAGAATAGATACAAGTGTATATCTATCTCTCAAGCCTCAAGTTTCTGAACCTAGAGGAGGGAGGAGGAGCCTCCCTCTTATAGAAACTAAAAGGCAAAGCTTCTTGGAAAAGCTAAGCTTCAAACAAATCCCTCCATACACGTGTATGGAAGATAGCTCTAATGCCCTCTAGCTATGCCAGCTGGAGGAAAATATCTCCAAAAAGTTGCCAAAAAGCAGCCGACCACTTGAAGTGGTCGGCCTGCTACTTAAAGTGGTCAGCCGACCACTTCAAGTGATCTCCCAAGACAAAAACTGGTCAGCCATAGGTGGAAGAGGTCTAGAGCATGAAAGAAAGCTAGTGGTGTGGTGTGGTGGCCGATCAGAAAATGTGGCCCAAAGACCAAGCAAGCCAGTTATCTGACCAGAAAACTGGCTGACAGAAGGAAAAGTGGTCTCCAAGGAGAAAAAGTGGTCTCCCACCCTTGTACCACCTTCCAAACAAGGAAAACAAGGTTTGTACCAAAAACAAACCAAAGCGGATGCAAGACGAGAGATCGAGAGGCAAGGCACGCAGCCGAAAGCCTCGAAAACTAGTCTACGAGCATCAAAAGTGGTATGCCACCACAAAAGTGGTCTCCCGGACCACAGTGTTCCTCTAGGCCGAGGCAACAAGGTATGGTTCAAAAACCACACCAAACGGAGAACATTAAGCGGTCCCGAGCCAAGGCGGGCGGCCGAAGGCTCCGAAAATCAAAAACTAGTCTCCAAGCGGGAAAAGTGGTCTACGACCACGAAAAGATGGTCTACAAGACCTTTCCCTCCCTCCGGGAAGAGAAACAAAGTTCGGTCCACAAACCGAGCCGAAGCACAAAAGAGTTCAAAGGCCCGGAGGCAAGGCTCTCAGCCAAAACTCCAAAACCTCTAAATGAGCACAACATGCACCATCACCGAGCACTCAATCGATGACGTCTAAGTCTTAAGGTCGGTCAAAAATGGGGTGTCTACAGTTGCCCCTCTTTGACAGAACTCGAAAGTCATAAGTGACGGGAGTGAATGTCAAAGCCCAGAGACGACCCATTTTTGACAAAACCGAAGACTTAGACAAACATGTAAGATAATAAAGAGATGTGCCTGCAGGCTGGGGCAAGATGCAAATGACATGCACAAAGCCGAACATAACTTATGATCATGCAAAGAAAGCTGTAACGAAGCAAATATACACAATAAATGCAACAATTTAAGCAAGCGAGAACAAATCAAACTACATTACATGCAGAAAGGATGTAAGAGAATTATACAATTCTCGCTACATCTCACACGGAGTACATACAATACCATCCGGTTCGTCTAGCGGCGCCAACTTCAAATGAACCGTACATACAATATCGTGCCTGCAAAAGAAAGAAACTCAACATGTACAATATCGTTAGAAACATGTATAGAAATGCAAGTGAAAAGTGCGTGACAACCCAAGTGGAGGGGTGCATGACAATGCAACCTAAGTGTGACGCATAACAATGCGGAAAGGATGCAAAACAATGCAACCTAAGTGTGATGCATAACAATACGGAAGGGATGCAAGACAATGTAACCTAAGTGTGACGCATAACAATGCGGAAGGGATGCAAAACAATGCAACCTAAGTGTGACGCATAACAATGCAGGAGAGATGCAAAACAATGCAACCTAGGTGTAACGCATAACAATGCAGATAAAACAAGCATAACAATGCAGGTAAAATGCGTGACAACACAAGTGAAGTGTATAGCAATTCAACAAAAGTGCGCGTAATAAAACGCCTAGTAACGTGCATAACAATGCTAGTAACGTGCATAACAATGCAATAAGTGGTGGGCATAACAATGCAGGATAGGAAAGTGTGACAAAATAGCACGTTTGAATCAAAAATAAGTACAAGTCTTAAAGAGAGCAATTCAACCGTAACCTCCGATTTACCTCTCAGAGGGGTCACATGTACTTAAAAAGGATACACCTTGCTCTTGATGAGTAACGATGAGCTACGCATCGAAGATTTGAATTGAAGTTCCCGCAGGGACATTCTTGAGCCGAAAAGTGTACTTTTCTTGTACTTTCCCAAGGGCCGAGGACTCCAATCATCATGAAAATGCGTAGGGAGAACAATGGAGCCCTGAGGATCATCTAGGAGGGTGGCCGACCAGTTATATTAGTGGCCGACCAATTGTTGCCCATCAAAGTAGTCGGCCGACCAGAAAAACTGGCTGGCCGACCAATTTACAGAATTTCGGGGCAGTTTGTTCTTTTAGCTTCGGTTCTTTAAGTACACAACACCAAATCAGTTTGTATCACACCTCCAAGGCCGAAATACATTCTCCTTTGCTCCTAAACCCTTTTCTCTCTCAGATCTGCACTTTGTACGCATTTTCCAACACCCCATGCGAAGTTGTTTCACGAAAACTTTTGATTCTCTTCGTTTTGAACCGATTAGAATTTGTTTTCGGAGCTTCTTTCTCCATTTTCACCACTTGAGGTATGTTCGTCTCAAAGTTTTAGCACCTTTTCTCGGGCGTTGACTTTTGTTGACTTTTTCTCTTTCCGAGAGTTGACTTTTGTTGACTTTTTTGCAATTTTGGCTTATTTCGCTCGTTTTTGCATCTTTTGCAGATTTCTTCATATGGCTGACGATATCCCGTTTGGCGGAGGTCCTCCATATGCAGAGGACGAGCCCGACATCATACCGTTGCCTCCGAGGATACGACCATTCGACCCAAAGGAGTACGACCCGGAGGAGCACATCTTTCCTCCTAGCACCTTCTACCACTTCACGGACTTCGCGCGGTGGGCACCTGCAGACCTGCTGCTACGAGAGCCGGAGTCCCATCTATCTCATCACATGTATGAGGTACGTACTTCACTTTTGCATTTCCTGCGATGTACTTTGCACTTCTTGCACATTTACATACACAACACTTCACTCATTCTGATCACACAGTTCATACATAACACTCTGCTAACTTGGCACGCGGCTCATTTTGGGCACACAGCACACCTTGGGCACACAGCTCATAACATTGCTCAATCTGAACACGCAGTTCCTAACGCAGTATTCTGTTTAGTTGGCACACAGCTCATAACACTGCTCAATCTGAACACACAGTTCATAACACAGCATTCGATTTAATCTGAACACACAGCTCATAATACTGCTCAATCTGAACGCACAGTTCATAACACAGCATTCGATTTAGTTGGCACACAGCTCATAACACTGCTCAATCTGAACACGCAGGCCATAACAAAGCATTCTTTTTTCATAACATAGCACACCGCTCAATCTGAACACGCAGTCCATAACACGGTATTCGTTTTTTTAGCACACTGCTCAATCTGAACACGCAGTTCATAACATAGTACACTTTTTTCATAACATAGCACACCGTTCAATCTGAACATGCAGTCCATAACACGGTATTCATTTTTTTAGCACACTGCTCAATCTGAACACACAGTCCATAACGCAGTACACTTTTTCATAACATAGCACACCGTTCAATCTGAACACGCAGTCCATAACACGGCATTCGGTTTTTTTAGCACACTGCTCAATCTGAACACGCAGTCCATAACGCAGTACACTTTTTCATAACATAGCACATCGTTCAATCTGAACACGCAGTCCATAACACGACATTGGGCTTTTTTAGCACATTACTCAATCTGAACACACAGTCCATAACGCAGTACACTTTTTCATAACATAGCACACCGCTCAATCTGAACACGCAGTCCATAACACGGTATTCGTTTTTAGCACACTGCTCAATCTAAACACGCAGTCTATAACACGGCATTCGGTTTTTTTAGCACACTGCTCAATCTGAACACGCAGTCCATAACGCAGTACACTTTTTTCATAACATAGCACACCGTTCAATCTGAACATGCAGTCCATAACACAGTATTCATTTTTTAGAACACTGCTCAATCTGAACACGCAGTCCTTAACGCAGTACACTTTTTTCATAACATAGCACACCGCTCAATCTGAACACGCAGTCCACAACACGGTATTCATTTTTTTTTAGCACACTGCTCAATCTGAACACGCAGTCCATAACGCAGTACACTTTTTTCATAACATAGCACACCGCTCAATCTAAACACGCAGTCCATAACACGGTATTTGTTTTTTTAGCACACTGCTCAATCTGAACACGCAGTCTATAATGCAGTACACTTTTTCATTTTGAACATGAAGCTCATATATTTTACTCTGAAACTGAATACATCTGTTCAATCTGAATGCAGGTATCTTCCCATTTCACACGGGGTTATGGGTCCATTCTCGCGAGGGAGTGGTACATGAAGCTCCCAGACGCTGTCTGACATATAGTGGACAAGGCAGGGTTTGGCCTATTCTGTGCAGGATTGTCACGTCATCCAGCGAGTAGAACCCTCCTGGGCGCACTTGTGGAGAGATGGTGGGACACCACTAACTCCTTCCATTTCTCGACCATCGGGGACATGACAATGACCCCATATGACTTCTCCATACTGACGGGCCTTGAGGTGGGAGGCCGGCTGATCCCATACGACACAGATATGGGCGAGTGGGAGGCCACTTGGATTTATTTGCTCGGAGCCCGTCCGCCGATCGACAGATCATCAGGCAGGGTCAGGTACACCTGGTTCTCCGAGCGGTACAGGGGGACTTCGCCCCAGACCATTGAGACCGTACAATAGTACGCCCGAGGATTTTTTATGTTCCTCCTCGGGACCACACTGTTCTCCGACAGGGGGAACACAGTTGGGCTTTATCTGCTCAGTGCTCTGGTGGACCTATCACGGGTCCGCTCTTTGATTGGGGTGGCGCTGCCCTCGCTACCCTTTACTGCTACATGAGCGCGACCTCCCGTGAGCGGGGGACTATAATTGGAGGCTACTGGCTAGCCTGGGAGGTACATTCTGCCCTCTTGATTTACAGTTATGCTTTTCATTATCTGTACACTGCACATTGCACACATTACATTCTGTATTCTACATTCTGCACTCAGCGTTCTGCATTTCCTGTATTTTCTGTATATTGTACATTGCACACAACATTCTACACTCAGCATTCTGTATACTGTACACTGCACACAGCATTCTGTACTCAGCATTCCGCACTCAGCATTCTACACTCAACATTCTGCACTTTCTATACATTCTGTATACTGTACACTGCACACAGCATTCTGTACTCAACATTCCACACTCAGCATTCTGCATTCAGCATTCTATATACTGTACACTGCACACAGCATTCTGTACTCTGACAGCCGTTGTCTTGCCTTTCACAGCTGTGGGTTTATGCATATTTCCCGACGCTGGCCCCTGAGCTCGAGGTCGAGGCACCTCTTGAGATCCCCTTCTTACGTAGATTTGAGGGTCGGTGTCGGCCCAAGCCCCGGGAGACTTTGCCCTTTCTCCGGCAGTTCTTCGATACTGTACGGGCGACGGAGGTAATCCAGAACTCTCAGTTCTTCATGCTTTCAGCTTTGATTTATCTTGCATATTTCTGACATCTAATCAATTTATGCACTTGCTACCCGCAGATGACCTGGCAGCCTTGGATAGCCATGCCAGGGAATCTTCGATTTCTGTTCGCTGGGGCATGGGGCACTTCGCGATACAGGGTTCTACTTGAGGGACCGGTTGGCAGAGCCTGGTTCTTTGGAGAGCGCTTCATGCGCCAGATGATGGGCAACTCCGATCAGGACGTTCCCTCATTGCATCCACCAGAGGTACGGTCCGCAGGGGATTTTACGCCCCGAAAGACGGAGGAACTTATGCTGGGTATTGATGCAGTCCTTTTTCTGGAGGAGGGGGATTACGCGACATATCGCCGTACATACCTGATGTCTCCGCTGTCAGGTGTCCGTATCCCCAGGAGGAGAGCTGCTGACATGCCTTCCTCGAGTCGCGCCCAAGCTGGAGGCATTCCTTCGACTAGTAGGGTAGGCTTATCGAGGGGCGGGACCGGATGGATGCCCTCGACTTGCCAGTATGTTGGATGGCTAGACCTTCCAACTGGGCTGACAGGCTAGGAGTATGGGACACCATACCAGATTCCACTGGAGCCTCCATGGCCAGATCATCGATACGTTAGTGACCCTAACTCACTACCGGTATGTTTCACCGGTTTTCATTTATCACTCAGATATTTAGGCATCCATTCGTTCACTGATGACTTGAACTTGTGTCCGCAGCCTCCCAGAGAGTACACTGATGGGCTGTTCGGAGTGGTGGCCTCACTCGAGGGCATGGCCCTGCGAAGGGAGACACTGCTGCACTCCTACAGTATCCCGGTATTTTTCAGTCTTCTTGCATTTATCATACTTCTGATGACATACAAAATTAAACACTTCACCACACTGATTCACTTTATGTGTAGAGCACATCTGACACACCACATTCACATACTATATCTGCATGCATTCATTCCATGCATCATTCTTGCATTTGATATACATACTCTGGCTGATTTACTGAAATTCCCTTTTCAGGTCGCACCTGTACCACCCGGGCCATCCCGGCCTTCTCGAGCAGCTAGGAGAGGGGCATCATCTTGCGGCCGAGGTGGACGCAGAGCACCTGTCAGTCAGGATGACGAGGAGTCTAGCGAGGAGGAGGAGTCAACACATCCTCAGTCTGAGACATCTGCAGGCAGGGATGATGACTCAGGTTCGGGTTCTGAGGATGGAGGCGACACCGAGGAGGCTTCCGAGGATGGTGGCTCCGATTCAGACGGAGATGCTGACGATGGTGGCACGGAGGCTGCTCAACCGAAGAGGGTGAAGAGGGCCTCTCGGTCTTGAGCTTGTTAGCACTGATGCAGACGTTCCTGCTTTATTTTTCTTTTTACTTGTAGTTGTAGCACATTGTACAGCTTAGGCAGTTTTATTTTCTTCCAAAACTTATACCCTTTTGTAAAATCTTGTAAAAAAGAAGCTATGATGGAATGAAAATGGCTTTTTGTTCAAAGAGTGTTGTATTTGTATTCTGAGCATCGCATCGCACCATTTTGCACAAAAATGAAATTTGAATGAAAATAGAACAACATGTATTGCCAAGTCAGGTAGTGAACCGACGCAACAAACTGAACAACTCAACTCGAAAACAATTCGTTAAACGAATTAACAACTCGATAAACAAATAAGCAACAACTTGATAAACAAATGAGCAACAACTCGATAAACAAATGAGCAACAACTTGATAAACAAAGCGACAGAATGCATCCGAAACAGAGGTAAACTCGAACCTTCAGCACTCCTAGCACACGGGGAAGTTAGAGACTCACTCCTGGAGGCAAGAAACAGATGTAAACCACTTTCATGCTCATGGCCGACCACCATAGGAGCCTGCCGACCAGTTTTTATGTCTGCAGCCCAAAAAAAGTAGTTGGTCGACCAGAAAAAGTGGTCGGCCGACCACTTGACCTGGGAACCTCCAGTTTTTTTACACTTGTCCTCCAAACAGTGTCTTATCCTTTATAAGGTTCCAGCTTCGTGGTTCCCTCATTCCAACTCAGTTTTGCACCAAAATAGAGGCGTTTCTCATCCAAAATCTCACAAATTGGATTGCTCCTTGGATGGCTCGGAAAAGGTGAATTTTCGGGGTTTTGGCATAAATGCACTATTCACACTGAGCTGCACCTCGTTGCATTTTCCATTTCTTCATGCCGCAGCAAGGTTTTGGAACCCGGTAACACACGTCTTTAGCTTTGGCGGACAAGAGATGTGTCCCACATTTGAAGACTTCCAAGCTTTATTGGAATCCAAGCGCAAGGAAGAAATTTTGCCACAATTCCGCTTTGGCCACATCCAAGCCTTAGGACGGATGTGCGGACTAACTATGCATGACGCTCGGTCTTTGATCTGCAATGGAGCATTGGACATCCCCAGCTTGGTTCATCGGTTTTCTGATGCCGGTGACCGCGACGATCATTATTGGCAGGGTTATCGGCGACATGCGCTCTGCTTGTGCATGTTGTCTCATTTCTTGCTTGCCCCAGGCTCCAGTGGGTTTAGCACTCGCTTGATTGAAGTTGCCGAGGGCTTAAGAGAAGGCAAGAGCTGCATCGCCATGTCATTAGCTGAGACATTGATAAGCTTGGACGCTTTTCATCGCCGGGAGACGGCTAGCTTGGCGGGGAGTCCACTACTATTGCAGGTAATGTTTCCCACCCCATCTCACATATATTTCTCACATCACTCGGCCCTCAGGCTCGGTTTTTCTCTCAAAACCCTTTTCTCACTTTTTCTCTCAACATACACCTCTCTATTCTTTAATCTCTCATTTTTCATCCCTTCCCAGATATGGTTGATGGACAAATTGAAGATTGTGGACCCCTGCCCCGCATACTCAGCTCGCAGCTATTTCTTCCGACGGCGTCTAGTCGATGCCCCTGACGAGGGATGGTGGTGCAACTGGATGCGCAGTTTGTCCGCAAACCGCATTGCTTGGCGGTGTCCTTGGCTCAATCTACCGGCGATGAGCTACAGCATGTCCCGGCAGACCGGGATTCAGTTGGTTTCCTGACACACTGCGTGTTCTATTTTCCTTTCCGATTCCGGCGTCAGTTCGGATATGATCAGACTTGCCCAGCAGAGGGAACAGAGTACCCTGCTGCATTTCCGGTCCAAGGCACGCAGCTGGCTCGGTATGCCACGGCATAGAGGACTAAAGAGCTTCTGCCCCCCACTCCCATTTTCAGTCACACCCTCTCTGATGAGTGCACTGCTTGGCTTGATGAGGAGGCACAAGTTGGGCCCACTTTGATGTCGAAGGCTTCGACCAGCTCTGGGAGGGGGCACAGGAACACCTGACTTATCCATGCCCCGAATTTATTGCTTTATCAGTACTTTCAAATTTTCTTTATGAATGTAATAAAAAGCAACTTCAATTTGTATTCAAGAGTAGGAGAACTCTGTGTTGAAATCAATGAAATTGAAGGTTGTGGGTACTGAAAATTTCCCGTTTGGTCCAAAAATGGTCTAAGTTGTAAAAAGATTAATTTGAACAAAATCAACTTTTATCAAAACTTTTCAAAACCATTTTCGATATGGATCAGAACTGGACACGCCTGAGATCTATCACTCAGATGCACAATCCCGGATCCCAGCAACTGGAAAGTTGCCCTTAGTCTGAATAGCACTGCACTGGAGACCACAACCAAGCTCTTGAACGCAGAATAGACAAAGATGACCAAACATGATCACATGGACAAAGTTGATCGGGGAAGTGTTTATGGCTGGACTTCAGAATGAAGTTGCCTACGTATCCTAAAGATGGGAATCAAGCCTTACGTAGTTCGGCTTGGGTTCACTCGTGTATTGACACTCTCCTTTTGCGCTCTAACTTTTGCCAAGGCCGCCCTTTGCAGGTTTTCAACCTTGCGAGCTCAGTTTTTATAATTTCAAATTTTTCATGCTCTAACTTTTACCTAGGTTGCCCTTTCGGGTTTTCAGCCTAGCGAGCCACTCAGGGATAATATTTCTTCAACTTGTCCATGTTGATCGGTTAGGAGAACTCTAGGCCATCTAGGTCCATCAGAACGATAGCTCCGCCTAACTAGATAGACTTGATGATGTAAGGACCAATCCAATTGGGTCTGAACTTGCCCCTAGGGTCGTGAATGGGAGCTCGGTTGTCTTTGAGCACTAGATCCCCTTCCTTTAAATTCCTAGACTTAACCTTCTTGTTGAAAGCCCTGGCAATTCTTCGTTGATAACCCTGAACATGATACAGTGCCTTCAGCCTTCTCTCGTCAAACAGCATAAGTTCTTCGAACCTGCTCTGCTGCCAATCTGCCTCAGCTATCTGGCACTCAGCCAATACCCGTAATGACGAAACCTCAATTTTGATAGGCAAAACAGCCTTCATCCCATAGACCAAGGAATACGGAGTCGCCCCAGTAGAAGTTCAAATTGAAGTCCAGTAGCCCCACAGAGCAAATGGCAACTTATCTGGCCAGTCCCGGTAGGTTTCCAGCATCTTCTGCAGAATGTGCTTGATGTTCTTGTTGGCGGCCTCAACCGCTCCGTTGGTTTGCAGCCGATATGTAGATGACTTGTGAAAAGCCACGTTATACTTGTCCAACAAGTCGATCACCTCCTTCTTGAAGTGGGAACCATTATCTGAAATGATCTCGTTCGGGACCCCGTAGCGACATATGATATTATTCCTGATGAACTTAGCGACATGCGAAGCCTTCAACACCGCATAAGATAGGGCCTCAACCCACTTCGTGAAGTAGTCTATCACTACCAAAATGTACTCATGCCCATTGGACCCCTTCGGAGTGACAGCTCCAATCACATCAATCCCCCAGACTGAAAACGGCCATGGCGAAGTCATGTTGTACAGCTTTGACGGCGGAATGTTCATGCGGTTGGCGTGGATCTGACATTTGTGGCATCACCAGACAAAGCCAATACAATCCTCCTCTATGGTGGACCAGTAATAACCCTGTCTAAGGATCTTCCGGGCTAGCATTACCCCATTCATGTGCGCTCCGCACTCTCCTCCATGGATGGCCTCCATCAGGCGCTTCGATTCTTCGGCATCAACACACAGCTTATGCATCCCGAGATGACCTCTCTTGTACAGTTTACCCCCGCAGATGATGAACTAAGTAGCCATTCTTCAAATTGCCCTCTTATCTTTGGCATTTGCCCCTGGTGGATACGCTTCCTTTTCCAAGAAGTTCCAAATGTCGTAGTACCAAGGATTCTCATCTTGTACCTCATCTATGGCAGCAAGCAACTCATAGGCCGGCACAAATTTCTATTCGATGATGATCGAACGTATCTGGACTCCAAAAGGGATGTCTATCATAGAAGATAGAGTTGCTAGTGAATCTGCGAACCTGTTGTTCTCTCTTAACAGATGAGCGAAATTCAGCTTCTCAAACCGAGGAATCAGCACGTCCAAGGTCTGGTGGTAGATTCTCATCTTTTCTTCTTTGACTTTCCAATCTCCTTTAGCTTGAGATATAACAAGGTTCGAGTCCCCGATGACGTCCAACCGTTTTGCCCCTAGTTCTAAAGCGGTTTCTAAACTGGCAATACATGCCTCATATTCTGCCTCATTGTTCGAGACTTTGAACCGGAGTTTGAATGCAAGAGGTATGAAGGAATGGTCAGGTGCTATTAGCAACACCCCTATCTCATACCCATATTGGTTTGACGCTCTGTCAAAGTACATCGTCTAGGTTTCATCTTCGATATGCAGAATGGCCTCATCTAGGAATAGGTACTCAATTACTTCATCCCCTTCAACTGGGTGATCGACTAGGAACTCCGCTACTGCTCTCCCTTTTACTGACTTGCGTGTCACATACTTCAGATCGAATTCGGAAAGCAGAAGCAACCAACGGGCTAGCCTACCCGTAAGTGCCGGTTTCTCGAAGAGATATTTGATGGGATCTAATCTCGAAACCAGTATTACGGAGTGAGCTAACAGGTAGTGCCGCAGCTTCCTGGTAGCCCATACCAAGGCTAGACAAGCCTTCTCCAGCGGAGTGTAGCGGGTCTCGTACTCCAACATTTTCTTGCTCAGGTAGTAGATAGCTCTCTCCACTTTGTCCTCAGACTCCTGTGCGAGCATGCAACCCATTGTAGTTTCAGTCACTGAAAGGTACAGAATCAACGGTTTCCCCGGCTCAGGTGGTGACAACACAGGCGGGTTTTGTAAATATTGTTTGATCTGGTCAAAAGCAGCTTGGCATTGGCCGTCCCATTGGAATTTTTTTCCTTTCTTCAGGAGACCAAAGAGTGGTTCACAAGTCAAGGTTAATTTAGCAATAAACCATTTTATGAATTGCACTTTACCTAGAAAGCCTCGTACCTCCTTTTCAGTCCTCGGTGGGGGCATTTCTAAGATGGCCTTGATTTTGGAAGGATCGACCTCGATACCTCTCTGTGTGATCAAGAACCCTAGCATTTTCCCTGCTGTGACACCGAATGTAGACTTTTGAGGATTCAGCCGCAGCCTATACTCTCTGATCCGTTGAAAGAATTTTTGCAAGGCGGTGTAGTGGCCCTCTTTTTCCTTGGACTTGACAATCATGTCGTCCACGTACACCTCAACCTCTTTGTGGATCATGTCGTGCAATATTGTAGTCGCAGCCTGTTGATACGTAGCTCTAGCATTCTTCAGCCCAAACGGCATCACCCTATAACAATAGGTTCCCCACGGGGTGGTAAAAACAGTCTTCTCCCGGTCTTCGGGTGCCATCAATATCTGATTGTAACCTGAAAACCCATCCACGAATGAGAGCAACGCGTGCCCAGCAGTGAAGTCCACTAATTCATCAATATGCGGCAGAGGAAAGTCGTCCTTCGGACTGGCTTTATTTAAATCCTTGAAATGCACACATACCCGAATTCTGCCGTCTTTCTTCGGCACTGGAACAATATTGGCCAACCAAGTTGGGTATTCGGATACCAGCAGGAACCCTGCGTCAATTTGCTTGGTGACCTCTTCTTTGATCTTGAGAGCCCAATCTGGGTGGATCCTTCTGAGCTTCTGCTTGACAGGTCAGGCATCTAGGTCAAGAGGGCTCCGGTGTTGTACAATCTCAGGATCGATTCCATGCATGTCTTCGTAGGACCACGCGAAAATATCTTTGAAATCTTTTAACGAAGCGACTAAGCGCTCGCACTCCTCCGAAGAAAACATGGACGCAATCTGGACCAGCCGCGGGTCCTTCTCAGTACCAACATTAATTTGGGTGATTTCATCAACCAAGGGTTTAACAAACCTCTCTTGCTCTTGATCAAGCAAATATTGCAAAACCGGGGGAATTTCTTCCTCGTCGTTTTCATCAAAATTTTGAAAATCCTGATTCATGCAATAAATTAAGGGTACAGAAAAGTAATCGAAGGCCACAGTCGCACAATTCTCATTAAGTACTTCCAAGTCACCTGGTTCCTCTGTTACAACAGACTCAAAGGAAAAGGAAAAAGAAAAAGACGACCTAGACAGGACTGTGGCATCTAGGTTATCACTCCCAGGAATATCGGACTCAGACTTAGACGAGCTAGAACCTGATTCCGACTCACAAGACTCAGTGGAATCAGATTCCGGCTCACTATCTGACCCGGTGCTGCTTGATAAGAAGCCTTCCTCGTATTCCCAGAGGAGGGAGGGTGCGATGGATGAATCCAAAATGTTTGAAGGTGGGTTCGCAGCCATTTCATTCCCAATCATGGACACTGAGAGGTCATCCCCCAAGCACTCATGTACGATCGAAGGATCTGAAAGTAAACAAGCCAGTGCTACCCCCATTTCAATCTCTGCGCCCTTGGAAACCTCCTCTTGTATTGTTTAGCCTCAGCTATCGGGTCCTGTTTGCTCCTCAGCAACATCATCCTCAGACAATTGCAAGTCAAAGAAGATCTCGAACCCCGGCAAGCGTCTCCTCTCTGCATTCAACCATGGCTCTGGGAAGCCGCAGAATGGGAAGTCCTCTCCCTCCCGGATAAAGCGTCTGTTCAGGGTACCCTGAATAGGTCGGTGCATCAACTCAAAATGCTTCCCCGCCTGCTTAGCTTTGGCCCTTCCGGCCATTTCTTTGCCTTTCCTCACCCAATCCTCCTTGGTAGGCAGATAACCTAAACCAAAGGTATGTGGGTTATGCGGCACTTCGCCGATGCTGTAACGCCTTTCCGGCCACTTTTCCCTAATCCCATCCCGGGGATGTGCTGGAGTTTGTTCATGAGGTACGCAGATTGTGCACTGGCATATAACCCCTCGTCGATAGCTAGTATGTTCTGTACGACCCGGGCCTCGGCTAGGGTGAACCCTGATAGGAACACATCCTCCGCACCATGTTCGATTTCCAACACTGGCGTAGAAACCTCTGGCGGCGGATGGATTGAAGAATTCCCAAAAACTATGGCCACCCCCTTCCCGTGGGGGTACTTCAACACCTGGTGGAGGGTGGAAGAGACTGCCTTTACCTGGTGCAGCCACGGCCACCCTAGGAGTAGATTGAAGGTCGCGGGAACGTCCAAGGCATAAAAGTCAATATCGTGTTGTCCTGGACCGACCTTAGTCCGAATCTGCACAGTCCCCATCACTTCTCTGCTAGTATTGCCATATGCCCAAATTACCTGGGTTGTAGGTATAAAGTCCACGGGCTTCAACCCGATTGCATATGCTGTCCTCGACGGACATACGTTGATGGAAGATCCTGTATCGACAAGAACTACTGGTACCCATTTGTCTCTACACTCCACAGAGATGTAGAGTGGTTTGTTATGGTTTGCGTCCTCAGGCGGCAACTCCTTGTCAGTGAAGGTTAACGTCGGGGAAGCTCCTCCCGGAAAGACCAATCCTACCAGCTGCTCAGGCGTGGTGTCGATTGAAAGTTTAGCCCTGTCCATTGCAGAAAGGACAGCTTGTCTGTGTACTCTTGAAGCCATAAGCAGTCCCCAGATGGAGATGTTTGCTTGTATCTTCTTAAGCTGTTTCAGCACAGCCTCCTCTTCGAGTAGTTTCTCATTCTGCCTTTCCGCTTCCTTGTCCTTTCCGGACGCCTCTGGTTGATCTAGGTGTGGGGGCTTGAAATACCGCCCACTTCTAGTCATGTGATCAACCTCTCCAATATACCAGGTATCATCCGGTCGGTTGTTCCCCCAATCCTCGTCTGTGTGGGCAAGACATGGGTCATCATCTTCCCACCACATCCCGTCGGCCATCGACAAGCAACTATCCGGTTTTGTTGCGACTACTACTGCGCGCACAGCATATTCCATCCCCTCGGGGGCTTTGGCCTTTCTAGCCTTCTCCAGATGTTCGATCTTTTCCCGCTCAAACTGCTTCAACGCAGCTTGCTGTTCAATATCCTCTGTACTCAAAATGCTCTGATCCTGAACAAAATTCTTAACACCGGTGCTCTCCGGCAGTTGCTCTTGATTCCCGGCCATTTCGGTCATTGTTGATGATATTCCAACCCCTGATTGCCCCTGGTCTGGCTGAAGTTCTTCAATAGCATCTGGCTCGTCACTGAGCCACCCAATAGCTTCTGCTGACCCATCTAAATCAAACCAGTTGACAGTCACGTCTCCCGGATCTTGTTCATTGAAGAATTGAAGGTTGGCTATGTCCTCTTCCAATTCTGCTAGGTCATCTAGCCCCTGATTAGGTCCACCCTCTCGAACGACACAGATCTCTGCCCCTGCCGGGTAGTTCCACCCTTGACTTAATCTGCCCTGTTGGTGTAATATAACCGCTCGGGTTATACACAAATCTCACAGACCCCTCAGGCTCTGAATAATCGTTTCCATCTACTCCCGCAATCATCCTGGTTCTATCTTCGATAGTCACCACCACCGACTCAGGTTGGGTTTGGGAGATGTCCAGTATGCACAAATCTGTGCTTCCTGGAATGAACACCTCCAGTTTGGGTAAGTGAGAAGGGGTGATATATATGCTAGGGTCGTATGACACAACCCCAGTTTGGATTAGGTTAATGCGTTTGGGAGGTGGAGCTTGGTTATGTGGTGGGAGAGGGTTGGTTGTGACGTTTGGTTTTTTCGGAGGTGCGATCACCTTATTGTCAACGAGATCTCGGATATCGTGACGCAGTCTAAAGCACTGGTCGGTGTCGTGACCATGCTGTTGGTGATAGGCACAGTACTTAGCTGGGTTATGGGAGGGAGAAAGTTTTTCTGGCAAGGGCCGCGGCTCTAAGGGTTTCAAGTGCCCTTTCTTGATCAAAACCCCCAAAGCTTTGGATAGGGGCATGTATAGTGGGGTGAAGGTTCTTTGGCCTCTGGGCGCATATCTAGCTGTTTGTGAGCTACTACTGGACGCACCAGTGAATGGGGTAGCTGTGAGGGTCTTGGGAGGGGTGGTAGTAACCATTCCCACATCTGAAGATCTGGCAGCTGCAGCACTGCTTGTGCCTGCATTCATACTGCGGTTGAATGCCCTCTTGGGTTGCTCTCTCTCATTATCAATGAGGCCTTGTTTCATGGCGTCCTCTATTTGCACCCCAATCTCATGTAGATCTGCAAAGGTGGGGAGGGGGAGAACGATCATCTTCTGCATGAGCTTGGGCTAGAGGTTGCGCACAACCATCTGTATCTGATCTTTGTCCACAGGCCTGATGGTCATCATCGAGGCTTTGGCCCTCCAACGGGTTACGAAGTCAGAGAAGCTCTCCTTCAGTTCTTACCTGGTTGTCTCGAGATCACGAGTTGTGACCTCGATCTGCATGTTATAGGAGTATTGAGCTATGAAGGCCTCAGCCATCTCCTCCCAATTCCTCTTAACGGAGTCCTCCAATTTTGCGTACCAAATAACCACTACACCCGACAGGGTCCGGCCAAACAGAGAAAGCTTCTGTAATCTAGAGAGGCCCATCGGCCTTAAGATGTCTGAAAACAGCCGCAAGTGCACCATGGGATCCCCAAAACCATCAAAGCGGTCAATATGTGGCATCTTAAACCGGTCCGGCAGCGTCACGGCCAAGTCGGTATATCCATCCTCAATATCCAGAATAGATTTCACGCCTTGAGACTTCTTGAAAAGCTTTTCAAGCTTGCTCACTTTTAGCGCCGTTGGATCCACCTCGAACTCAAACGGCGAATCAACTAGATTGGTGGGCACTTTGGATAGCTGAGGTAGGATTGGGGGCGGAGCTGGCTCTGTGGGGATGTCCGTATCTTCCTGGACAATAGTTGTCTCCCCGAGTATTGGAACCCTGGGTGAGGGAGGAGCTTGGTGTGAAGCAGATGCTCCAGTCTGCTGCTGTAGCCTAGTAATTACCTCTGCCTGTTGGGCCATAACCTCGGCCTGGCGTGTAGCAAATTTTGTTTGACAGGCAGCGTCCTGCTGCATGGCTTTCATACTTTCCTGGAGCTGACGCATCATCTCCTCGATACCTGCCATACTGTGCTGGTTTATCTGAACAACCGGTATATTTGCCTCTGCAGTAGAAACTGAGACCTCAGCCTGACTGTTCAAGGACCACTGATCTAGTGACCTCTGTACTGATACACTGCGCTTTTTTGACCTCCACCTAGTAATCGGGGATAAAGAAAGAAGCACTGCTTGTCCGTCTATCAGATCCCTGGATCGATTAAGTCTTCGACCTCTGACCCAAAGTGCTCGGGGAATATCTGCCTGGTCGGATGCAATTGTGCTAAACTACCTTGCAAGAAGATAAATAAAGCATAATAAGGAAATAAACAACCAAAACGCGCAGTGTGCTATGTTACGAACTGAATAAATTAAAGACAACACATAGTCGACATAACAACACACAGTCGGCATAACAACACATAGTCGGTATTCGTAAGCTGAACACACTGTCTTTAACTCTGATCACTGTGCCCCAAATTGCCGCCCCAAAACTGAATCTGATACCCTCAGGTAAAACTGATTCTCCAAATATTGATGCCCGCAGGCCTGATACCCAGACTTGTAAACTAATATGCGCAACCCCTGTGGAGGCATACTCTTAACAGCACATAACAAGCAAGTGAGAGCCAAAAACACCCCTATGTTGGGGTAGGGTTTCCCTGTCCTATTTTGTCAGGAGCTAGGGTTTCACTATGCACATAGCGGTTTCAAACAACCTATAACTGGGTAAGCAACCTGTCCTAGTTTGGAATAGCCACTGTGGATTCCGATATACACTAGGTCAAATGGTTAAAAGGGTGCCCCGGTAACAACCGGGGTTTGTGTTCCCATCGTGGCAGAGCCCGTAACCGGTCTACCTTATGGCATGCAGCCTCAGGCAAACCGTTCAGGAATAGCAGACGGCGAACACGGTAACTTAGGCGCACCAATGCAAATGCAATGCAAAGAGACACATAAGTGTAAACAAAACAAGATATCATGAATTCGAGTCAAGTTCTCTAACTCCCTAGCAGAGTCGCCAGAAACTGTGGACGCGCCCCCGGGAACTCTCCAAATATCTGCGACGCGCCTACGAGGGCGGGGCGCAAATTCTCGTTTTGTTCTCTGAGCTACTACAGTTTGGACTTAAATGTCACGGCTCTAAATCTAATCTTACAATGTGCGATGTAAGACCGATAAATCATCAAAGAGTCCAAATCCGGCAAATCGTTTTGGAAAACTGATTTTTATAAAGAAGTGCCAAACATGGATTGTTTTGCCAGATACAGAGTCGCCACCTAAATATTTTATTTTTGGGGAATTTAGGAAACCCTGACTCGTGCCTAAGGCCACGTGTCCGTCATCACCAAAGTTGCCTCGGCTCGGGAACTTGGGTATGAGAGGGAAGGTCATTTAATGAGCACCCCCGCTCGCCCGATCAAAGATCGGCCCGTACTAAGTATGATATCTTGTTTTTGAAAACACATGTGTTCTTATTCCGATTAATTAGCTAATCTTACTATGTGATGCGCACAACAAACAAGTATAGACTAGATCGCCTAATTTGGAACAAAACATTGCATGTTCGTTTGAAAACGGTTTGAAGTTTGCTACTCACAAGTAGGCTAAAACACGATTTTCAATGAATTGTTCCAATTCAAGTGATCCAACCTTCACCCACAGGCATTCAAGCAGTTATATCAAATAAGCAGTTAGCCTCATGGCAACCATGCTTTCATGGCAGTCAATAACACATGCAATATGCTAAAGCGTAAACATTCACAGTGTACTCCGAGCCAAAACAAAGAACTAGTTAGAAATCATGCATGATCTTAGTTCATGTTAAGATGGCTAATGCAACACATGCGAGAATGCAACTAAAATAGGCTCAGCTATTCTAAGATGGCATGTGAAATGCAACTTGGTACATGTATTCAAATTGGAATCGAAATACAATGCAGTTAGTATGATGCACCAAGCCCAGTGCATGCAAAACAGATGAATGGATGCACGCATGCGAACATAAGGTACGCTAAATGAAATATGCCCTAAAACTAACCATCGTAAACGGTTAAGTAAAAGGGAGAAAGAAATGGAGGTTGGAAGACATGCATCACACACACGCATGCTTATTACAATAATGCACCCTCTCGACGGAGGGACCGAATAAGAAGCTAACTAGCTAATCTAAGCTAATTAAACTAATTACTACACAACAAATTAATTAACTAATCCTAGTTAACTAATTATTACAAAACAAATTTAAATACGTAAACGCATTAACTATTAAGGCTACAAACCAAAACAAAAGCTAGCTATCTAAGCACGGCATCTAAGGAAAGCAATAAAACATGAGGTTCTCGGAGGGAGAAGACGAGATGCATGCTCGGTCGCCTTGTTTAGAAATCCAATGCGATGCCCCGATTTGCCTCTGTTTTCATTTGTTCTCAGAAACTTGCACCAAGCTCCAGAAAGCTGAACCTCCACCTAGGGAAACCAGTGGGAGGGTGGCCGACCACTTTTGGTCTCTCCAGACACCTGCCGACCACTTTTGGTTGTTGAAAAATTAGAAAAGTGGTCGGCCAACTAGTTTTTCTGACTGGCCGGCCAGTTGTTACTGCTGAATTCCAGTTTGCTGCAACAGAGAGCAAGAAAGGGCATGGCAATGTATTTGCAAGATATGTGTGCACAACCACCCCCCCTATCATGTCATGAACTCAAGGGGGTGTGGTTCTCGACCCTCGGGCCACCAATCGCGCATTTCAATGCATGATGGCTGAGAGGCGAAGTTGCACAATTCAATGTAAAATGAATGCACAAGTAAACACATAAAGCCTAAAACTCTATCATGTCTGATCAAAAGCGTCAGCGACCGGGAATTGAGGCACGTTTCATCACTTTAAGTATGAAACGTCCCTCGTTTCCCGTGTTTGGACTAACATCTATTCCAAACAACAATGCAACACATAACATGGCATACACAATGCGACTCAAGCATACAAACATGGGAGGGACAAGCAGGCAAACATGCAATTAACATACTAGCATACACAATGCAAATGAACTACATGGCATACACAATGCTCATGACAACTAGCATACACAATGCAAATGGTAACTAGCATACACAATGCAATGACTAACATGGCATACTCAATGCAATATGATCATGGCATACACAATGCGAAGCAAGAGCATGGCATGCGCAATGCAAACAACAACATAACATGCACGATGCGATGTGACATGGCATACACAATACTCAATGGGCTTAAACCGAATGTGGGTAGACCTCAGCCGTGCCAAAACAGAGGCCATAATGCTAAAATGAAGGCACCGAAAACACATACAAGCATGCATGCTGATTGGCTCACCAATTAAGGCACTAAGCTGTAACTCTCAAGAACACTTAAAGAGTGAAAAGCGTGGAAGTGTAACAACACTAAGTGTACTAGAATAAGGTAAGAAATGATGCCAAATCATTCAAACAACACAAGTATGGCATGCTAGGGTCCTTAAAGCATGAAGCTAGTAAAGAGGACTACAAAGGAGGCATGCAATACATGGCACAAATGCATGAACTAAGCATGGACAGAGCTCAAGTAGGTCAAAATAAGGACCTAAACATGCTGAGACGAGGGCTCAAAGGCCTAGGCATGCAAGCATACGAGCTAAGGCATAAACTAGGCAACAATGCATAACACTCAAAGGCACTTAAAGCATGATTGAGGTAGGAACATGGCAATGTTAAATGCTCTGAAATGTCATGTTAAGTGATGCCAAATCATGTACACAACACAAATGAAGCATGCAATGGTGCTCAAAGCTTGAGGCAAGTAAGAGCATTTGTACTACAAGTATACGAAACATGAAACATGTGGCAAAGGCAACCCAAAATAGTCCTAGAACATGTCAAAATGAGTCTAAAGCATGCATGGAAGGAAGCCAAAATAAGCTAGCATGAAGGGCATAAGGCATGATGCATAGAAGGCAAATAAGGTGGATTACACTACACCTATTAAGACCAAGCATGGGATGACTTAACCAATAAAAATCAGAGTTATATCATGGCATAATAACCCCAAATAAACACTGAAATGATGGCTCGCGAGCTAAGGCATGAAGGCATACGCAATGGTTCATGTTAAGGCATAAAGGGAGAATCCCTCCAACGCATTGAATGAGTGACAAATGCGAATGCATGGCCATGACACATGGACTGAAATCACATAATAAATGATGCCAATTCATTAAAATAGTCCAAATAAAGCAAGCTAATGGACTTGATGCACAAAGCTAACAAGCTAGATTGAACCATAGCTATTCAAAGTAAGGCATGCATGACCAAAACAACTAAAATCAGACCTTAAACATGGTAAAACATGAACAAAATCTTCTCAGAGCTAAGCCAAAAGCATGCTAAAATGACATGTCAAAGCATGATGCATGTTAGGCTATTTCATGGAATTACACTACAAGTGTATGGAGCATGCAAGGGGCCAACAAACCCACCTAAAACAGAGTCATGGCATGCTAAAACATCACCAAAAACATGCTGAAATGGAAAGAAAACAAGCTAGAATGACATGCTACTTCATGAAGCATACAAGACTAGTTTATGTGATTTACACTACAAGTGTATTAACCATGCATGGAGTGACCAAACCAAGCAAAAACAGTGGTATGCCTCAGAAAAATAACCACAAATACAAGCTAAGATATGGCCAACAAAAGTTTAACAAAGATGCTCAAACATGAGGCATATGAAGCAAGTAAACAAAATACAAGGAGATGGGATGACCCTCTCCTATTTAGGACACCAAAACCACCTTTCCACCACTGAAAATCCGCTGGATTTCAGTGGTAGAAAGGTCATGCAAAGGGTTCAACAAGAGTTGAAAGGAATGGCTCAAAACAAAGCCTAACAAGGCCTAAGAGGGGGTAAATCACCCTAAACGAAAAAGTGACCTTAAACAACTATTTTAAGCATGCAAAAACAGAACTTTTTCTAGTTAAGAGTTAAGCTTAAAAACGTATGCAAGAAGGGCTAAAAGCTTAAGAAAGAAAGGGGGATTTAAAGGTCAAATAGTCACCCTTGAAGACCTCCTTTACAATTGCAACTCCAGCAAGTTCTTTGAGCTTAAACCAATCCAAGAACACCAAAAACAACCCCTTAGCACCTCAGCAACCAAAAGAAGGTGTTTGAGTGTGTGTTTGTGTGTTAAACTAAGACAAAATAACACTTTAAGGCACAAAATGGGAACAAACAAGGAAGAATAGATACAAGTGTATATCTATCTCTCAAGCCTCAAGTTTCTGAACCTAGAGGAGGGAGGAGGAGCCTCCCTCTTATAGAAACTAAAAGGCAAAGCTTCTTGGAGAAGCTAAGCTTCAAACAAATCCCTCCATACACGTGTATGGAGGATAGCTCTAATGCCCTCCAACTGTGCCAGCTGGAGGAAAATATCTCCATAAAGGTGCCAAAAAGCAGTCGACCACTTGAAGTGGTCGGCCTGCTACTTAAAGTGGTCGCCCGACCACTTCAAGTGATCCCCCAAGACAAAAACTGGTCGGCCATAGGTGGGAGAGGTCTAGAGCATGAAAGAAAGCTAGTAGTGTGGTGGTCGACCAGAAAATGTGGCCCAAAGACCAAGCAAGCCAGTTATTTGACTAGAAAACTGGCTGGCAGAAGGAAAAGTGGTCTCCAAGGAGAAAAAGTGGTCTCCCACCCTTGTACCACCTTCCAAATAAGGAAAACAAGGTTCGTACCAAAAACAAACCAAAGCGGATGCAAGACGAGAGATCGAGAGGCAAGGCACACGGCTGAAAGCCTAGAAAACTGGTCTACGAACATCAAAAGTGGTATGCCACCACAAAAGTGGTCTCCCGGACCACAGTGTTCCTCTAGGCAGAGGCAACAAGGTGTGGTTCAAAAATCACACCAAACGGAGAACGTTAAGTAGTCCCGAGCCAAGGCGCGTAGCCGAAGGCTCCGAAAATCGGAAACTAGTCTCCAAGCGGGAAAAGTGGTCTACGACCACGAAAAGTGGTCTACGACCACAAAGAGATGGTCTATAAGACCTCTCCCTCCCTCCGGGAAGAGAAACAAAGTTCGGTCCACAAACCGAGCCGAAGCATAAAAGAGTTCAGAGGCCCGGAGGCAAGGCTCTCAGCCAAAACTCTGAAACCTCTAAACGAGCACAACATGCACCATCACCGAGCGCTCAATCGATGACGTCTGAGTCTTAAGATCAGTCAAAAATGGGGTGTCTACAGGCACGTTTCATCACTCTAAGTATGAAACGTCCCTCTTTTCTCGTGTTTGGACTAACACCTATTCCAAACACAATGCAACACATAACATGGCATGCATAATGCTATGTAACATAGAGTACGCAAAAATGTAATGCAACACAAGCATGCAAATATGCAATATGACTTAAGCATGCAAACATGCAATGCAACATGAACAACCTAACAAGGCTAATGACATGCACAATGCTAATGCATGCACAATGCAAACAACAACTAGCACACACAATGCAAATGACAACTATCATACACAATGCAAATGGACATGGCATACACAAATGCAATGAACCAACATGCAAACAACATGGCATACTCAAAGCGACGAACTACATGGCATACGCAATGCTAAATGGACTTAAACCAAAATGGACAGACCTCAGCCATGCCCAAATCAGTGGCCATAACACCAAAACAAAGGCATAAAATGCAAAACAAAGCATGCACATGCAAGTGCCCATCAACTAGGCCTAAGAGCACAACTCTCAAGAGTGCTCAACAAGTGATAAACACGGAAGTGTAGCCACATTATATGCACTGAAATTAAGTAAGAAATGATGCCAAATCATTTAATCAAACACAAGTATAGCATGCAAAGGTCCTAAAGCATGAAAGCTATTAAGGAGGACTACAAAGGAAGCATGCAATACATGGAAAATATGCATGAACCAACCATAAACAGAGCTCAAGTAGGTCTAAACATGGACCAAAACATGCTAAGTTAGGGGCTCAAAGGCCTAGGCAAGATGGCATACATGTTGGGCCATAAGTAAGGCAACAATGCACAACACTTAAAGGCATTCAAAGCATGAAAGAAGTGGGAACATAGCAATGCTATAAGCTCTGAAATGAAGTATTAAATGATTCCAAATCATCTAAATAGCTCAAAGATAGCATGCATGAGTCAACAAAACACAAAGCTAGCAAGGCCAATTGCACTACAGCTACACAAAGCATGAAGGATATGGCAAAGGCAACCCAAAATAGTCCTAGAACATGTCAAAATAATACTAAAACATACATGGAAGGAAGCCAAAACAAGCTAGCATGAAGGGCATAAGGCATAATGCATACAAGGCAAATAAGGTGGATTACACTACACCTATTAAGACCAAGCATGCGATGACTTAACCAATAAAAATCAGAGTTATATCATGGCAAAATAACCCCGAAAACACATTGAAATGATAGCTCGCAAGCTTAGGCATGAAGGCATACGCAATGATTCATGTTAAGGCATAAAGACCCTCCAACGCATTGAATGAGTGATAAATGCAAGTGCATGACCATGAAACATAGACTGAAATCACATTAAAAATGATGCCAAATCATTCAAATAGGCCAAGCAATACATGCTAGTGGACTTGATACACAAAGCTAACAAGCTAGATTGAACCATGGCTATACAAAGCAAGTCATGCATGGCCAAAACAACACAAATCAGAGCTAGAGCATGCTAAAACATGGACAAAAGCTTCTTGAAGTCAAGCCTAAAGCATGCTAGAATGGCGTGTTAAAGCATGATGCATGTTAGGCTATTTCATGGAATTGCACTACAAGTGCATGAGGCATGCAAGAGCTGACCAAACCAAACCCTAACAGAGGTATGACATGGCAAAACATCACCAAAAACATGCTGAAATGGAAACAAAACAAGCTAGAATGACATGCTACTTCATGAAGCATACAAGACTAGTTTGTGAGATTTACACTACAAGTGTATTAGGCACGCATGGAGTGACAAAACCAAGTAAAAACAGTTGCATGCCATGCTAAAATATGCCCAAATACAAGCTAAGATATGGCCAACATAAGCTTAACAAACATGTTCACACATGAGGCAAAAGAAGCAAGTATTTAAGACACAAGGAGAGGGAATGACCCTCTCTTTTTTGGGACCTCAAAACACCCTTCCCACCACTGAAATTCCTCTGAGTTTCAATGGTGAGAAGGCCAAAACAAGGTAGTCCCAAAGGCTTAAAAAGAAGGCACAAAAGCAAGGCCAAACAAGGCCTAGGAGGGGGTAAACAACCCCCAACACAAAAGTGACCTTAAACAAAGATCTTAAGCATACAAGATTAGAACTTTTTGCAGTTAAGAGTTAGGCTTAAAACAGCATGCAAGTAGGCTAAAAGCTTAAACAAAAATGGGGGTTTAAAAGGTTAAAAGCTCACCCTTGAAGACCACCTTCAAAGCTGCAACTCCAACAGCTTCTTTAAGCTCAAACCAGTCCAAGAACTCCAAAAACAACTGCAAGGGACCTCAGCTCCAAGAGTATGGTGTTTGAGTGTGTGTTTGTGTACAAAAGTGAGACAAAATGACACTTTAAGGCACAAAAATGAAGCAAAGAGAGAGATATAGAGATAAAGGTGTATCTATCACTCTCTAACCCAAAAAACTGAACCTGGAGGAGGGAGGGGGAGCCTCCCTCTTATAGAGAGCAAAAGCACAAGCTTCTTGAAGAAGCTAAGGCTCAAGGCTATCCCTCCATTGTGTATGGAGGATGGTTCTTGTGCTCTCCAGCTGTGCCAGCTGGCCAAAAATATCTCCAAAAAGGTGACAAAAATCAGCCGACCACTTGAAGTGGTCGGCTAGCTACTTTAAGTGGTAGGCCGACCACTTTAAGTGGTCTTCCAAGAAGACAACTGGTCGGCCATGGTGGGAGATGGTCAGCAGCATGAAAGAAAGCAAAAGGTGTGGTGGCCAACTAGAAAAAATGGTCCAAAGACCAAGAAAACTAGTTTCCCGGCCAGAAAACTGGCTGGCAGGAAGAAAAGTGGCCTCCAAGGGAAAGAACTGGTCTCCCACCCTTGTACCACCTTCCAAACAAGGAAAGCAAGGTTTGTACCAAAAACAAACCAAAACGGATGCAAGACGAAAGTTCGGGAGGCAAGGCGCGCAGTTGGGAGCCTCAAAAACTAGTTGTCGAGCACCAAAAGTGGTTTACGACCACAAAAGTGGTCTCCCGGACCGCAGTGTCCCTCTAGGCAGAGGCAACAATGTGTGATTCAAAAACCATGCCAAACGGAGAATGTTAAGCAGTCTTGAGACAAGGCGCGCGGCCGAAGGCTCCGAAAATCAGAAACTAGTCTCCAAATGAGAAAAGTGGTCTACGACCACAAAAGGATGGTCTACCAGACCACTCCCTTCCTCCAGGGAAGAGAAACAAGGCTTGGTCTGCAAACCGAGCCAAAGCACAAAGAGTTCAGAGGCTCGGAGGCAAGGCTCTCAGCCAAAACTCCGAAACCTCAAAACGAGCACAACATGCGCAATCACCGAGCACTCAATCGATGACATCTGAGTCTTAAGGTCGGTCAAAAATGGGTGTCTACACATTGGATGTGCAACAGATCTGCTGTCGACATGGCTTAGTGTTGCCCCTGGTTTGATCTGCTTGAGATGAGCTACAGCATGTCTCAACAACCTGGTATTCAACTGATTGGCTTGACACACTGTGTCTTCTATTTTCCATTTCGGTTCAAGTGTCTGTTCGGACATGACCAGACTTGCCCAGAAGAGAGGATAGAGTACCCGGCTCCATTTCCCATCCGAGGTTCACAGCTAGCTCGATACCCCACTGCATGGAGGACAAGAGAACTTCTAGCTTCCGCTCCCAATTTCAGTTGCGCCCTTTCTGGCGAATACATAACTTGGCTTGAAGATAAGGCGCAAACCGGGCCTACTTTAGCATCTGAAGCTTCCATAAGCTTTGGGAGGGGGCGCAGCAACACCTGACTTATCGATGCCCCAAGTTTATTGCTTTGATCTGTACTTTCAAGTTTTCCTTTTGCATGTAATGAAAAACAACTTCGATTTGTATCAAGAGGTAGAGAACTCTGTAGTGAAATCAATGAAATTGAAGGTTGTGGGTACTGAAAATTTTCCTTTTGGTCCAAAAATGGTCTAAGTGGTAAAAATATTAATTTGAACAAAATCAACTTTTATTAAAACTTTTCAAAACCATTTTCGACGAGGATCACAACTAGGCACACCCGGAATCTATCCTTGAGATATACAACCCCAAATCTAGCAAAGGGAAAGTTGCCCCTTGTCTGAATAGCACTACACTGCACTGTAACCGGTTCTCATAGCAAAGATCACAATCGAACTCTTGGATGCAGAAAAGACAAAGATGACCAGAACAATCTCATGGACACAGTTGATTTGGAAGTGTTTATGGCTGGACTTCAGAATGAAGTTGCCTACGTATCCCGAAGATGGGAATCAAGCCTTACGTAGTTCGGTTCCGATTCACTCGGGTATTAACACTCTCCTTTTGCTCTCTAACTTTTTCCAAGGCCGCCCTTTTTCGGATTTTCAACCTTGCGAGCTCAATTTTTCTTTTTTCTAATTTTTGTGCTCTAACTTTTGCCTAGGTCGCCCTTTCAGGTTTTCGGCCTAGCGAGCCACTCAAGGGTAGTATTTCTTCAACTTGTCCATGTTGACTGGTTGGGAGAATTCCAGGCCATCTAGGTCCATAAGAAAGATAGCTCTACCCAACCAAATAGATTTGATGATGTAAGGACTAGTCCAATTGGGTCTGAACTTGCCCCTAGGATCATGGATGGAAGCTCGATTATCTTTGAGCACCAAATCCCCTTCCTTAAGATTCCGAGACTTAACTTTCTTATTAAAAGCCCTGGCAATCCTACTTTGATAACCTTGGACATGGTACAGTGTTTTTAGCCTTCTCTCGTCGAACAGCATTAGTTCCTCGAACCTGCTCTGCTGCCAATCTGCTTCTTTGGCATTCAGCCATAACCCGCAACGACAAAACTTCAACTTCAATGGGCAGAACAACTTCCATCCCATAAACCAAGGAATACGGAGTTGCCCCAGTAGATGTTCGAATTGATGTTCTATAACCCCAAAGAGCAAATGGCAACTTGTCTAGCCAGTCCTTGTAGGTTTCCACCATCTTCTATAGAATGTGCTTGATGTTCTTGTTGGCGGCCTCAACAGCTCCGTTGGTTTGCGGCCGATATGTGGATGACTTATGAAAAGCCACGTTGTACTTCTTCAACAAGTCAATCACTTCTTTCTTAAAGTGGGAACCATTATCCGAGATGATCTCATTTGGGACCCCATAACGACAGATGATGTTATTCCTGATGAACTTGGCTACGTGTGATGCTTTCAGCACTTGCGTAGGATTGGGCCTCGACCCACTTTGTAAAATAGTCTATTGCCACCAGGATATACTTATGCCCGTTTGACCCCTTCGGAGTAACTGCCCCAATAACATCAATTCCCCAGACTGAAAACGACCATGGTGAAGTCATATTGTACAGCTTTGACGGCGGGATGTTCATGCGATTTGCATGAATTTGCCATTTATGGCATCGCCGAACAAAACCAATACAGTCCTCCTCCATGGTTGACTAGTAATAACCCTGCTTGAGAATCTTCCGAGCTAGCATTGCCCCGCTTATATGCGAACCGCACTCTCCTCCGTGGATGGCCTCCATTAGACGCTTCAACTCTTCTACATCAACATACAGCTTGTGTATTCCCAGATGGCCACGTTTGTATAATTTACCCCCGCAGATGATAAACTGAGTAGCCATTCGCTGTGTTGCCCTTTTATCTTTGGCATTTGCCCCTAGTGGATAAGCCTCCTTTTCCAAGAAGTTCCAAATGTCATGGTACCAGGAGTTTTGATCTTATACTTCATCTATCATGGCAATCAACTCATAGGCCGGCACATGCCTCTGTTCAATAATGATCGGACGCATCCGGACTTCCAAAGAGATGTCTATCATGGAAGATAGAGTTAATAAAGCATCTTCGAGTCCCCAATGACGTCCAACTGTTTTGCCCCTAGTTCCAGGGCGGCTTCCAAGCCAACGATACATGCCTCATATTCTGCTTCGTTGTTTGATACTTTAAACCGGAGTTTGAAAGCTAAAGGTATGTGGGAATTGTCGGGTGCTATCAGCAACACCTCTATCCCATACCCGTACTGGTTAGATGCTCTGTCAAAGTACATGGTCCAGATCTCTTCCTCGACCTGCAGAATGGCCTCATCTGGGAACAAATACTCTACTGCCTCATCCCCTTCCACTGGGTGATCAGCTAAGAACTCCGCTACCGCTCCCTTTGACAGACTTGCAAGTCATATACTTTAAATCAAATTTGGAGAAAAGAAGCAGCCAATGAGCTAGCCTACCCGTAAGTGCTGGTTTCTTGAAGAGATATTTGATGCGATCTAATCTCGAAACCAGAATTACGGAGTGAGCTAACAAGTAGTGCCTCAACTTCCTGGTAGCCCATACCAAAGCTAAGCAAGCCTTCTCGAGCGGAGTGTAACGGGTCTCATATTCCAGCATCTTCTTGCTCAGGTAATAGATGGCCTTATCCATTCTATCCTCAGATTTTTGTGCAAGCATGTAGCCCATTGTCGTGTCGGTTACTGACAGATACAAAATCAACGGCTTCCCTGGCTCTGGCGGTGACAACACGGGTGGGTTCTGAAGGTACTGCTTAATCTGCTCAAAAGCTACCTGGCATCGGTCATCTCATTGGAATTTCTTTCCTTGCTTCAGGAGACCAAATAGTGGTTCACAAGTCAAGGTTAATTTTGCAATAAACCGTCTTATGAATTGCACTTTACCTAGAAAGTGGGCACCTCCTTTTCAGTCCTTGATGGTGGCATTTCTAGTATAGCCTTGATTTTGGAAGGATCAACCTCAATACCCCTTTGTGTAATCAAGAACCCCAGCATTTTCCCTACTGTGACACCAAAAGTGCATTTTTGTGGATTTAGCCTCAACCGATACTCTCTGATCCATTGAAAAAATTTCTTCAAGGCAGTGTAGTGGCCCTCTCTTTCCTTGGACTTGACAATCATGTCATCCACGTACACCTCAACCTCTTCGTGGATCATATCATGTAAGATCGTGGTTGCAGCCCGTTGATAAGTAGCCCCAACATTTTTCAGACCGAACGACATCATCCTATAATAGTAGGTTCCCCACGGCGTGGTGAAGGCAGTCTTCTCCCTATCCTCGAGTGCCATCAAGATCTGGTTGTACCTAGAAAACCCATCCATAAAGGAGAGCAACGTATGGCCTACGGTGAAGTCCACCAATTCATCGATGTGCGGTAGAGGAAAGTCATCCTTCGGACTACCTTTGTTCAGATCTCTGAAATCCACACACACTCGAATTCTACCATCTTTTTTCGGCACCGGAACGATGTTGGCCAACCAAGTAGGATACTCAGATACTAGCAAAAACCCTGTATCTATCTGCTTGATGACCTCTTCCTTGATTTTCAAAGCCCAATTCGGGTGTATTCTCCAAAGCTTCTGATTGACGGGTCGGGCCTCAGGGTCAAGAGAGATCTGGTGCTGTACAATCTCAGGATCGATTCCAAGCATGTCTTCGTAGGACCACGCGAAAACATCTTTGAAATCTTTTAATAAGGCGACTAAGCACTCGTGTTCCTCCGAAGACAACGTGGACCCGATCTGGACCAGATGCGGATCCTTCTCAGTACCCACATTAATTGAAATGATTTCATCAACCAAGGGTTTTACAAACCTCTCCTCCTCTCGATCAATCAAATGTTTCAAAACCAGAGGAATTCCTTCCTCGTCGGTTTTATCAAAATTTTGAAAGTCATGATCAATGCAATACACAAGTGGCACAGAGAAGTACTCAGAAACAGCAGTGGTATCATTCTCATTTAAAGCTTCTAACTCGTCCAATTCCTCGGTTACAACCGACTCAAAAGAAAAGGAAAAAGGCGACCTGGACAAAACAACGGCATCCGGGTTATCAACCCCAGGAATACCAGACTCTGACTCAGAAGAACTAGAATCTAATTCTAACTCCACAGACTCTATGGAATCAGATTCCAATTCACTACCTGATTCAGAACTGTTGGACAAAAAGCCCTCCTCGAACTGCCAAATGAGGGAAGGTGCGATAGATGCATCTAGAATGTCGACAGAAGGGTCCATAGCTGATTGATCCCCAATTATGGAAACAGAGAAGTCCCTAAGCTCTCTGGTTTGATCTGAGGATCCAAGTGGAGATAGGACAGCGCTGCTCCTATCTCAAGTTCTATGCCATCGGACTCATCCTCTGTATATTGTTCAGCCTCAGCCGGTAGGTTAGTCTGCTCCTTTGCAACTTCATCCCCTTGCAGCTGTAGGTCGAAGAAGATCTCGAAGCCGGGCAAACGCTGCTTCTCAGAGTTCAGCCACGGCTCAGGAAAGCCACAAAATGGGAAATCTTCCCCTTCCCGGACAAAGCGGCCTTTCAGGGTTCCTTGAATGGGTCTATGCACAAGCTCGTAGGGCCTCCCACTTTGCTTAGCCTTGGCTCTTCCTGCCATTTCCTTTCCCTTTCTTACCCAATCCTCTTTGGTAGGCTTGTAACTTAGACCCAAGGTATGAGGGTTATGTGGCACTTCGGCCAACGCAACAATGCCCTTCCGGCCGCTCCTCCCCAATCCCATTCCGTGTACATGTTGCAGCTTATTCATGAGGTAGACAAATTGAGCACTTACATACAACCCCTCATCAATAGCCAGAATATCTTACACTACCCGGGCCTCAGCCAAGCTGAATCCAGACAAAAAGACATCCTCCTCACCGTGTACAATTTCCAGGACCGATGTAGTAACGTCCGGTGGCGGATGTATGGAAGAATTTCCAAAAACAATGGCTACCCCCTTCCTATGGGGGTACTTCAGCATCTGATGTAGAGTGGAAGAGATAGCTTTCACTTGGTGCAGCCACGGCCGTCCAAGGAGTAAATTAAAAGTGGCCGGAACATCCAAGACATGGAACTCAATGTCCTGTTGTGCCGGGCCAACCTGGGTTCTGATCCGAACTATCCCCATCACTTACCGACTTGTATTGTCATAAGCCCCGAATCACCTGGGCTGTTGGTACAAAGTCTGTGGGTTTCAAACCGATAGCATAGGTCGTGTGCAATGGACACACATTAATTGCAGACCCGGTATCAACCAAGATGACTGGTATCCATTTCTCTTTACATTCAACAGAGATGTATAATGGCTTGTTATGCTCAGAGCCCTCAAGCGGCAATTCCTTATCTGTAAAAGTCAAAGTCAGGGAAGCCCCTCCCAGGAAGACTAGTCCCACTAACTGCTCAGGAGTTGTGTCAATAAAGAGCTTAGCCTTATCCATTGCTGATAGGACGGCCTGTCTGTGCACCCGTGAAGCCATGAGCAATCCCCAAATGGATATATCCGCCTGAATCTTCTTCAGCTGCTTCAGTATAGCTTCTTCTTCTAGCAATTTATCTTTCTGTTTCTCAGCTTCTTTATCTTTCCCCGATGCTTCCGGTTGGTCCAGGTGTGGGGGCTTGAAGTACTGCCCACTCCGAGTCATGCGATCAACTTCCTCGGCATACCAAGTATCATCTGGCAGATTTTGTCCCCAATCTTCGTCCGTGTGGGCAAGATGCAAATCACCATCTTCCCACCATATTTCTCCGGTAACCGACAAGCAATTATCTGGTTCCGTTGGAAGCACTCCTGTATTCGCAACACAATCAGTCCTCGCAGGGCCTTTGGCTTTTCTGGCCTTCTAATCATTCTCGATTCTTTCCTACTCGAACCACTTCAACGCGGCCTCCTGTTCCGTATCAGCTGTACAAGTACTACCCAATTCTTGAGCAAAATTCTTAGTACCGGTGCTCTCCGACAATTCTCTCTTGTCGTCGACCGTTCCGGCCGTTGTAGAAATTCCCGTTTCCAACTATCCCTACTTTGGTTGAGCCCCCTCATCAACATCCGGTTCATCGCTGAGCCACCCCGTATTATCCGTTGACCCGTTCATATCAAACCAGCCAATCTGTACGTTCCCCAGATCCTGTTCATCGAAGAACTACAGGTTACTGATGTCCTCTTCGAGCTCAGCTAAGTCATCCAGTCCTTAGCTTGGCCCGTCCTCCCGGACTACATTAACCTCCATTCCCGTTGGCAATTCCACCTCTAGCCTGGCCTGGCTAGTTAGCACAATGTAATGGCACGGGTTGTACTCCTCTTCAGTTAAGCTCATGGAGCCCTCATGCATACCTTCTTCTACCACAGCCATCACCATAGGTTCGGGTTGGGATGTGAACGCGCTCATCATGCACAGGTCTGTGCTTTTTGGGATGAACAGCGCCGGCTTAAGTAGGTGAAAGGGAGTGATGTATATACTGGGGTCATATGGGACGGCCAGTGTTTGGATAAGGTTTACTTGCCAGGGTGGAGGGGCTTGGTTGTGTGGTGGGAGAGGATTTGTAGTGACGTTAGGCTTTTGGGGAGGCGCTATCACTTTGTTGTCAATGAGATCCTGAATCTCATGACGGAGTCTAAAGCATAGGTCGGTATCATGACCATGCTGCTGGTGGAAGGCGCAGTACTTGGCCGGGTTGTGTGTAGGAGGGAAGGGATTAGGCAATGGGCGCAGCTCTAGGGGCTTCAGATGCGCCTTTCTAATTAGGACTCCTAAGGCTTTGGATAGAGACATATAGAGTGGGGTGAAAACCCTCTGGCCTCGGGGTTTGGTGTTTTGCAGGTTGTGAGGTGGTTTCGGATGTACCGGCAAAAGGGGTGGTTGTTTTCGGTGTGGTGGTGACCATACCAACATCAGAGGTCCTTATAGCTACGTTACTACTCGTAGCCGCATTTGAATTGCGTGTAAAAGCCCTCTTGGGCTACTCTTTTTCATGGTCTATCAGACCCTGTTTCATCGCATCCTCTATCTGCACCCCTATCTCATGAAGGTCAGCAAATGTAGGTAGGGGTAAGACAATCATCTTTTGTAACAGCCTCGGTTGTAAATTACGAACGACCATTCTTATCTGGTCCTTTTCAGCTGGTCGGGTGGTTATCATGAAGGCCTTGGCCCTCCACCGAGTGACGAAATCAGAGAAGCCCTCCTTCGGCTCTTGACGAGTTGCCTCGAGATCACAAGTTGTGACCTCGATTTGAGTGTTATAGAAACATTAGGCGACAAAGGCCTCAGCCATCTCTTCCCAACTCCTCTTCACAGAATCTTCCAACTTAGCATACCAAATAGCCGCGATACCTGACAAGGTCCGGCCGAAGAGGGATAACTTCTACAGTCTAGACAGGCCCATTAGCCGCAAAATATCTGAAAATAGCAGCAAGTGGACCATGGGATCACCCGAACCGTCAAAGCGGTCTATATGTGGCATTTTAAACCTATCTGGCAAAGTCACTACTGCATCGGTATAGCCATCCTCTATATCTAGGATCGAATTGACACCCTGAGCTCGTTTGAAAAGCTTCTCAAGCTTGCTCATTTTTAGCGCTGTAGGGTCGACCTCAAACTCAAAGGATGCCTCTGTTGTGTAGGCCGGTGCTTTGGAAGTTTGGGGTGGGACTGGCTCTGCCGGAATGTCCGCATTCTCCTGGACATTAGTTGTATCCCTGGGTATTGGAACCCTGACCAGGGGTGGAGGTGAAGCAGAAGCTGGTGCTTATTGTGGTTGTTGTTGCTGTTGAAGTCTAGCAATCAGTTCAGCCTACTGGGCTGCAATCTCCATTTGGCGAGCGGTAACTTCTGCTTGGCGAGCAGCGTCCAGCTGCATGGCCTCAATGGTTTGTTGAAGTTGGCGCATCATATCCTCCATATTGTCTACGGGGTGTTGATCTGTCAAGATCGGTATATACTCTCTTTCTGAGGTGGAAGCAGAAAACTGGGTTCGACTGAGCACAGGTGAAGTATTCAGTAACTGCTGAATTGGGGACTGCTGAACCGGTGAGCTATGCCTAACTCTCCTCCGTCTGGTAACTGGGGGTAGCGAAGCAAACACTGGTTGTCCTCCAATAAAATCCATAGATCGGTAAATCCTCCTTACTCTGGTCCAGAGTGCTCAGGAGGGAATTGCCTCGTCTGAAGCAATTGTGAAATACTACCTTGCAAAAGGAAAAATAATGCAAAATAAACAAAAAAATCAGAAAACGCATAGCACCTCGGCTTAGATAGAGACAACACACAGTTGAAATCATAAGCTGGACAATCTGTACTCAAGCACTGATTTCTGCCCCAAATTTCTGCCTCAAAACGGATACCCTTAAACTGATACCCAAACTTGCAATTGATACATACATTCCTACAGAGTCACACTCTAAAAGCACATATCAAGCAAGTGAGAGCCAAAACACCCCTATGATGGGGTAGGGTTACCCTGTCCTAATCTCGTCAGGAACTAGGGGTTTGCTACTCAAGCAAGTGGTTTCAAACAAACCTACATTTGGGTGAGCAACCTGTCTGAGTTTGGAACAGTCTCTAAGGCTTCCGATATGCAACTAGGTTGATTGGTCAAAAAGGGTACCTTAACAAGACAACCTAATATACCTCTCGCTCCTAACACCGAGAAGTGAAAGGAGGATCAAACAGTATAGCAGTAATCTAGATCCAAGGCTTGTGTACCCATCGTGGCAGAACCCACAACAGGTCAGCCTTATGGCAAGCTTTTCCAAGCAAGCCTCCGGCAAACCGTTCAGGAATAGCACATGGCAAACATTGTGACTTAGGCGCACCAATGCAAATGCAATGCAAAGAAACACATAAGTGTAGATAAAACAACATATCATGAGTTCGAGTCAAGTTCTCTAAATCCCCGGTAGAGTCGCCAGAAACTGTGGCTCGACTTTTTCGCGCCCCCTTTCGGAGAGCTCGAATTGATCCTACAGTTTGGACTCCTGTCACGGTTTTGAATCTAATCTCACAAAGTGCAATGTGAAATTGATAAACACCAAAGAGTCCAATCCGGCAAATCATTTTGGAAAATCAATTTTAAATCAAATAATGCCAAAATTGGACTTCTTTGCCAGATTGGACTAAATCATTCAACTCATGTTTGCTTTTGAAAATGGTTTGAAATTGCCACCCTAAAGTGGGCTAAAACGCGAATTTGCCACCAAACATAGTGGGCTTAAAACATGATTTGCCACTTCGCAAAGTGGGATTAAAACTTACATTCGTTGAATTGTTCCAATTCAAGCAACAAAGCCTTCATCCACAGGCATTCATGCAGTTAATCATGTAAGCACATAGCCTCATGGCAAGCATGCTAATCATGGCAGTATGGCAATCACACTCATGCAAGTATGCTAAAGCGTAAAAGCTTACCGAGTACTCCAAGCCAAAACAAAAGCTTAGTTAGAAAGATGCATGATCCTAATGCAAGATGCCTAATGCAACACATGCAATATGCAATTAATAGGCTCGGCTACTAATATGGCATATGGATCGATTTGATAACATGCTTTGAAACACGTATTCAAAGAAGTGTATTGAAATGACAATGCAGTTTGAATGATGCGCCGAGCCTCGGTGCATGCAAGACAAACGAATGGATGCAAACATGCAAGCATAAGGTATGCTAATTGAAAATGTCCCTAAACTAACCATCGAAAGTGGTTAAATAAAAGGGAGAAAGACGTGGGGTTGGAAGACATGCACACACACACGCACACTTATTACAAGATTACGCCCTCACGGAGGAGGGTCCAAATGAATAAGCTAACTAGCTACACTAATTAGGCTAAGCTATTCAACTAATCTAATTAAACTAATTAGACTAATTATTACAAATCAAATGAATAACTAGTAAACTAATTACTAACTATTACAACACTTTAACTAATTAGCAACTAATTAATTAAAACAAATTCATGCTAACTAATTATGCAAAGCATTAAACTATACTGCCACAGATCTGCTTCGGGAAGTGGAGGACGCATGCACTCAGTTTTTCACCCCGAAAAGCCCTCCGGTTTGCTCTTGAGAGGCTTTGTTTGCAGGGTTGACCACACTCCAGGATATTTCTACTCCACCTTACCAATTCAATGCTGAGGATTGCACCAGTGGCCTACTAGCCATGAATGCTTGCTGTCGGCCCCCTGCCGGCCAAGAGTGAGCCATTGCCGGCCACCAATGAACCACTGCCGGCCACCAATGAACCACTGCCAGCCACTGGTGTTCTGAGTCACCACACTGCAACAGAGCACAAACAGAGGAAAATGAAGGGTTTTCCAAGGGTATGTTTGTACTGTACCCCTCCTTATCATCTCAAAACATCAAAGGAGTGGACTCTTGGATCTAAAACCACCAACCAAGCATTTTCAATGCATGATGATCAAAGATCCAAGTTGCACAATTTCAATAAATGCACAAATATGACACAAAGGACCACCACCTTATCATGAATGATCAAAGGCAATGGAAACCAAGGGGATTGTCTCATTTCATCACTTTAAGTATGAAATGTTCCAATCTTCCTTGTGTTCAATATAACGTTCGATTAAACACATGCAATGCAAACACAACATGCTTAACTTGCTCAAGTTTTACTTGTCCAATTTTGTTTACACATTTTAAATTACCAAACCATTCTTTAGTCAATTTGTCCAAGGTGAGTGTCTTCTAATGAGACAGGTGTCAACTAAGGGATGATTTAAGACACGAGAGAGATCATGCTGTTGGTTAGTAGAAACCCTCAAAAAAGGATTAAAACCATTAAGCACCAATCTCAATCTCAAGCTCAAGCATAAACACAACCCTAAGGTTAACCAACCCTCAAAGCAAATGAAAGAGTGAAGAAATAAGGGAGGTTGCAGATATTTCAGTGCTGAAATGACATGCAAAATGATACTACAACATGCAAGCATCTCATGCAAAACATGTTTAAAAGCCAAAAACACCAAACTAGTGAAGATCACAACACTATAAGCTTGCAATACAAAGCTCTAAAGGTACAAACACTCCAAAAAAGTCCTAAAACAGCCTACGAGGAGTCCTAAAACATACTTGAAGTAAGCTAAAAAATAGCTAGAATAAGAGGCTAAAACATGAAGCATGCTAGACTAGTAAGCACATTTGCACTACAAGCATACAAAGCAAACCTCAAGTGGCCAAACCAGCTCAAAATAGAGCTAAAGCTAGTAAAACAAGTAGCAAAAACATGCAAAGATTAAGGTACAAGATGCTAGAAAATCATGCTCACATGTTAGGCTATCTACACTTACAAACAAGACACAAGGAAGGGAGGCTACCCCCTTCCATTTTGGACCTCAAAACATAGTTTTTACCACTGAAAATCCCCTGGAATTCAGTGGTTAAAAGAGCCAAAAAAGTTGTTTAGAAAGCTTTGAAAGATGGCACAACAACTTAATAATCAAGCAACGAGAAGAGTGGACTACTCCAAACTCCAATCAAACCTCAAACCACCATTTTAAACCATAAAAATAGAGATTTCAGAGGTCAAAACCAGCCTCAAAATAGTATGCAAAGATGGCAAAACAAGTGTTTAAAATAAGCTTAAAACACAAGTGTTCTACCTCTTGAAGACAAGATACACTTTAAACACCAAAAACAAGCCAAACCAAGCCAATATCATCTTCTAGAGCTCAAATAGGACCTCAAGAAACCTCAACTCAATGGTGATCAAGTTTGATCAAGGGCTTATATGCAAGAGTGTAGAGAATTCAGGCTATAAGGCACAAAATATTTAGAGAGAGGATTCTAGAGAGAGAGAGAGAGAAATTTTTTTATCTTCAAAATTTCCAACCCCCTCATATGCAAGAGGGGGCCTCTATATATAGAAGATACAAAAGCCCCTCAAAGAGATCCAACCATACACGTGCAAGAAGATGGCTCAATCTGTGCAAACAGCTGGCACAAAATATCAGAAAATATCTACTAATATAGTGGTGGCCGGCCGGCCATCAGTGATGGCCGGCAGGACACATCAATGGCCGGCAGAACAAAATCCTCGGCCGGCAGTGCCCAAACATGGTCTGCAGTGCATCAAAAACAACAAGTGGAAAGAACCTAAACATGGTCCAAAAATGGGACAGAATTGATGCAGGGTTTGGGAAAGCTCAAACCTGTGGCGTTCTGTCGTGGATTTCAAGCGCTCGACGAGCAATCAAACTCATCACTGGATATACCTGCAAGAACATCCAAGTCTTGAGGGCGGTCAAAAATAGGGTGTCAACAAATTGCTTTTTCTCTTCAAGAGGTATAAGACTTTACTTGTAGCTTTGTTTTATTTGCTTTTATTTCTACTATTTTTCCATTGTTTTGGGCTGTCAAAACTCTGTGTTTTTTGGGCTGAAGCTTGGGTTTAAGGCCATTAAAGGTTGAGGGGTTGATAGCCCTTTTTTATACCTTGTTTTGAAGGCCTTTGCCCTTGTGTTTCCCACCATTTTACTACATTTTTCCAAGCTTTTAAACACTGATTTTTAGAGCTTTTTCAATGGCCAAAATCATGTTTTGAAGTTCAAATTTGGAGGGGTTAGCCTCCCCTTCTTGTGTCTTGCTTACTAGCCTAGTTGGTGCCATGTTTTAGCATTTTAATCTAGCTATTTTTAGCTCAATTCCAACATATTTTAGGACTTATTTTAAACTTTTTTGGGTTGTTGTTTGCATTTAAGCTTTGCTTCGCATGCTTGTAGCGTAATAATCCTCATAAGCTTGATGTTTTAGGTCTTAGACATCGCTTATTTGAGTTGATAGCATTTATTTTGGGTTTTTTCATACCTCATTTCAGCACTAATCATCTCTGCAACCTCCCTCCATTCTTGGCTTTTCATTTTGCTTTGAAATTGGTTTCAAGTCACTTGCTTGCCCAAGTCTGAAATTGAGGTTTCATACTTAATGGTTTAATCCCTTAGGGGGTTCATTACCAACGGTATGATGCTTCTTTCACACCTAAAGCAACTTGTGTTTTGAGCCCTCTTTCCATTAGAGGACTCAATCTCACCCTTTGGACTTAATTGGATTAAAGAATGGTTGGTAAACTAAAATGAGTAACTAAAACTTGGGACTAAAAGTGAGCAAGATAATAATTTGGTTGTGTTCAATCGGACGTTAATTGAACACATGGAAGCTTGAACCATCGCATACTTGCTAGTGATGAAATGATTCAAGTCTCCAAGGTCAACTTTTTCCCTTAATCATTCATGAAAGGGAGGGAGGTTTGTATCTTGTTTTGTTGCATTTATTGAGCTTGCACACTTGGTTTCATGAGCCATCATGTAATGAAATTGCATCCATTGATGGTTTGTGAACCAAACTTACTTCTCCTTTGATTTGCTCATGAAAACGAGGGGTAAGTTATGCAAACAACCCCTTGAAATACCCTGTATATACTCTATTTGTCCTCTGTTGCAGCAAGATGAACCTGGGCAACAATGGCCGGCAGGCCACTTTCCATGATTAGCAGGTGGCCGACAGACCACCTTTGATAGGTGGCCAGCCATCACTGGTGGCCAGGAACCCTCACCACTGGTCGGCCGGCCACTGGTGCAAAGTCCAGCAGTGAGTTTGTAAGGCAGAGCAAAGTGGGCAGCAGTGTTGGTGTTCAACTGTGCAAACAGAGGTATTCAAAAGAAAAATAGTGGTCTTTTCGGGTGGAAACTGAACATGCGCATGAACATTCCTTGTTTCCCGAGGCATAGTAGTTAGTTGTGTAGTTTAATTATTCATTTTAATTGCACTTGAGTTGTAATTATTTAATTAGTTAGTTAACTAGTTAAATCAATTGTTGTAATACCTAGTTAAGTAGTTTAGCTAGTTTATTCGTTTTGGTTTGTAATAATTAGCTTTAGCTTAGCTTAGTTAGCTAGTTAGCTTAGTTTATTCATTCGGCTCTCCTTCGTGAGAGCACAATGTAATAATGTGTATGTCTTCCAACCCCACGTCTTTCTCTCTTTTATTTAACTGCTTATGATGGTTAGTTTAGGGACATCATGTTTCAATTAGCATTCTCCATGTTTGCATCCATTTATATTGCATGCACCGAGGTTCGGCGCATCATTCTAACTGCATTGTTAGTTCAATACTTTTTTGAATACGTGCTTAGACTGCATGTTATCAAATGTTTCATATGCCATATTAAGTAGCCGAGCCTATTAATTGCATATCGCATGTGTTGCATTAGTCATATTATATAGTTAGAAATCATGCATTTTTTCTAACTTATTTCTCTTTTGGCTTAGAGTACTAGGTGAGCCTTTACTCGCTTTAGCATAATTGCATTAGTGTTGATGTTGCCATGTTTTAGCATGCTTGCCATGAGGCTAAGTGCTTAAGTGCTATAACTGCTTGAATGCCTGTGGATAAAGGCTATTTGCTTGAATTGGAATAATTTGAATAATGTTCATATGCGATCACTTTTTCAAGTGATACATATTCGAAACAATTTTCAAAACGAAAATGACTCGAGATGTTCCAATTCTTGCAAAGTTAGTTTATACTTATGTGTGCACATCACATAGTAATGCTAGCCTAATAAACCGGAACAAGAGCATATAATGTACATAAAAATCATATCATGATTAGTAGAGGCCGATCTTTGATCGATCGAGTGGGGGTGCTCAAATGTATTCATGACCTTCCCCTCTCGTACCTAAGTTACTGAACCGAGACAATCTTGATGATGACGGACACATGGCCTTTGGCACGAGTCATAGGTTTCTTAAATTTTCTCGAAATAAAATATTTAGTTAGCAAAGCAGCCCATTTTTGGCAATTTGATTCAAAATTGATTTTCCAAAAGATTTGTTGGATTTGGACTCTTTGGTGTTTATCAATTTCACATTACACTTGTGAGATTAGATTCAGAATTGCTGGAGTCCGAACTGTAGGGTTTATATTCGAACTTTCGAAAAGGGGCGCGAAAAAAGTCGGGCTACACCGTGATTGATTTCCAGCAATGGTGTAGTTACCTCTGGCAGTGGATGTATGGATAAGTTCCCAAAAACGGTTGCTACTCCTCCCTCCTGAGGGTATTTCATCATTTGATGGAGGGTAGAGGACACAGCCTTCATGTAATGTAACCAGGGCCTCCCTAGAAGTAGGTTAAAGGTAGCTGGTACATCAAGTACATGGAACTTGATCTCATGCTCAGAAAGGCCCACTTGGACTTGCACTTTCACTGTTCTCATAACTTCTTTGCTTGTGTTGTCATATGCCCATATCACCTGGGCCGTGGAGATGAAATCTGCTGGATTCAGGCCTATCGCAAAGGCAGTGCGAGAAGGACAGACATTAATAACAGAGCCGGTGTCCACTAAAACCACTGGCACCCACTTCTCTCTACACTCAACGTATATGTACAATGGCTTGTTGTCAGTCGACCCTTCTGGTGGCAGCTCTTTATTGGAGAACGTGAGCATTTGGTGCTACTTGGGAAGATTAGGCCCACAAGCTGCTTTGGTGTAGTATCAATGGACAATTTAGCCTTATCCATTGCCGACAATACTGCCTATTAGTGTACGTGCGAAACCATGTGAAGGCCTCAAATGGATATGTCAGCTTGGATCTTCTTGAGTTGCTCAATTCCTCTTCCAGCTTCCTTTCCTTCTCTTTCTTAACCTCCCGGTCTTTTCCTGATGGTTTTTCCTGATCTAAGTGTGGAGGTTTAAAATACCATCCACTTCTGGTGAGATGGTCTATTTCTTCAAAATACCATGTACTGTTTGAGATGTGATCTCCCCAGTCTTCATCAGTATAGGCAAGATGTAGATCACTATCTTCCCATCACTCACCATCAACTGCTGACAAACAGTTTTCCAGCTCAACCTGGATCACCCGTACAGTACAAGTGTCCCCCTCAGGGCATCAAACTGTTGCGGTTTTCTGGCTATCTTCAATTCTCTCTCTTTCAAACTGCCTCAGCGCAGCTTCCTGTTCAATATCTGTAGTTTTCACAACACCTAATTCTTGGGTTGGTTTTCCCGCACAAGCATCCTCTAGCAGTTTCCCTTTCTCCTTAGTCTTCTTGGCTACCACAATTATCCCGACTTGCTTTCCCTCTAGTGTAACCCCAGTTTCTTCTTCCTTGTCGAATTTATCACTCAACCATCCGATATTATTAGTCGACCTGCTCAGATCAAACCAACTAATCTGCACATTGCCTTGATCCTGTTCATCAAAGAATTGTAGGTTGTCCAAATCTTCTTCAAGGTCCGCAAGATCATCCAATCCCTAGCTCGGACCATCCTCTCGAACCACATTAACGTCAACTGAGGCCGACAGTACTACCTCAGGCCTGGGTTGAGTAGCATGAACAATGTAATGGCTCGGGTTGTACTCCTCCTCAAATAAGTCCCTGACACATTCCGAAGACAGACCAGTACTTCCCTCTGAGGTCAACACCTCCTCCGTTATAGGCATTGTCACCACTAATTTATGAGGCTCAGGATGTGGGTTGGATATGTTCATCATGCACAAGTCTGTGCTATTAGGGATGAACACTACCGGCTTTGGCAGGTGGGAGGGGGTGATATAGACACTTGGGTTGAAGGTGGGTGGTAATGTATGGATGAGGTGGAAATTTCTAAGCGGGGGGACTTGGTTGTGGGCAAGGAGTGGGTTGGTGGTTACATTTTTGGTTTTTGGGATAGAGCGATGACCTTGCTGTCGATGAGATCTTGAATCTCATGACACAAGCAGAAGCACCGGTCGATTTCATGGTTATGTTGTTAATAGAAAGCACAGTATTTGGTGGGGTCGTGCTTTAGTGGAAGAGGGTCGGGAAGTGGGCAAGGTTCTAGGGGTTTCAGGTGCCCTTTTTTTATTAGCACCTGCATGGCTTTGGATAGGGTCATGTAGAGCTGGTTGAAGGTTCTACCCAGAGGTCGGGTAGGGTTGGAAGTTTGTGGGCCCATGTTAGCAAAGGGGTCTGTAGTTTTGGTTGTGGTGACAACACTTACTTCTGACGGCCTCGTAACTGTGCTACCCCCAGTAGCATTGGAACTGTGAACAAACGGCCTCCTGGTCAGCTCTTTGTCATCAGTGATGATCCCCTGCTTCATGGCGTCTTCAATTTGAACCCCCATTTCATGAAGTTCTTTTAATGTAAATAAGGGGAGAACAATCATTTTCTACAGCAACTTGCCATGTAGGTTCTAGACAACCATTCTGATCTGGTTTTTCTCTAAGGGTCAAGTGGTCATCATTGATGCTTTGGTCCTCCATCTAGTTACAAACTCGAAGAAACCTTCCTTTGGCTTCTGACGCGTCACTTCAAGATCACGAGTTGTGACCTCGATCTGCGCATAGTATGAGTATTGAGCAATGAAGGACTCAGCCAATTCCTCTCAGTTCTGCTTCATAGAATCTTCTAATTTAGCATACCAGATGGCAGCCATACCTGACATAGTTCGGCCGAAAAGCGATAACTTCTACAGTCTAGTCAAACCCATTGGTCGTAAGATATCTGAAAACAGTCGTAGATGTACCATTGGATCCCCAACGACATCAAAGTGATCAATATGCGGCATTTTGAACCGCTCTGGTAACGTAATTGCAGATTCAGTGTACCCATCCTCTATATCTAGAATAGAGTTAACCTCTTGTGCTTTTTTAAACAATTTTTCCAGTTTGTTGATTTTGAGCGCGGTTAGATCAAGCTCGAATTCGAATGTTGCCTTAGTCTGGTAAACTGGGACTCTAGATGTCTGTGCCGGAATGGGATCTGCTTGGATGGGAAAAGTAGGAACACCCTTGGCTTGTGGATCCTGAACTGTGGCAGCATTGGTAGCAATACTGGGTGTGGGGACTATTACATTAGGTGCATGTGAAGCAGAAGCCGCAACTGGCTGCTGTTGTTATTGCTGTAACCTAATTGTGACCTCGGCTTGGCGGGCCATTTCGTGTTAGAGTGAGTCAACTGACTGATGCAGACGGATTAGCAAGTCCTCCAAATCTGATGAAGGGTATTGTGCCATTCTTTAAGTAGATGACTGATCTTGAGGTGGACTGAGTATGAGTGAGCTGAGGGGTGATTGTTGCCAGAACTGAACTGGTGAACTCTGTCTGATCCTCCTTCACCTTGCAACTGGTAACAGTGAGGCAAACACAGGCTGTCCCCAAACAAGATCTCCAACCTTGCAAAGTCTTCTGACGCGGGTCCATAGTTCTTGGGGGATATCAGAACTTTCTGAAGCTATGGTTTTAAACTACCTTGCAAAAGAAATAAAGAAAGAGAACAGTAATCAGAAATCGGACAGCACCTCAGCTAAGATTCCATCAAAACAGACATGATCAAAGCTGTAGGATTGTACTGCCTACTGAATTCTGCCCCAAAACAGATACCAACTGTGCCACTAATATTAACATTCCTGTACAGTTTCACTTTAAAGCACATACTAGTTAAAGAGAGCCAAATCACCCCTATGAGGGGGTAGGGTTACCCTGTCCTAGATTTTGACATGATCTAGGGTTTCACTATTTCAAACAAGTAGGTTTCACATAATCTTGCAGACGGGTGAGTATCCTGTCCTAGTTTGGAACAGTCACTATAGCATTACTATATGCAGTAGGTCGAATGGTCAAAAAGGGTACCTTGGAAAGACTACCTAATATACCTCTCACACCAACACCGAGAAGTGAAAGGAGGAGCAAGCGGTACGATGGTAGTCCAGATCCGAGGGTTGTGTTACCAACATGGCAGAACAAGCCGTCCAGGAATAGCAGATGGAAAACATAGTGACTTAGAGCACCAACGCAAATGCAATGCAAAGAACATATATCTATAAATAAAATGTCACATCATGAAGTCCGAGTCAAATTCTCTATTTTACCCAGCAGAGTCGCCAGAAACTGTAGCTTGCTTTTTGTGCTCCTCGGAGAGGTTCAGTCTCCTTGGATACGATAGCCTTATTCGGACTACTGTGGTTTTGAATCTGGTTTCACAAGTGCAATGTGAAATAGATTTAAACAAATGAGAGTCCAAGTTCGGCAAGTATTAGAAAATCCATTTATCATCAGAGATGCCAAAAATGGACTACATTGCCAGATTTCAAAGTTGCCACCTAAATATTTTTTTTGAGAAATTTAGGAAACCCGTAACTCATGCTAAAGGCGACTTGTCCATCATCACCAAAGTGTCTCGGCTCGAGAACTTAGGTATGAGAGGGGAAGGTCATGAATTGAGCACCCCCCTCATACGATCAAAGATCGGCCTCTACTAATCATGATGTGATTCTTATGTACAGCATATGTGCTTGTTCCGATTACTATGCTATTTTTACTATAATAACCTGACTCTCTCAAATGCTCAATATGCTTTAATTCCCTCATTATATGTGTGCTTATATGTGTGATTATGTGTTTGATAGGAAATTTCATGTTTTAAGGCGCGAATTACATGTTTATAAAATTATATATGTCGGTTATAAGAAAATCTATTGAAATTGCGACCTTCGGACTGCAAATTGAAAGCTTTAGAGGCGCAATAAACTAAAATTGACTTTACAGTTATGGTTAACATGATTTTTAGGACATTATATGAAGTTTTGTAAAAATTTGATTCATAATGAGTTAATTAGCTTTATTTGGCTAAACCTCCTACAATTAACGCTTTGAAACTGAAATTAACGACCTTAATGAGTTCAGAAATTGGAATTGAGTACATGATTATGCTAATGGAAATTTTTAGAGCCATTTGAGCAGTTTAATTGAAAATTGATTTCGTCTGGTTTGTTAAATTATGTTTGGTTGGCCAAATAGATACATATGACTTGACATATATATATTTGAGCCCTATATGTTACTTAGACTCAACAACACACCAAAAATATCTCTTAGAGAGGGAGAGAAGGAGAGAAAAGAAAGAGAGCAAAGGAGAACTCAACTTGAAGCTTGAGATTTGAGAAATTGAAAGGGAATTCAAGGAATACAACTCAAGGTAAGTGTAAATCAACTAAAATACCTTAAATCTTTCTTCAATTACCTAAAATGAAGCTTTGTCACTCCTACAAGTTAGGGTTCATGGGTAATGAACTTGATTGAGCAAATCTCATGAAAATGAACATGTAATCCTTATATTTGTTTCATTGATGAGTTGATTCCTTTATTTGGAGTTAGATTGTGAGAAATTGTTAGATAATCTTGAGCCTTTGCATGTTATGAACCCATGTAAGCATGTAAGTATATATATAACTATATATATTATGAAAAGATGAGAAAAATGAAGGATGATGAACATTAAGAATTTGTTTGTCAAATTGAAAGAAGTTTGATCTCATTGAGTTTGTGTTTCACGTTTAATATGTTCCTGTATCATGTTTAGAAGTAAATTTTCTTGAAGAAATGAGTTTGGGAAGCTTTCCATTGATGGATTTTCGGACTACTCAAACAGAGCCCAGGACCGCACGTGCGGGGCCCATGGCCGCACGTACGGGGCTCACAACCGCACGTGTGGAAAACTGGGGTAGCAAGGTTGGTATTCTAAAATAAAAGCATGTGCGGAGCCGCACGTAGGACACACCTCTCCGCACGTGCGGTAGGGGACTTCCACACATGCGGCCAGTGGAGAAAAATTATGTCATTTTCTGTTGTTCTTTTTGACCCTCTGAATATGTTAATGCGTGTATTTAATTCCTCCGAAATGCTTAAAAATGAATGGAAAGTGAACGAATCGGAAGAAGGACTAAACTTAGAAAAGAATACTTTGCTTATTCGTTGTGTGTATGATGTGTAGGGCACTCGCCGGAGGGGACTACTACACGACCAAAGCACTGTGAGTAATAATAGTGTAACGATGTGTCTAATTTATGTATATTTAATTCTACATTATGAGTTTATGGCAATGGTGTACATTATGTGAATTATGTTTTGATGGAAATGAATAAGCAATGGAATATGAAAAGGACTCGAGGTCGTTCTACTTCGATTATGAATAATGGGCCCAAGGCCGTTATGATATGGACTACTTATAATTCGTGGCTCTGAGGTCGAGGGAGATGGAGACATGCCGATGTTCCATCTACCCTATAATGATATGGATTGTTTATGACTCATGGCCTAAGGCCAAGGGAGATGGAGACATGCCGATGTTCCATCTACTCTATAATGTTCCGAAGAGCTGTTAATATGTTAGGCCTAAGGCCGTTGTGTTTCTATGTTGGGCCTAAGGCCGTTGTGTACTACGTTGGGCCTAAGGCCGTTGTGCAGTATGATGGGCCTAAGGCCGTTTCGTCTTACGTTGGGCCTACGGCCGCTCCATCTTACATGGGCCTAAGGCCGTTTGAAATCTACTTATGGATAGATAGATATTCTCCAAGATATATACCTATTCATATGAACCTCCTTACATTATTATTATTTACTGAGCCTTGCTCACTCCATGTTTTTGTATATGTATGTAGGGTGACCAGCTCGGAAGCCAACCCTAAGTCAGCTCCAGGAGCCTTTGTTGACCCTGTTTTGTGAAGCCTCCCAATGCGGATGTATTTTACCTTTTTGTGGAGTTTCTTTTATATCCCACATTGTTGGGTCATTAGTTTTGTTGAGATGCATTGTTAATATGTATAACTTTGAATTATTAACTTTTGTACATAACTTGGACTAGTATATTGTGGACTGTGTATGACGTATATATCTATATATGATGTCATATGTTTTGAATTCTGGCTTTTACGCATTGCTCAATGGACGTTCTGTTATTATTAGCTTCCACTTTAGGCCCATTATTGTATGAATATTTTGTTGGACTTTCATTTTGAGGCCAAGTACAGGCCGGTCATGACCTAAACTTTTAGGGGTGAGTTTGGGTTGTGACATTTACTATGTGAAGTCAAACAAATATAGACCACTTCGCCTAATTTAGAGCGCTTCGATTTCAATTTAATTTTTGAAAGTGTTTTTGAAATACGCAACTCAAAGAAAATGAGTTGGTATATACAATAATCAAAGTTGTCCTAATTTAAGCAAAATAACCTTCATCCACAGACATTCAGAGAGTTATTTCAAATAAGCACATAGCCTCATAGTAGTTATGCTCAACATGCCAACAATCGCACGCATGCAATATGTTAAAGCAAAAATGCTTACCCCAAATATCTAAGGTGAGCCAAAAGAAAGAAAATAGTTAGAAAAAAAAAATGCATGATCCTAAACAATGCAACATGACTAATGCAATGCATACAACATGTAATTAATAGGTTCGGTTACTAGTATGGCATGTGAGTCAATTCAAGGCATGCAATAAGGCACGTATTTGAGCAAAGAATTTGAAATTGACATTGGTTAGTGTGATGAGCCGAACCCTTGTGCATGCAAATGAATGGATGCGAGTCATGGAAAATGCTAAGGGAAATATGATACTATACAACCACGGTAAGCATGTAAATAAAAAGAAGAAAGAAATGGGGGTTGGAAAATATACACAAATTATTACATATTTGCCCTCGCGCAAGCGGATCCGAATAAATGTCCTAATTAAACTATCTATTACAACACCAAATTAATTAACTAAGTTAACTAAAGGAAAACTAATTAAGTACAACACATTAATCTAAGAGCTATTTAAGCAAATTAATTCGAACAGGAGTCGAAGAACCACGCTCGCAATCGAGAACATCCTCTTGGAAACTCCTCTATTTTGCTGCCAGATTCTGTTCTGTTTGCAGTCAAAAAATAATTTTGTTTTTGCCCCAGTTTCTGCTTTGTTCTGTCATGAAAATGCCACTGCTTCTCTAAAATGAGGTGGCCGGCCTGCCGGCCTTGAAAAGTGGTCGGTCGGATGGTGGGGTGGCCGGTTGACCACTATTTTTAAGTGCTACCCAGTGCAGCAAAATGGCAACAGAGCAAAAACAGAGTGTTTCCTGGGGATTTTTATCCTCTCTACCTCTCCTTATCATGAAATTGATCAAGAGATGGATAGATTCGATTCGCAAACCATCAATTTACGTGATGATCTATGAACCAATGGGACAAAGGCTCAATGAATGAAAATAAAAGACCAACAAAACCTCCTCCCTATCATGGAGTTATCTCAAGAGAAGTGGTAGACATTGCTTCTTGAACCATTGAACGTCACTAGAGTACGCAATGAGTCAAGATGCAATAGTTTTAATTAACATCCGATTGAACCCAACTTGATTTTATTACATCTTTCACCACTTTTACTCCAATTTTATTAGCCTCTTTTAACATTACCCTTTCATTACTTAATTGTTTTAGTCCAAAAGTGAGAGTTATGTCCACTAATGAAAAGAAGTGTCAAACAAGAAGTTGTCTTTAGCAAGAGAGAGATGTAATGTCTTGGTAATAAACCTCCAAAGAGATTAAACCATTAAATATGGAAGGTCTCTTTCTCATGCCTTAAACAACAATCAATTGTTTGAAACAACTCTTAAAACAAGAAAGAAAATAAAGAAATGAGGGAGGTTGCAGAGATAATTATTATAAGTGTGAGTATGAAAACTATGAAATAAAAGCTATCAACTCAAATAGGTTGGTGTCTAAGGCCTAAACCACCAACCTATGAGGACTTACAACAAGATAAGCATACTATGCAAAGCATAAACTAAGTAAACACACTAAAACAGCCCCAAAACTCACAAAACAATGCTAGAAATTGCCTTGGAAAGCTAGAAAATGTAAGCAAAATGGAATCGAACAAAAAGTAGTAAGCAAGCCTAAGGAGGGGTGGCTAACCCCTCCACTTTTTGGACCTTAGAAGCACATATTTTAGCCTTTGAAAACTCTGAACATCAATGGCCAAAAGCAGGGAAATAAGTGGGAAGCACAAGGATAAAAGCTTACAGAATAAGGTTCAAGAAAGGGTGTTAACCCCTCTATCTTTGGTAGCTTTAAATCACAAGTTTCAACCCACAAAAACAATCCAAAGACAGTATAGAAAACCAAAAAAAAGATGGGAAAAAAAAAGTAGGCAAAAGATGGCAATAGTTATACCTTTGAAGAGAAGGCACTCTTTTATTTACAAACCACAAGATGCTCACTCTCAAGGGCTGCTATTTTAGCTTAATAACCTCAGCAAGGAGCCTTAAAATATTGGTTTAGGAAGTGTATGTAAGGTGTATGTATATTGCAAGATAGAGAGGGAGAGTGCTTAGCAAGTTTTTGTGCTTTTGCAAATTTTTCTAACCTAAAACCAAGAGGGATGGTCAAATATATATAGAAAAACAGGTTCCTATATCGGAAATATCTGTATTGAGCCAGCTGGTGTAGTGCATGCACATGGGGGGGACAGCTGGTAGCAAATATCTTCCTACCGCGAAACCTGGCTGACCGGCCAGGTAGGGGGACAGCCAGCCACTAAGTTTTGGCCAGCTGGCCACCTGTTGGCCAGCAAGCCTCTGATTGGTCAGGCTAGGAAAAATCAGGTTTTGGTCCAAAGTGGGTGCAAGATTCTAGGCTCTGAAGCTCAAAACTGAGGCTTCTTGCTGAAGAAATTGAGCGGTTGTACAACGTACTAATTCATCATTGAGTGTTCACCATGAAGCGCCTAAGTCTTAAGGGTGGTCAAAAATAAGGTGTCTACACCAGGAAGTACAGGATGCTACAATGAATAAATGAAAAGATTGGTTTTGGCATACCTCCCTCGGAGTTGAAGATTACATTCCTTTATATAGGCTAACTTGCCACTCATTTTGTCCAATAAGCTTAAGCCACTAATTTGGTCCAATGAAAATGAGCCACTTGTATGATCTAAAATCCATCTGATGCATGCATGCCAGAACAATTTGGCAAGTTGTCAAGTTGTATTACAAAATATTATTTTATTACTTTAATTCTATTTGCATGTAGGCATTTGGTGGGCCCACCTCACATGGGTTAATTTTTAGAGCATCTACATCAGGTTCAATAATTTTTAAGATAAATTACTATCACGACCCAAATCCGCCCCTATAGATTTAGCGTCGTAACCGGCCAGTAATCTTGGGATTACGAAAGGCCTCTAGACAAATCATCACATAATAAGGAGCTGAGGAAACAAATATATAAAACATACATAGTCCATAGAGCTGTGCAGACATACATGGGACAAAAAAAATTTAAACTTTATATACATAAACATGACGTCATATAAGCAATAGTCTTACATCACTTCACTTATAGATAACTATAATGGGACTTAGCCCAATATACAAATAAAACAAAGAAAACTTAAACAGAATTTTGGATCATAAAACATTGTCCACAAGCAGGTTTCGGAACCTCCGCAGGAGGCACTGTGGTTGGCTAGACAAAACTGACCTCCAAGCAACAGCTTAGGCCTGGTCACGCGTCTGATTACATATATACATAAATAATATGGTAAGCTAAAGACCAGTGAATAATAACAGAGTAAAGGTTTTAATGAATGATGTCTATAATAGATTCAAAATTCATATTCATATTCAAAAATTGATACATATTCATATTCATGTTCAAAGTTCATACATTTCACATGATCATACGTGGTATATCCATTAGCGTTAACAAATCCGATGACCCATAAGGGACGGCCATAAAGGCATTCCGATGACTCATGTGCACAGAGACGTTTTCGATTACCCATAAAGTGGCGACCATAAAGACATTATGATGACCCATAAAGGGACACATATCATATGATGCTAAGGATGCCACGACTACATTTTCAAAACTTGGACAATCATTCATTCATATAAAACATAGCATTTCAGAAAACTGATCATTTCATATCATCAGAAAATAATTAAAGTTAAACATAACTTTATAGAGTTATTACTCACGGATCCAATAACGGATCAGATGAATCAAACAAACCAAATGGCTAAGGGGCGTGACCTACACAAACACATAGCAAATACACATTCGGAAAACACTTAACTCATTTCTTTTCTATCTTAGTGTGTTTCTAACTCTTATCCTCATTATTATGTCTTAATTAAGGCTTAGTAATGCCTAAGATGCAATGAGGATGCCAAAATATGTGTTGCAACACTTAGTCAAATTTCTAAAAACAAGGTCTTCGCTCGAGCGCAAGTTCCTTTGCTCGAGCTAAGGTTCAAAAATAAGGGTGGTCGCTCGAGCGGTCTGCAAAACTTTGCAAAAGTACTGGTTGCATGATTTTTCCGCTCGATGGTCACTCGAGCGCAAGACTGAGTAAACAGGGTCCTCGCTCGAGCGCAACTTTGGTCACTCGAGCGGTCTCTAAAACTTTGTAAAACTTCTAGGAGCATGAATTTTAGGCTCGAGCCAACTTTTGTTTGCTCGAGCAGAAGTGCAAAACCAAGAGTGGTTGCTCGAGCGCAGAATTTGTGGCTCAAGCGATGATACAAAATTCTGGAATTTCCAGATTGATGTTCAAGATGCAAAACTCAATTTCAAAGCTTTAAAACACATCATTTGGGCTCAAAACTTGAGAAAACATGTCTAAACTTGTAAAGTATCAAGAATTAAGGATCATTTGGCAAAATCAAGACCCAAAAGTAAATCAATTGTCCAAAATTCAACCTGAATCTTTGAAAGCATAACATGTATGTAATGAATTGAATTCAAAGCCTCCAAATTATGATCAAATAAGGTAAAATGATGGAAAACATGATGAATTTCCAAAATTAAGGTACAATTGCTACATGCATGTGAGAATTCTTGAAAATTAAGCTCAAAATGTAAGAAAATATGCATGCATGCATGGTATGACTTAAATTCCTTCATTTTTAGCTCAATTCTCACGTTTAAACACTTTAATCTCTAGAATTCTTACACTAATGTCTTGAATACAAACTTTAGGAATACAATTCTTACCTAGAGTTCGCAATTCTTTGAACACTTTAGGCTTATATAGGTGCCATTAGTGGGATTAATTAATCCTTGCTTAGATTAAACAATTATATTTATTTTATTTTAATTATTTGGTTCCAAATCAAATTTCAATTAAACCTATTATAAAATTTTAAAAATTTCAAATAACATGTAACCTAAGTCAATTTCGTGATCAGGTGTCGATAAGGCTTTCAATTCGCTAAACAAAATAGAAATACTGACAGATATTTCTACGACAGACAGATAGAAACACAAATAACACAATTCATATACAAATAACTTAGAATTTTCTCTTAATTACTTATTAAGCATGCTTAATCATGGTTTAACAATTAATCACGAATCGGGATTGCTACAATTATAACTAAAAAGTTACTTTTTTTTATTTTATCTAGCATTTTTTATATGTACACCTTCATCAGACTCTCTATTCTAAAACTTAATTTTATAAAATATTCTTTTTTTTTTTATGATCTGTTGGATTATGCAAATAATAAACCCAAACATCTTCTAGAAGCTTCTAGGAAAAAAAATTTGCCATATTTCTCAAAAAAAAAAAAAAAAATTGGTACACAACTGGCCATCCGAAAGGATGTCCAGTAATAATTGATAAAATATTGTATTTCATATTCTTTAAAAAAAAATTTGTGTGGAAGCCGATTGTCTGGCAGGATGTCTAGCCAGATGACCGGCAGGATGTCCGGTCACTTTAAATGATAAAAATATTTTATAATCTGTGAACAGTGTATCGCTACATGTAACGATTTACTGTAACAATTTTAATTTAATTTTAGTATAGCGAGACTGATGAATGAGTGATTTTGAGTCTTTCCTTACTAATATAACTTAAAAACTATTATAATGAGTCTGATGTGAATGCTCTTCACCCTCCACATTGATATTAACCGAAATATTATATTTAAATAATTTTGTATGTAATTCTTTGAGTATTAAAAGACAAGTAATTAATAATTCAAGTTTTGTAATAAAAATTAAACAAGGCCCTTTCACAAAATTTTCTTTATTTATTCTCAATATTAAATTTTACAAATTTTTATAAAATCTTTTGAAACTTGAATTCTTTCTCCACACCAAAGTGACAAAACCTAACATGCGGTTTGTTTTGATTTTTCAACCACCACAATTGAAATATTCTGTTAAACTTTCCCTTAATTCCTTATTGATTCAAACCCCTAACACTCGTATAGAAAAAGAATGAAATATTTCATTAGGTTTGGTTTTAATTTTTTAGAAATTGAATTTTTTATTTTTCATGTTTTTTTAATTTTTAATGTATATTTTTAAAAGTACTTTTTTTACTTTTTTAGATGCACCTTAGAGCATCTCCAACGGTTGAACAAAATTTTCACCAAATTTGAGTAAAAAAAAGCCAATTTTCTCATTCTGATATCAACAGCTCCAACCGTTCACTGTAGCATGTATCAAACAGAGAGGGTCGTCCGGGGGCTCGACCGGTAAGAGCAAATTTGCCTTCATTTCTTTTGCTTCAAAAATAGTAAGGTGGTCGACCGAGGGGTCGACCGGGTGGTCAACTGGGTGGTCGACCCCGTAGTGTAAAATTTTCACAAATTTCTGCTTTGAAGGGGTCATCCGGTGGGACATCCGGCTGGACGTCCGGCCTGACGTCCGGTGGGTCCAACTCAACAGCTATGCACAGTGAATTGGTGAAAGGGGCAAGCCGTTCTCAGTTTGGTGAAACGTTTGATGATTTCTCAATTTTATATTATTTTGGTGCAACCATTGGAGTATAAAAAGCACCTTTTTTTCATCAAATTTAAATTTGATGTTGAGTTTGGTGAACGGTTGAAGATGGCCTTAGTTAGATGTATTTAAAAAATAAAATATTTGTAAAAAAATATTTTAAATAATTAATAAATACACAAAAATATAAAAAAATATACTGAATTTTTATATTTTTTTATATTTTTGGTATTTAATGAATTTTAAAAAAATTTAATAATATTATACATTTTAAGTATATTTATATTAGATGTATCTGAAAAAAATAAAAAAATAAAAAAAACTTAATATATTAAAAAAATTCAATAAAAATAAAAAATAAAAAAATTTAATTTTTAAAAAGTGAATCATGAATTATGAAACAAAATTTTCAAAGCAAAAGAGAGGACCATCATTAGCTCCCCATAATTGGACAACTTTCCCCACCAAACAAGCAAAGCAGCACTCATCAATTGTCAATTTAACCATTAACCCTACTAGTACAAGGAACCTTAGAATACATGATTTTTTTATTTGACTTGGGTTCCCTGCAGCTGGGAAACTCAACTGCAGGGTGCTCATGAGTCTTCGTAAACCACTAGAGAAGTCGTATTGATAATTTGAATCGTTAATATATAGAGCTCGTCGAGTATTTCATGTCTATAAAAAAATTACATTGATCAGGTATCGATAACTATTTGATCAGATCACATTTGTGTTAATAATTTATTTTTTAAATTATATTTATCATTAACACAAATATTATCTAATTAAATGGATAACGATATCTGATTTACGTAATTTTTTTCGAAAATGAAGTATTCGACGAACTTTACGCAGCGTGGTTCAACAGCTCTCTCCAATTCGATTGAACTGGAGAGAAACCTCCCCTATTTTGATTCACCCTAGATAGGCAAACTGTTACTTGTGGTCCAATGTGAAAAAAACATAATAATAATAATAATAATAATAATAATAATAATAATAATAATAATAGTCTAATTCTAAATGTAATATAATAATATGTTAGGTACCGTGCAAATTGTGATTATGGCATTGAAAGAATATAAGAAAAATATAATCAGCTAGTTTGATTTTGATTTTTCGAAAATAATTTTCAAAAAATTTATTTTTTTATTCTTCATATTTTAATGCTTTCAATAATTTTTTTTTAATATTTGAAGTAATTTTTTAAATTTTTAGACACACGTCACATAAATACACTTAAAAAGTATAATATTTATGGAAAAAAAATCTTAAAAAAATACACTAAATATCAAAAAATACACACACAAAATATGAAAATTCAGTATATTTTTTTGTGTTTTTGTGCATTTATTAATTTTTTAAAATATTTTACTATTTAAATACATCTAAGTAAGGTGTATCTACAAAAGTAAAAAAAAAAATTTTAAATTTAAAAAATATTCACTAAAAACAAAAAAAAATATAAAAAGTAAAAAACTTAACTTTTAAAAAACTAAATTTAAAAAACTGAAATCAAACACACTGATTAAGTTATTTATTTATTTATTTATTGTGAAGTGATGATTAGATGAGGTAAGCGGAAAAATTGGATGGGGCTAGTGATTTGTTTCTTTGTTTGTAAAGTACCAATTTTATGATTTTTTTTTTTTTGAATAAAAAAATTGCATTAGGTGAAATGAAATATCAACGCTTTTGTAGCTAAAATGATAGTATTGGGTGGGAGTACTTTTGTTATAAGCAATAAGTATGATAATTTGTTTTTATGATTTTGTGTTCATCGATTTGTTTTTATGATTTTGTGTTCATTGTATAGGTGCTTGTAGATATTACTGATAGAAGTTGTTTCAGCTTGATCAATCTTTTAGTGAATTTTTGTTTGAAAAGTTGGCTATTTTAATTGACTTTTTAACTATTTTAACTTGACTAAAATAGTTATATTTGAGAAGTTGGTTGATTTTCTTTTTCTTTTTCTTTTTGATAATTGATTTGATAATTGTGAGAAAAAAAGTGAAATGATTATTAATTGAATGTGACATTTTGTCTTATTAATTATTTTAGCATCTTTTATCTTTTAGTAAATTATTTTAACCCAACTCTCTTCCCAAATATTCCCAATATATACACATACACAAAATACTGAAAGTATTATATTAATGTTGTTTTCATGCTTGTTTTCTTTGTCCCCCCTAACTAATTTAGGCATGGCCGAGATCCTTGTGGCCAAGTGACATGTAGTCACATCTTGGGGTGCGGTGAATGTAAGGTCTAGAGTTTAAGCTGATGATTAGTGGTGGCTCCTTTAAATTGTAACTTAACTTTACTAACATAGTAATATTCTATCTTTGACCCAAAAAAAAAATTATTGTTTTATTCTACTACCTAGACAAGAAAGAGAATTTTGATGAGACAATTTTTTTTTTTTTAATCATTTTTTAGAAAGTCATATTTGTAAAGGTTATGTTCTATTTAACCCATCTTCTTTCTTAATATTTCATTAGATCCTATTTAGGGTAATATGACCAAAATACCCTTCCAAACTTTTTGTGTGTGTTTCTATTTTGAAATCAATACGCAATAAAAAATAACAACAGTTTCGCATTTCATGGAGAAAATCTCTTATTCCATAAAGAAAATATCTCACATTCCCAAACCTTAAATCGTTTACCTTCTAAATTATCTATCTCTCAAATAAATGTTGATGTATACTTTCACATTACAAATCCATAAACACACTCATGTTACACGAATGTGTGGACATTGACATTGGGTGCAACTATCTATTGTATTATAGAATTAATGTGAACATCTTTATCTATATGTACACACTATGTTTATGATCAAAATGACGCATTGTTGGTTGTGCTAGTATGACTATTTTTAATGTGAATATTAATATTCATTGTGATTTGTGAGTGATTCATTATTGATGATGTCATGTTGTTTTAGTATTACAGAGACACTGTGAATATTCACATTGTTGGTAGTTGCTTGTTATTGTGTACACATAACCGTTAACTTAATGTGTATTGTGGTAAATGCAATGTTGATATGAACATTCACATCTCTATATTGTACTATTAAGATGCACAATATGTTGTGATCAAAATAATACATTATTTTTTGTACTACTAAGATGCACAATATGTTGTGACCAAAATAACACATTATTTTTTGTGCTTGTATGATTATTCTTGGATGTGAATATTAACATTGATTAGGATGTGATGATCACAATACCAACTGCAACACATTAAAATGTGATAATCCACAACAAAATGACTTCAGTGGATGAGAACGTTCACATTCACTGAAATACCCAACCAGTAAGCATACATACATTGATACATAATACCATATCTATCCATCTCGAAACAAAAGTCGAATCCAACTTTAATAAATTATTGAACAAGAACATATATCCCTACCAAACATTATGAATCCCTACCGATGCATACCTAAATACAGTTGCAAAATAAAAACGATACCAATCTTCCCTCTACAATCTCTGAATGGAAGAAAATAGAGCTTCGAACTGTAACAATGAAAGAATATAGAGTTTCAAACTACAACAATGGAAGAACACAATATTCTCTCACCACCAACGTGTAAAACAGAGTTTTGAAACCCTACCAAAACGTATAAGAAACCTATCCCTCTAATATTCTGTAGAATCGGTGATCACCAAAATTGTCGGAACAAAAAAAGGAAACGTGAAGATTACAATTGTGTGTAATACGTACTATAAAAAATATAACAAAGAGTGTCTTAGTCCCAAAAATATTATAAATAACCAAAAAATGACTTCCTGAGATACAAGTCTAAATATTCGGGACTAAGTGAAACACAAGAAAACTTTATGGACTTATTTGGCTATAAGTCCTTTAAATAGGATTTATAAATACATTTTTATTTTATTTTTTTTAATTTGATAATCAAAATTCCTCTTGTAAGCTTTTTTTTTTTTTTTTTTAATAATCAGCTTATTTAATTTATTTTTTATCTCATAATTGTAAATATAAGTTGTGCAACAAATATTGCTACAAATTCAATGGGGGAAAAAAAGACTTGATAAATTGCATCAAATAAACTTATTATCTAAAATATTTCATGCCAAAATAAGTTGATTGTTATAGATTTAGTAAATACTAGATGTAGCTGTCTCATCTTTATTTTCATTATACCTTAAACCAAACCAAATCTTAAGTCCCATTAAATGGAGTAGGCTACATGGATCCTTCTTCTCCACTCAACTTTATCCAAGGCCATTTCATTAGTCAAATTAAGAAGATTCATATCTAGTTACTACACTAGTCCACGCCAATCTAAGTCTACCACTTCCCCTAACACTACCATCTACTATCACTGCATCGCATTTCTTCATTATTACCTTTATTGGTCTCTGTTATATATGACCAAACCATCTCAATCTATTCTCTATCAACTTATCTTCTATCGGTCTATTCCTACCCATTCTAGAATATATTCACTCCTAACTCTGTCTTTTCTAGTTTTGTCACACATCCACCTTATTATCCTTATCTCAGCAACACTCATCTTATTTACATGTTGTTTCTTAGTTGCCCAATATTCCGTCCCATACAACATCGCAAGTCTAATAGCTATTCTATAGACCTTCCATTTTAATCTAATGGGTACTCATTTATCGCACAGTACTCCAAATGCACTCCTCTACTTAAGCCACCCTACCTTAATTCTGTGGATCACATCCACTCCAATCTTCCATGTCGTTAAGATAATCAATCCTAAGTAACGAAAATATTCACTCTTAGGCAGTTCTTGGTTCTCAATCTTCACTTCTCCTCTGCTTCTATTGTGACTGGTACTAAAATTATACTCCATATACTCTCTCTTAGTTCTGCTTATCCTAAATCCTTTAGATTTAAGTAATTTTCTCCAAATCTCCAACTTAGTGTTAATTCCTTATCTAGTCTCATCCACTAACACGATATCATCTACAAAAAGCATACACCATGGCACATCATCCTAAATATTGCACGTCAACTCATCCATAACTAAAACGAAAAGATAAGGATTTAAGGTTGATCCTTGGTTTAATCCTATAATAATTGAAAATTCACTCATCTCTTCAGCTGGCAATCTAATAATGGTCACCACACCTTTATACATATCCCTAATCACATCAATATAACATTTTATCACCACTTTCTTCTCTAACACCCACCAGATTATATCCCAAGGTATCTATCATATGCTTTCTCAAGATCAATAAAAATCATATGAATGCCTCTTTTCTTTTCTCTATACTTTTCTATTACTCTCCTCAAAAGATAGATAGTTTTCATTGTTGACCTACCAAGCATAAATCCAAATTGATTCTCTGACACCTCTATTATATCACGCAATCGACGTTCCATCACTCTCTCCCACACTCTCATTGTGTGACACATTAACTTGATTCCTTTATAGTTGTTGCAATTCTAAATATCTCCTTTATTCTTATATATTGGTACTAAAATACTCTTCATCCACTCCTCTAATATTTTCTTAGTTAACAAAATCTTGTTAAATAATCTAGTCAACCAAATGACCTCCTTCTTACCCAAACATTTTCATGCTTCAATAGGTGTAGCCTGACTTTTCACGCTCCGTTTGAAAGGCTAATAGCCCTACAGTTCAGACTCCACTTGTGGTCCTGAATCTGATTTTCACAAGTGCAATGTGAAATAGTGAAAACACAAAAAGAGTCTAAATCCGGCAATTCTTTTTGGAAAATCAATATTTGCATCAAATGCCAAAAATGGACTGCTTTGCCAAATTACAGAGTCGTCACCTAAATATTTTTGAAAAATTTAGGAAACCCGAGACTCATGCCAAAGGCCATTAGTCCGTCATCACCAAAGTTTCTCGACTCGGGAACTTAGGTATGAGAGGGAAAGGTCATGAATTGAGCACCCCACTCGCCCGATCAAAGATCGGCCTCTACTAATCATGATGTGTTTTTTTATTTACATTATATGCTCTTATTCTGATTTATCAGCTATTTTTACTATGTGATATGCAAACAAGGTATAGACTAGTTTGTTAGATTTGGAACACTTGATTTCATGTTTTGTTTCAAAATTATTTTGTGAATTTTCCACTTGAAAAAGTGGGCTAAAATGGATATTAATCAAGCCATCTCAATTCAAGTAACTAGCCTTCATCCACAAGCATTCAAACAATTATATCATTTAAGCAATTAGCCTCATGGTATTCATGTCTTGACATGGCAACAAAAACATTCAATGCAACATGCTAAAGCAATAAACGCTCACCTAGTACTCCGAACCAAAATAGGTGAAAGAGTTAGAAAAATATGCATATTCCTAACTTATACAATATGACTAATGCAACGCACACATTATGTATTTCATAGGCTCGACTATGAGCATGGCATATGATTGCATTCAAGACATGTGAGAGATCACGTATTCAAGTAATGAGTTTTGAACATCGATATTGGGTTAGTATGATGAGCCGAGCCTTGGATGTATGTAAGATAATGGATGCAAAACATGGAGTATGCTAAAAAAAATGTGATGTTTCTAAACTAACTATCATAAGCAAGTAAGTAAAAGGGAGAAAGACATAGGGTTGGAAGACATATGCAAGAGGGTGTGAATCAAGGTCCAAAAGTTTGAATTAAACTAATTATTACAAAACCAAATGAATAAATAAGTGAGGCTAATTAACTAGCTAACTATGCTATTACAACAAGGATAACCACGATAAATAAACTCGCTAATTAAACTAATTAACTACACCAATTACATACGGATAATAATAATTCCAACATTAATAATTAATTAGACTAATTACAATGAACAATATTGAATAAATTAATTATAATGATGATCATGATATAAGCGAGGATGCGGAAGGGTTGTATGCATGCACATGCACAATGTTCAAGAACAGCTCTGTCTACCCCAGGCTTGTTCTGTTTCACTTCAACTACTGCCCTCTGTTTTCTGCAAAAATACATTGCTGACCGAACATTGAGAACCAGTCGGCCCTTAATGAAGCCCGATCGGGCCTAAAGAAAGCCGGTAGTGCGTCAATTTTGTACAAAACTCTATTTTTGTCCTCTGAAATGAAAATAGTGCAGACAAAGTTGTTCAAGCTCTGTTTGTCCTTTCCTTCCTTCTCTGTCATGGGAAAGCCTCGAGAGAAGGTTAGAATTGTTTCCAAAACCATCAATGAGCAAGTTGATTTCTTGATGATTTCGGATACAATTTTGGACAAAAGTCAATGAACGCAATAAACATGACCACTCCTCTCTTTTTATCATGGAATGAACTCATACAAAGGAAGTAGAGACGCTTCAAGGATCATCAAAATGCCATGAATTAGCATATGACCACTCTTGACTCGATAAACTTGGCATAACGTCCAGCTAAGCCCAAGCAATATGACTCATTTTCTTTATATGTGTTGGTTGCTTTTAAACCAATTCTCTTATTCATTTCCATTCTTTAGTCCATTTGTCCGAAGTGATGATTAAGTCCTCTAAAAAGAGAGAAGCGTCAAATATGAAGTAATTCTCAACATGAAAGAGAGATTATACCGTTAACAATGAATCTCTGTAGAGATTAAGCAATTAAACATGAATCTCTAGTTCATATGTTGAATAACCGTTAAATGATTGAAACAACTCTCAAATGAAAAAAAAGAATGGCAAGTTGATTCTTAAAATGAGGTCATTAACATGAAAGTTAGACAAAGAAAAGCTAAGAACAACATAATACAAGCTATGTACAAAGACCTATGCTACAATAAAGGAACTAATCAAAGCTTAAATCAATTAAATAGATTAGGATAGCCTTAAAACAGTCTCTAATAAGCCAAAATAGTGGCTGAAAATGCAAGAAAAGGACTCAAAAAGCTAAACAAAAGGTAAAGACAATAAAACTATGTAAGCAAAAACAAGGAGAGGTGGCCAACCCCTCCAATTTCAAGACTTCAAACCATGTTTTTTGGCCTTAGTTCAACTCTAAACCAAAAGTTGAGCTATGAAGATAGGTGCAAGTAAGGGTGTTAACCTTACCACCTTTGGTAGCTTATCTAAACCCAAGTTCCAACACTTAAAATGGATGCAAAACAGCCCAAGAATACAAGAAATAGATAGAAATGAAGTAAGCAAAAGCAAGAACAAGAGTTGCAAGCTTGTACTTCTCAAAATGGAGTAAGCTTTGGTTGATGATCAAACTCACTCTTGACACACTCTTAAACTTGAATTATGCTTCTCAAGGGTCAACCAAGGCTCTAAGATGATGAGTCATGGTTGTGTATGGTGTATATAGATGATACAAGGAAGGTAGGTTAGCTCAAAGATAGCTTGCAATGGAAGAAGGAGGAAGAAGGAGGAAGAAGGAGTTCTCTCTATATATATAGGCTTTCTCTCAATTATTCAACCCCTAAAACAGAGGTATGTGGTCGTTTATATAGAATATGAGCCAGAAATATCATAAATATCTTCAAAAATGGACAGCTGGTGGCCTCCCGTCCAGAACAGTGTTTCTCGTTACCAAGGCCCGGTCGACCCTCAATAGCCACGGTTGGCCCTCAATGAGGCACGACCAGGCCTCAATGAATTCCCTTGTTTTCTGTTTCAGCCTCAATAAAGGGTGGCACAAGATGTAAAAGTGAATTTCTTAGGTATGATGAGTGGGAATATGGAAGGTTTGGGGTTGTTTCGAAGCTTAAACAAGGCTTTTTCGTTGAGACCTGGAACCATGCACAATACCATTTTCATCATCGAGTGTACCGAGCAAAGCGCTCGAGCCTTGCGGGCGGTCAAAAATGGAATGTCCACAATAGGTATATCATCAAGTCCTAACGCCTTATTCAATTTCATCTTCTTAAGTGCAAACGCCACTTCAAAGTCCCTAATCCTACAATAGAACCTATAGTCTTGATTTTCCTTATTACTGCCTACTTTCTCCCTTTTTGAGCTACCTCCATGTTCCCCATTTAACAACTTCTCAAAATAGTTCTTTCGCCTCTCCTTAAGCTATAAATTGACTAGGGCCTCGTTTGGGGAGTTGATGTCTTAGCGTAAAAACTAAAAAGTCACTAAAAAGGTCAAAAAGCCAACAAATTATACAAAAAAAAAAGTTAAAGATAATATTTTCTTTCTACTTTTTGTATTTTTGTAAGACAAAAAGCCATTTCAAACACACTAGCTTTTGTTACCTTATATTTTGGCAAAAAATTACTAAAATAGCATGTTTCCAAATGAGGCATTATTTAACGAAAATAGGTAAATTGTTTAGGTTGAAAACACCTTAAAATATTAGAATTTAAATTAACAAAATAAAAAATTTATAATTTATTTTGTCACAAGGATCGAGTCTTGTTTGTTTGTTTGTTTGTTTTTGTTTTTTTTTAATTACTTTGGGAATATGTACCAATTTATGTGGTACAGTTTTTACTTACACCTTATTAGGCAGAAATAAGCTAAATAAGCTAAAAAAAAAAAAAATGAAAGTTAGGAAATGGTGCTTTTGGCTTTTGTTTTCACGTTATTAAATTTTAGATTATAATGAAAGAATTGAGGTGGCTGTTGTGTCACCCGTACAGCAGCCACTGTTATGCAGCTAACGGGCCTCATTTTGGACCTATTTAGATGATCTGAATTATTTACTTTTTAAGGTATATCGAGTAGAATATACTTACAAAAAATCAAAGATCGAATATCAATAGCCCTTTTATCGAATTGCATTTATATACAGTCTTATATTTCAAATCACATTACCTTTCTTTTTAAGATACAAATGCAATTCGATGAAAGTGCTATCGATGTCTAATCAATTTGATTTTTTATAGGTATATTCTATTCAATGTATCTTAAAAAGTTAATGGTTTGGATCATCTAAATGGACCCTAAAATGAGGCCCATCAACCGCATGATAGTGGTTGTTGTATGAAGGGCACAATAGCCACTAGAGGTGTAAAAATGGCCCGAGGCCCGTGGGCAGTCTGAGAGGTGGACCCAACCTGTTTAGGCCTTGGCCCGAACCCAGCTCAGGACCCTGGGCTTGGGCCGTCATTTTGAAGCCCGACTCAAAAAAAATTTCCCCAGCTTGCCAGCCAACCTCCCTCCCTCAACAACTCTTTGACTGAGTAACGGTCAAAATTTAAAAAATGAATAAATAAATAAATATTCAAATGCTGCAGCAACAGTAAAAAATAAAAATAAAAATAAATAAATAAATAAATAAATAAATTCAATGTCTGTTGCGCATGTAGCAATGGTTATGTGTGTGTGTGTGTGTGTGTGTGTGTGAATTCAATTAAAATGGTCATATGACCATTCAACACCAAGCGACGCAAATTGTCTTTTTATTTACAAATTGACTCCATCCTCCCAAACTCCTATAAATATCCCCCTCTCCCATTTTATTTCTCACAAACAATTCTCTCTCTCAAAATTTCAATCTCTCTCAACTCTCAACTCTTGACTCTCTCAATTAATTTTGGAGTCTCATCCCTAAGTGACAATTACAATTATGCAAGAAGAAGCTTTTATCAGAAGAAGTTAATTTTTTGTATCGCATTCGCCAGTCAATAACATTAATTAGTTGAATTAAATTTATTAGTTACTTTACATTAATTATTTCTTAACATGTATCAGTTGTTATTGTTTACTCATTATTTAAATTAATTGTTAATTCTTATATATTATTTTACTTACATTACTATGGATCCTAATATTCATAATTTTATGTTGATATTGATGCATATTCTACACAATATGAACCTATTGATTCTCTTTCTAATGTACTTGATGTCCCTCTTCCAACAACTGGATCATCCTCTAGGGGCACGACTAGTGGTGTTTGGGAATATTTTGAAAAAATATCTATAAATAATCTTGATGGTACAATTACATTTAAAGCAAAATATAATTATTGTGCATATTTACTTAGTGTTGCATCTGTAAGGGGTACTAGTCATTTAAAAAGGCATGCTAACAAACATTTACAAAGTCGACAACCTGATATTAGAAGTCAAATGCAATTAGGAGCTTCATCAACTGGTCATTTGCAAACATTTTCATATGATCATATACGTGCACAAAATTCTGTAATTGATTATATTATTAAAAAATAAAAAATCATATTTCTAATTGTATTTCTTGAAAAACTTTTGTGGTGCAAAACTTTTGTGAATCATTTGGTCATAATCGGGACATTCACTAGTAATAAATGTTGAAATTTGAAGATATTAAAAGTGAATTGTTTGATATCTTCAAAATTTTGAATGGAAGAGTTTGTTTGACATCTGATCTGTGGTCAAATAATAGTTTAGAATATGGATGTATCACTACACATTTTATTGATAATGATTAGAAATTAAATACATGAATTATTTCATTTCGATTAGTTGAACTTCAATATACTGGTCATTCGCTTGATGTAGAAATAAGAAATGTATTATATGAGTGGGCTTAGCAAAATAAAATATGTACAATTGGTTTAGATAATGCAATATATTACAATCAAACCGTAACTCATTTGAAATCAATTTTACATTTACTTGGTGGTGGTTTATTTCATATTCATTGTTGTGCACATGTTTTAAACTTGATTGTTAAAGAAGCTATGCATGTATACGAGACTTCAGTACTGGAAATAAAAAAATGCAATTGTTATTATTATGTCTTCTGTTAATCGAATTTCGGAATACATAAAAATTGTCAACGAGAATGTCTATAATTTTAAAAATTAATTTTAGTTATAAACAGCAGATGGAATTTAACGTATAATATGTTAAAAAGAGCTTGTAAACAAATAAATTATTTTTTGCAACAATATCAATAGAAGGAGTACTAACTCTCATAGAACTTAATTGGTGCTAAGTAGCCCTGTATAAAGATTTTCTAAAAGTTTTTGGTACTACAACAAAATTATTTTCTTATATATATATTCCTACTTCACCATTTGTTTTACATATGTTAGCAGAAATAATGAAAGTTTTTGCAAAATGTATGGTTAATGAATATTATGTAACCATTATTACTGTAATGAAAGAAAAATTTAATAAAAATTTTGATCCATTGCCTTATCTTTTAGGTTTAGCCATAATAATTGATCCTAGGTGTAAAGAAATTGGTTTAAAAGAATTTTTAGTACATATTTTCACTAATAAAAAATAATTTACCCATATTAGGAAAATATGCAAAACATTTTTTGAAGAATACAGAGCAGTTGCATTTGCAAATACACCTACACACACTACACCTGCAGTCTCATCTCGAGGCAGAAGATTAAACGTTTTTTCAGCAATAAAAAGAAGACTATCTCAACATGCAAGCGTAAGTAGTTCTAAACTACAACGTTATTTGGAAAGCCCATCAGTGGAAAGCCCAAGATCTCAACCTAGATGAATAGGTCCCAGGAGAGAAGAGCTCAACCTAAGAGAGTGGATCTCAGATCCTAGAAGACAAGATCTCGACCTAGATGAGTAGATCCGAGAAGATAAGAGCTCAACCCAAATGAGCAGATCCCAGATCCTAGAAGACAAGATCTCGACCTAGATAAGCGGGTCCCTGTAGACACCCCATTTTTGACCGTCCGTAAGACTCGGGCGGTTTGTCCTGTGCATTCGATGATGAGAGTTACATTGTGTGTGATTCGAGTGCTCATGAAGGACACCAAGGTCGAGCTTTGAAACAGTCCCGACACCTTCCTATTTACCTTGTTTATACTTCAGAGGTCCTTTTTTGAATATTGTGCCACCATACACTGAGCTTGAAATAGAGAAACAATGTAGCTCATTGGGGGCTGGCCGTGCCTCATTGGGAGCCGGTCGTGGCCCTTTAGGGCCGACCATGCCATGGTGGCGATAAACACTGTTCTGGGCAGGAGCCCACCAACTATCTATTTTTGAAGATATTTTCGACCTATTTTGCTCAAATTCTATAAATACGAGGTTATATCTCTGTTTTGAGGGTTGAACACACTATTACAAAAATAGTTAAAGATCACACTTTGACAAAAAAAAAAAATCTCACTTTTATTAGAAGTGTGATAAAAAAAAAAAATTAGATTGATATTTTAATCACACTTAATTTGATTGAGTGTGATAATATTTATTTTTTATGTCACTTTTCAATTAAGTGTGATTATATATATATATATGTATATATTTAATCACACATTCTAATTAAAGTGTGATTATATATACACTATTACTTTTTAATCACACTTTTTAAATAAGTGTGATTATATATATATTTTTTAATCACACATTCTAATTAAAGTGTGATTATTTAATATTTTTTAATCACACCTTTTAAATTAAGGGGAAATTACCCATAGGTCCCATGTGAAACATGTGGTCTCCATTTAATCCCATAACTTTTTCACTACACCCAAAAGTCCTTTCCTCTCTCTCTCTGCTTTTTGCTTCCCTTCCTCTCTCGTTTTTTTTTTCTGCATTTTTCTTTCATTGTGTTTGTCATGGAAGACGACCACCGGTGATCATGTCTTTCTCCATTGATCGGGGTTCATTGATAACCACCAACCATCGAAATCAACTCCGACGAAGAAGATGATATATTTTCCGACGAAGAAGATGAGTGGATCTACTTAGATCTGATGTAGATCTACTCAGATCTACATCAGATCTGAGTAGATCTACACAGATTTGGCTAGATCTAAACAAAAAATAGTTGCTGGAGTACAATCCTCTCTCTACATCCGTCTTTCCCCTTCGATCTCTTCTTTTTTTTTTTTTTTCTCTCTGCTATACACTTCTGTTTTTCTGTTCTAATGGAGAAAATTTTCGAATTCTAAACAAGTAGTTTTCGAGTTTTAGTTACAGGCGGTGAAAACAGTAAAATTTTGCAGTTTCAAATTTTTTTTTTGGTGCTGGAATGAATCATGGTTTAAAACTGTAAAATTTTACAGTTTTATAACATTCTTTAGAACTGTAAAATTTTACAGTTTCATAACATGTTTTTTAATTTTTTTTTTCGGGCAATATTCTAGACATTCCGGTGAGCCTCCGGCGACCGTTAAATGGAAGTCCGACAGTAGTAAGATGTGAACAGTGTCTGTAAATTAAAAAAAAAAAAAAGGATTTTTTGGTAACAATTAAAAATGTGTTGGACTAATTGGTGCAAGTATTTTGTTTTGAGATTAGTTGGGTTTTGAACTTATTACATAGGACTTATCAGTAAGTTCCCCTTTAATTAAAGTGTGATTATATATACAATACTACTTTTTAATCACACTCTTTAAATAAGTGTGATTATATATATATATATATATTTTTAATCACAAATTCTAATTAAAGTGTAATTATTTATATATTTTTTAATTACACCTTCTAATTAAAGTGTAATTATATATACATTATTACTTTTTAATCACACTTTTTTAATAAATGTAATTATATATATATATATTTAATCACACTCCAAATAAGTGTGATTGTATAAAATATTCTAATTTAATTTTTATATAAAATATGCAATTTCCAAGCGGTTCTGTTCTACCTATGAATGACAGAGGACGACTCTTTCCATTCCCAACAAGATTGAATTTCACAAGCACGCTGGTCTCTTCTCCTGGTCTCTTCTCCTTGCCTTCTGTTCCCAGTAGGGAGGATTGGCTGGTACTTGAAGAAGGGCCACTGTGCTCAGTGAGTCGGAACCAGAGGTTTGGTTTTCATAGCCGTTATATTTGAATACCTAGCTATTGAAGTAACTCTGTCTCTCTCTCTCTCTCTCTCTCTCTCTCTCTCTTCTATTTCAAACTCTTTATTGTATAATCATCATCAAACCCTAACTCTTGATTTGTTCTTCACTAATTATAATTCTTCGTATTCGCAAAGCTTCAGTTCGTATATTAATGGCGAACTCGTTCTCTATTCGATTTGGATCCGTGTTTTGATTTGGTTAGGTTTATCTGTTTTGTTTTCGATTAGCGTTTTGGTTTAATGGTTAGGGTTTTGTTTGACACCTTTGTGTTTTTGCTAGTTTTTGATGAATTTGGGGGAATTATTTTATCTTTGTCGATTTGCTCTTTTGAATACTTGTTTGAGGTGGTTCTATTTGGTTAGTGAGAAAATGCAAAGTTATTGAGAAAAATTTAACAGTAGATAATGAATTGCCTTCTCTTTTCCTTTTGAAAATTTTAGTTTGCCGATAAATTTCATTTTCTTTTAATATTACAGTAACTAAACCTTTAGGTTAACCTCAAGTAGGCTGAATTGGAGTTTCTTGGGAGCTTCTGGTCAAAAAAAAAAAAAAAAAGAAAGAAAAAAACTTATCAACTTCGTGCAGATGGCTGGAAAAAGAGAGATACTTGTACAGAAATGGATTTTATTTTGCAGATTTTGGTATATTCTTGAACTTGCGATGACGTGCTAAATGCCATTATTTATGTTCTTTTCACATGGACAACGTTAAAAGTTGATCATGTTCGTATGGTGTTTTCTTGTAGTCTGAATATTACTAGTTATACAATCAATGTTTTGGATTCGTGTTCTGTTAAAGTTTCAAAAGTGGTCATTAAAAATGTTTTGGATTTGTGTTCTGTTAAAGTTTCAAAAGTGGTCATTGTTTTTTAATAAAGCCTTTCAATGATTTGCTAAAACATATGATTTTCTATTTTTTTTTATTTTTTTTATATTAATGCAAAGCATTGATGAATTGCTTTTTGTTTCTGGTTGGCAAATTCTGAGTGCAAATTTTAAGCAAAATAAACCTGAGGCTATTATTTTGGGTAAAATTTATCTAAAATCTTTATCATTTTTAAGCTGCCCTTTTATAGGAGTTGTTTAATACTTCTATAAAAGTATTCATCAGGGCGCATGCTCTTCAATATACGGCTCTGTTGTCATTTTCTCTATTTATGTTGAAAAATAAGTCTGGCCTTCGGATTTATATTTCGTGATGTCGTTTCGTAAATTGAGTTCTGCACTCGCATGTTATTTTTTTGTTGTAGTTGGCATTGCATATGATAAGTGTATATATGTAGTTTTGTTTTTTTTTTATCTTCATTTCATGCCTTTCTTGAGGAGATTTTTACTTTTGTTATCATTGTTTTTGATCTTTTCTGCCACGTTCTTTTTTTTTAAAATTTAAAATTTAATTTTCTTTTCTTTTCTTACCTTTGGTCCCTTAAATGTCAGCAAGCCATCATTATGTATTTATTATTTTTTATGTGATATGTTCCTGTTTGCTTAGCCCTCATTGACATAATTTTGATTGTGCTTTAAAATACGCTAGAGGGTTTATCAGCAACTATGACATAATTGTCCCACTCCTCAGTAATATATATAGCTTCCTTAACCGTCCATTGTATTCTACTTTATCTATTACTATTCCACTATAATTTATGTTCTTTCTTTCTCTATTTGATTGGTTTTGGTTTATGCTCTTCCTCATCCATGACTTCCCCTAAGTTAAAGCTGAAACATGACAATTTTAATCAATTTATCAATGGAAATGAAAGGATGGTGCCCATGGTATTGATCCATCATTAATCACTAATTCAGCAGGAATGGTATCAGTGATACAGTTCAATTCATTTTTGGGTAGTAGCATAACTAACAGCCTCTATTTGTGTCACAGTCTAAACTTGCCCCTAAAAGTTTGGACATGACCGGCCTGAAATTAAGCCTCGAAGTTAAATTTCCATAATTATATTCCCTATGGGGCCTAAACGGAAGCAGATATAATATCAAAATAAAATAACCATTGAGCTGTATCTACATGCCAGGATCATGACACATTATATACCATTACATACATTGAGTCTATACATGTACGTTTATATACCAAGGGTAGCAACCCAAAGGCTAAGTATTAATAACAACTAAGACAAGTCACCCAAGACTAGCAAAACATGCCATTATACATATGGGACTTCCCAAAATTAAAACAAAAGGGTCCTGATCATAAAACAAAAGTCCATTCGGGCAACTTGACAAAACAGGTTCAACAAAAAGGGCTCCTGAAGCCGACCTAGGGCTATCTTCCACGTTGATCACCTACACACACAGTCATAAACATGGAGTGAGCAAGGCTCAGTGAATAACCGCAATGTAAAGAAAGTAAGTGAATAAGTATAAGAGTTGGAGACTATGTATAAACTAGGAACTGGTCTCTTTCATAAGCATACTTCAAATTGGCCTCGGGCCCATAATTTAATACAGAGCAGCCTCAAGCCCACGTAGAACACAAAACGGCCTTAGGCCCAACATAGTACGAAATGGCTTTGAGCTCAACAAATCAACAGTTGTCTAGAACAATATAGGGTAGATGGAACATCGGTATGTCCCCATCTCCCTTGGCTCAGCGCCATTGGTCACATGTGATTCATATCGTTAGAAAGTAGATGGAACATTGGCTTGTCTCCATCTTTCCCGGCCTTAGAGCCGTATGTCTTAAATCATAAACAATTCACATCATAACGGCCTCGGGCCCACCTTTATTATAAGGTTCTCAATGACCTTGAGTCCATGGTAGTGGCATTGTGCAATTTCCTCAATTAGTTCTAATCACATGGCTGTATCCATAACATATGTTATTCATAACTAAAAAAATGATCATAGAAATGAGCAAAACATAACTTTACACTACTATTACTCACTGTGGGGTGGTTACACAACGGCCTCTTCCGGTATGTGACCTACACATAGCACACACTTGTAAGTACTTTCTTCTTCCTTAGTCTTTTCATATTTATTTACTATTCAATTCGTTAAGCTCCGTTTAATTATAAACATTACAGAAGAATCAAATGGACATTTAACACATTTAGAGGGTCGAGAAGAGTAAAAGAAGCCAACAGAATTTTCCATCTTAAGCCGCACGTGCGGAAGTCCCCACCGTACGTGCGGGCAGGTGCGCCGCATGTGCGGGCCGCACGTGCGGGCCGCACGTGCTTTATTGCTGTGTAGTTCAGTTCTTCTCCCCTGTCTTCCCGCACGTGCAGCTGTGAGTCCCGCACGTGCGGTTGTGCCTCCCACACGTGCAGCCATGAGCCCTGCACGTGCGGTCATATACCCTGTTTTGGACAGTCTGAAACTTAGACAAAATCTAACTGACTGAACACATTTTCAATGCATAATATAGGAAAAATCACTTCAATATCATGATATATTATCACAATAACATGAATCTCAAGTTCAATTAGATCATAACCATTTCAATGGAATATATATCATTCAATATCTTCCATTCATTTCTCTTCTTCATGAACCATCAAAACATATACAATCACATATACATATATGAGTGTAAAACATGAACCACTTAAAGGATAGAAGGTGATTATTCTCAATTTAACCCAAAACAAGCTCAAATTACATGCATTGACTCTTAAATCCTCTAAATAGAATAAATCCTTATGAGTTCCATGGGGGTTTGCTCAAACAATATGTTTACTACATAACCCTAATTTATGCAAGTATATAAATCACATTTTAAGACTTGAGGCTCATCAATTTAAGGAGGGATTAGGCTATTTAGATTGATTTTCACTTACCTAGAGAGGAATCTTCTTGAATTCTCTTCCAATTCCTTGAATCTTCAAGCCCTTAGCTGATCTTCCTTTCTCTCTTTCTCTCCTCTCCTCTAGAACACTCTCTCTCAGGAGATATTTTTCTTATGTTTTGATTCTAAGTCATCTAAGATCCTTATAGCCATCCACTTCTCAAGTTATGAGTCTAAATAAGCCTAATTAAGAATTGGGCCAAATTAAATCAATTTATTTCGTTACGAATCAAATTTTTTACAAAAATTCATATTATGGCCTAAAAATCATGTTGATCAAAACTATAGAGTCAATTTCGGGTCATCACGCCTCTAAGACTTTCAATTTCCAATCCAAACGTCTCAATTTCAACAGATTTTCTCATCACCAACAGATATAATGTCATGAACACTTATCATTCACACAATTAAACACAAATTTACATAACATTTCATGGCAACATATAATTACGTCTTAATTAAAAATTTAAAGCATAGAGGGTCAGATTATTACAATTTGGGTGGTCAAAACTGTACAGAATTAAGACGGATTACATTAATTACAATGGTGTACATAAATTACATTGACTATCTTTGACCAAAGAAGAAAGTAAAAATCCGTTTCCATCAGCATTTGTTTTGTTCCTTTTTTTAATATATTTTTATTAGGTTGGAATTATTACTTCCTATGATTTACGACTGTTGGTTACCTACCCTGGATGCATGTTTGTCTGAATATTTTCTTCATAATAAATATATATATTTTTTTAATGTTAGTTTTCGTCAAATATGCATGACAGACACATGAAATTTACATGTTAACTGATTTGATTTTGTTCCAGGGTTCGCAATTTCTCCTCTATGGCAATTTCACTGGGGGATTTTTGGTAGAAGACTTAGAGAGAATGTCAGTAAATCTTTTGTGTTTTAGTTTGTAAATAAGGATTTTTCTTGTAGATAAATGATGGAATCAAAGTGGGTTACAGTATTGGATAATGGCCATAGAATCATTGTTGACACAAAGAGAAAACAGGCAACCCAATGTATCGTGGGGATCCAAATGTTCGGTATGCTTTGCTCGCTTCTACAAAAGATGCACTGCCTAGTATCATGACCTATGGGCTTGCACATTGTGGACTCAAAACTAAGGCCACATCTGGTTTTGCAGTTCACCTTGCAGCTGTGAAGTGTGCCCTCACCAGGTCTGCATATTCTTTTTATTTTCTTGTTTTTTAATTGTTCTTTGGATTAGTATAAGCAACAAAACAATATTTTGCACATTGTGGACCAAAATCAAGAAATATACCTTTTCCCGCCTCTTTTGTTATTGCTTGTGCTTTGGGAGGAGGATTTAGCTCTTTTTTTTGTTCTTTTGTTTTTGTTTTTTTACAGTGCAAGTAATTGTGATGTTGATGAAAATGGAATACAACACATGGTGTTTTGCCGTGTCATACTGAGAAATATGAAACTTGTTCATCCTAGATCTAGACAATTTCATCCCAGTAGTGAAAATTTTGATAGTGGAGTTGATGATCTGCAAAATCCGAGTCATTATATTGTTTGGAACATGAATACGAGCACACACATCTATCCAGAATATGTTGTCAGTTTCAAGATGTCCCACAGTGCTGAAGGTGCTACTTAATACCTTATTTTTAATTTTTTTTGGGCAAATTACACAAATAGTCCCTATAGCTTGGGGCTTGTGTCATTTTGGTCCCTGACTTTTCAATTGTGGCACATTTAACCCTGAATTTTGAATCTTGTTCCAAATAAGGACAATTGAATATATAATTAGATTTTTCAAGGGTAAAATTGTCAATTTGATAAAATATAAACTAATTTGACAAAAATAAATGTCAAACAAATATTTTTGAATTTTTAAAAATTATTTTTACATACTGAAAATAAAATTATGTAAAACTGATAAATCTTTTAGACATTTATTTTTTTTTTACCAAATTAATTTTTTTTATATGTTTGGATGATGATTATGTAAAATTTATTTTAAAAAATTAATCATGTAATTTTTATTAATTTTAGATAATTTTATCATTGGTGGATAAAAATAATTTTAAAAAAATTAAAAATATTTTTTTGACATTTATTTTTGTCAAATTAGTTTATATTTTATCAAATTAATGATTTTACTCTTGAAAAATCTAATAATATTTTCAATTGTCCTTGTTTGGAACAAGATTCAAAATTTAGGGTCAAATGTGTCACAATTGAAAAGTCAGGGACCAAAGTGACACAAGTCCCAAACTATAGGGACTATTAGTGTAATTAACCCATTTTTTATAAATTTTTTATATATTTATTGGTTAATTCATAATTGATTATTCAAGCTTAAAAGAAATTATGATACACCACCTTTGTATGTGTGACCGCTGGCTTGATCAATACCATTTAATTGGTTTTGTTACATTTGGATGGAAAAATCTAGCCTGACACTTTTGACCTTTAGTTCATGTACTATCTAGATCTGTGAGTCAGTGGGACTCACATTTGGGTAAGGTGTATGAAATCTGAATACTATTAATTTCTTGTTGTTTAGTTTAGAAATTTTTTTTTATTGTATTTGAGACATATTTAAGTATTAGAGTGTGAGATGTTCTCAATTTTCCTACAGAAGCTCTGGTCGGGAAAGGAAGTCAATTTGATGTACCTGGTGTTACTACTTGTCAGGACCATTATGGTTAACTGCAGCTAGATTCATCTTCAGTTGAAACGGTAAGTATTCACATACTATAAGAATTCCATTGATTATGAGTCTTTCTTTGCTAATTTTGTCCAGCGAGCAGTAAATTTTTGATGGGGACGGTACAAATCTGGGCCCCTTCTGCTTAGTATGTTAATATAAGGAGCAACTGGGAGTGCGCTGTTGTTGTTGTTGGCACAAGCTGATAGCACCAAGACACCGTAACCTAGAATTTCTTCTATTACCAGAATTGTACAGGAGTTGAGCTAAAGCTTGAGATTTTAATCATTTTGCAAGCAGGCCTGGTCTCGCAAACTATTTTATGAGGTTTGGTTGGCTTTACTGGAGTCTATATTCTGGCGTAACTGTGAATTGTCTTGTACTGTGATGAAATTGTGTCTACTTGCAAAAAGGCAGAATAACTATTATGAGACACTTTGTGGATATATAGGAATTTGAAAATAGGTTGCTCAATAGTCACTTCACCATAAAGTTTATGAGAGCCCAAAATGTTGAGTGGGTATTGGATCTCACTTTTCAGACCATGCAGTGAGTTCGCCTAATAAATTTAATTAGGTTACATGACAAGACTTTCCTATGACACTTTTGTATTAATGGCTGATACTTAAATGCCCGTTGATATTAAATTGTTTTTATTTATTGTTTCAACATTATTGGGAATGGCAAATATTCTATTAACGACGAAGGGACCAATTTTCATTTGTACTTTTGAATAGTTGTCACTGGTGAATGTTTTTTATCTCAATCTCTTCATTATGATTTAGGCATTATTTTTTAAAATGATTCATAAGTTGGTATGGTAAATAATGGTAACCTGTGTTTGTAGTTTATGGCTTTTCCATTTTTGATAGTTATCATTTGTTATTTTCTAGGAGAGAAATTGCCATCCGCATCGAGATATTGGGGACAAATCTCAGGGAAATACCCCCAGCATCGGTTTAAGCACCTCTAAGACTCCTAAATCCCCTTGGATGCCTTTTGCTATTTTGTTTGATGCCATCTCCAATAAAATAGATCCTAAAGATATGAAATTGCTGAATATTCATTATAACCTATTCAGGGCACGTTATACCATCTCTTATTTCCTTTTTTTAATAAATAAATTTTGATGTATATTCTTTTAATATATTTTTATCTTTCTTTTTTTTTTTTTTTTGTCCCTTTTCTTTTCGCCCCACTTGTTGGAAATGTTGTTAGAGCAAGAAAATCAATCGGGATGATTTTATTAAAAAGTTGAGATTGATAGTTGGCGATCAATTGTTGAGGTCTTCGATAACTGGTCTTCATTGTAAGGTACGATTCATTCTGTTTTGTTTGTCCCATGGGACCATAGCTGCTTGTCTGGGGGCCATATTTAAGTTATAATTTTGAGGTTTGCTAATTATGGGTTTCATGCCAATCTAACAGTTGGCATTGGAGATGATAATAATGGGAGGTTAAAAGATTTTGTTGGGTGCTTATTCCTTCTAGTTAAATACTGTAGTTTGCTTAAAATAAATAAAGGGTACCATTTACATTCTTAATTATTGATGCTATACAACATTTGGAACTTTGTTATGTATGTAATGCTATTGCTTTTACACACACAAGTATACTCGTTTGCATGTATATATCTGTGTGTGTTGAGAGGCTGGGGACTCTAATGAGGAGAGAGTTGCCATTATTTAAGAAGGTGCTCACATTTGCTAGTATAGAATCATTTCGAACTTCTTACATGAATGGGGGGATATAAATTTCATATATTTCTTAGATCTTTTTTAATTTGAAGTACATTTTAAAATAATTTATAACATCTTATTCAAGTGAAATGCTAACAAGTACCCTGTGGGTATTGTTTAACAATGGAATTGATATAAGAAGTGTCTTGAAAATAGATGAAATAGTTAAAAAGTGTATTGAATTCAGTGAAAAGTGTCTTTTATTTTTAATTTTTTTTGTCTTTTTTTTGTGCCTAAAGGGCACTTGTTAGCAAGACCAATATTATACAATGTATATAAGTATTTCAGATGCGTCCCAATAGCAATACCCAACTTTTGGACACATCCCATTATCTTAATATTTAGATTTGGAAATATCTGCCCTTTTTCTTTCAATCCGTCTTCCTAGAAGTAAGTAATCCATAACCCCCAAATGGATTATCCCTTTTTGAGATATGACACTTGGGCACACACCTGCATTCGATGTTTACAGCTGAGTACATGTAACATAGTCCAAGTCAACAGCTCTTGCTATGGCAGATAGTGGGATGCATCAGCAGACATAATGAGGATTATGCACTGGTAATTGATTTGGGTGCGATTCAAGTCAATAAATATGGGCAGCTTTGATCAATGCACCCTCAGAAGTTCATTTTTTTCAGTTTCGTATGATACGCAATTTTGCTATGCAATCACCACAATATTTTGGGCTCAAGAATGAGTCTACAAAAAGCTGTTAAAAGCAAGTTTTAATATGCTTCATGTGTCACTGGAAAACATGCCTTAATTGCCTGGCCAAAGCAGCCAATTTATTTGAGTTGGGTTTTGTTTGGTTATTGAGAAAACGACGGAATTTCCACTTTATGCCTCAGAATACGAAGACTCTCTCTCTCTCTCTCTCTTGCTCTCGTTCTCGCTCTCACGTTACCCTCACAATCTGTCTGTAGCAGTGGCGGCAGCAACTTTCCGCTGGTTCTGTTGGAAAATTTATAAAGAGGTGTTTGTGAATTGAAATAGACTCCATTTGAATGAAATGGTGCAAACCTTTCATAGTGTTTTTTTTGTTTTAAAAGAAGGGTTATGTCCCTTCTTCATACATTTTCTATTCAAATTGAATAGGTGCCAACAAAGCCTATATAAAGGCAGCCACATTCCAATTTTGATTGATTCCGAAAATTCATTTTTCTTGCCTTCATTTTACTCTCTTGCGTCCTTTATTCTTCATATTATTTTAGGAAAAATTTCAGAGAGTTATAGAACACAAGGTTCTAGTTCGCCGGACAAATTTGTTTGAAGTGTTACTACAAATTTGTGAAGATCATTGTATCCTGGGAGATACACGTCACATAACCGTAAGCACCGTAGCGGGGCGAATCTGTCTTAAGGACAGAGTGTCACACACTCGACTTGGTCTTTAATTATTGATTCGGTTCAACAAAATAAATTCTGTAAGTTTTATTTTATTTTGTTTGAATTATTTCAATTTATTTTATTTACACAGAAGATTGTTCTAACAATCTTAAGACAGATTCGAATTATTCTGTTTACAGAATTTTTCGTTTGTTTCCTTTTCTCTTTCTTCTTTTAAGAAAATTATTTCTGTAGATTTACAAAATAATATTTTGGTTGGAAAAACAAATAGTGATTATATGCTATTTGACAGATAGTAGTAATATATTGCATCTTTTCTTTGACAACTAGTAGTACGATATTGGTGTCATTAACAATTCAGAATATATTTTTGTGAAATTTTTTCAGAAATTAATTTTGGGTTTTAGAAATTATTTTCTGAGTTTTCATTACTTAAAATTCTATTTTAGTATTTTAATTATTGAAATGTTACAGAAATTAATTTTCTGTGGAATTAATTTGGTTGAATAAAATTTTATTTTATTTCCAAATTAATTGAAAAATAAAAGTTATATTATTATTTCTTTTATTTTACAGAATTTAATTTCCTGTGTGGAATTAATTTGGTTGAATAAAATTTTATTTTATTTCCAAATTAATTGGAAAATAAAAGTTACATTCTTGTTTCTTTTATTTTTTACAGAATTTAATTATGTGCATTTGGTTTAATTTTTTGTGTAGTGTAAATTCTAATTATAATTTTGTTTTATAAAATTAGAATTGATGGTTACTGAAACAAATGCCCAAACAAGTACTACTGTGGTGGCTGCAATTGCACCAACCCCCTCTCTTATGGTTACAGTACCAATAAATCATGGAGAGAAGCCAGAGAAGTTCTCAGGAACTGACTTTAAAAGATGGCAACAGAAAATGTTGTTCTATCTTACAACTCTAAACCTGGCTCGTTTCCTACGTGAAGATGCTCCTATCTTAAAAGAGGATGAAACCGACCGCAAGTGGTTGTTGCGGTTGATGCCTGGAAACATGTCGATTTCCTTTGCCGGAACTACATCTTGAACGGACTTAACAACACATTATACAACGTCTACAGTCCTATCAAGACAGCAAAAGAACTTTGGGAGTATTTGGAGAAAAAATACAAAACGGAAGATGCCGGTTCAAAGAAATTTGTGGTAGGCAGATTCCTGGATTTTGTAATGGTTGATTCAAATACTGTGATTAGTCAAGTTCAAGATTTCCAACTCATTCTGCATGACATTCACGCAGAAAACATGTCTCTCAGTGAATCTTTCCAAGTTGCAGCCTTAATTGAAAAATTATCAAAAGGCTAGAAGGAATTCAAGAACTACCTCAAACACAAGCGCAAAGAAATTTCTATGGAAGAATTAATTGTGCGTTTGAAGATTGAGGAGGACAACCGCAATTCTAAAAAACGGGCTGGTAAGCATCCTATGGAGTCTAAGGCAAACGTGGTGGAACATGCTTCAAAAACCAAGAAACGAAAGTCTTTTGGAGAAAGTTCATCACAAGGCTCTAAAGGGGGGAAAAATAAAAAGTACAAGTTTAATGGCAAATGTTACATCTGTGACAAAGAGAGACATCGGGCCAAAGATTGTCGTAGCAAAGGCAAAAGCAAAAGCAAAAGAAGAACAAGCAAGAAGCCTGCTCAAGCCCATATGACTGAAGTGGACAAAATTTCCAATGGTGTAGATGACATCAATCTTTCTACAGTTGTTTCCGAGGCAAATCTTGTCGGAAATCCTAAAGAATGGTGGGTGGACACTGGTGCTACTCGCCATATTTGTGCTGACAAAAAAATGTTCACATCTTATTCTACAGTGGACAATGGTGAACAACTTTTTATGGGCAACTCCTCAACTTCCAAAGTTGAAGGACAAGGAAAGATTGTACTCAAGATGACATCTGGAAAGGAACTCACTCTCAACAATGTGCTGCATGTACCGGATATTCGCAAGAATCTTGTTTCCAGATCTCTGTTGAGTAAGAATGGGTTTAGGCTAGTATTTGAGAGTGATAAATTTGTACTTACTAAGAATGGGATGTATGTAGGAAAATGTTACATGTCTGATGGCCTTTTCAAGTTAAATGTAATGACCGTTGTACCCTCAGTTATTAATAATACTACATCTTCTTCTTACTTCCTCGAGTCTTCAAATTTATGGCATGGTAGACTAGGACATGTTAATTATGGATCTTTGCGTAGATTAATTAATATGGAATGTTTACCTAAATTTGACATTGATTCAAATCATAAATGTGAAATTTATGTTGAGACAAAATTATCTAAAACTCCTTTTCATTCAATTGAAAGAAGTACGGAACCACTTGAATTAATTCATAGTGACATTTGTGATTTTAAATCAATTCAAACTAGAGGTGGGAAAAAATATTTTATCAATTTTATAGATGACTATACTAGATATAGTTATGTTTATTTAATTCGAACCAAGGATGAAATTTTGGAAACTTTCATTCAATATAAGAATGAAGTTGAAAATCAGCTTGGTAAGAAAATCAAGAAAATTAGAAGTGATAGAGGTGGTAAATATGAATCACCTTTTGGTGAGTTTTGTAAAGAACATGGAATAATTCATCAAACTACTGCTCCTTACTCACCTCAGCAAAATGGAATTGCTGAAAGGAAAAATAGGACTTTAAAAGAAATGATGAATGCCATGTTAATAAGTTCTGGATTACCTCAGAACTTGTGGGGGAAAGCAATACTTTCTGCTAATTATATACTTAATAAAGTGCCCTGAAAGAAAGTGAATCAAACACCTTATGAATTGTGGCATGGAAGAGTACCATCCTACAAATACTTAAAAGTGTGGGGGTATTTGGCTAAAGTGGCTATTCCTAGTCCTAAAAAGACTAAGATAGGTCTTAAGACCATTGATTGCATTTTCATTGGTTATGCTAAGAATAGTAGTGCATATCGGTTTTTGATTCATAAATCAGAACATACCGAAATGCATGTAAATACTATTATTGAGTCTCAGAATGCATCATTCTTTGAACATGTATTTCCAAATAAGACTAGACAAGAGATTAGTAACAATAAGAGATCTGATGATGCTATTACTAGTCAGGATCAAGAACAAGAGTTAGAACAAAATGAGGAAGATGAACCTAGGCGTAGTAAACGTGCTAGAACCTCAAAATGTTTTGGTCCAGATTTCCTAACATTTTTTTTTAGAAAATGAGCCTTTAACTTTTAAAGAGGCTATGTCCAGTCCTGAAGCTCCTTTATGGAAAGAAGCTGTCAATAGTGAAGTTGAATCCATTTTACAAAATCACACTTGGGAATTAGTGGACTTACCACCAGGTTGTAAACTTCTTGGATATAAGTAGATTTTCAAAAGGAAAATGAAAGCAGATGGATCAATTGACAAATACAAGTCAAGACTTGTGATCAAAGGATTTAGACAAAAAGAAGGTCTTGATTACTTTGACACATACTCACCAGTTACTAGAATAACATCCATTAAAATGCTAATTGCCATTGCATCTCTATACAATCTAGAAATTCATCAAATGGATGTGAAAACCGCTTTCTTAAATGGTGAGTTAAATGAAGAAATGTACATGGAACAACCAGAAGGTTTTTCTGTTCCAGGGGAAAAAAAGAAAGTGTGTAAATTGGTTAAATCATTATATGGTTTAAAACAAGCGCCAAAGCAATGTCATGAGAAATTTGACAAGGCAATTATGTCAAATGGATTTAAAATTAATGAGTGTAACAAATGTGTTTATATTAAAACCACAGACAAAGGTTATGTCATTGTATGTTTTTATGTAGATGATATGCTCATCATATGTAGTAATAATGATATGATTAAAACTACTAAAAAAATGTTGAATAAACATTTTGACATGAAGGACATGGGCATTGCTGATGTAATTCTTGGTATGAAAATTACCAAAAAATCAGAAGGATATGCTTTGTCACAATCTCATTACATTGAGAAAATACTTGACAAATTTAGCAAAGATGATGATCATCTTGCTAGAACACCTGTAGATGTTAATTTGTATCTTTCTAAGAATGTACATGAAAGTATTTCTCAATTAGAGTATGCCCAAATTATTGGAAGCTTAATGTACTTGATGAACTGCACTCGCCCAGACATAGCTTATGCAGTAAGTAAATTAAGTAGATATACGAGTAATCCGGGAGTAGAACACCGGAAAGCAATTATAAGGGTTCTAAGATATCTCTGATTTACTCGTAACATTGGGCTTAATTATACTAGATATCCAGCAGTACTTGAAGGATACTGTGATGCAAATTGGATATCGGATACTAGAGACTCAAAGTCCACCAGTGGGTATGTCTTTACTCTTGGTAGGGCGGCTGTATCTTGGAAATCTTCCAAACAGACTTGCATTGCTAGGTCTACTATGGAATCAGAATTCATAACTTTAGACAAAGCAGGGGAAGAGGCAGAATGGCTTCGCCACTTTCTTGAAGATATTCCAATATGGCCAAAACCGGTGCCTGCTATATACATACATTGTGATAGTCAATCAGCTATAGGTAGAGCACAGAGTCATATGTATAACGGTAAGTCACGACACATTCGTCGTCGACATAACACCGTGAGACAACTACTCTCTAATGGAATTATTTCCATAGAATATGTTAAGTCTAAAGACAACATAGCGGATCCACTAACCAAAGGGTTAGCAAGAGAGTTAGTTGAGAATTCATAGAGGGGAATGGGACTTAAACCTATTAAATAAGAGTTACCACAACGGCAACCCAACCTAGTTGACTGGAGATCCCAAGATCTAGGTTCAAAGGGACAACCGAGTTGTGAATGACTCAGAAGGATCACTAGGGAGTCTAACTCCTACCCATTTCTATCATGAAATAGTGATGTCTGCAGCGTTTCAGGTTAAGTAAAACTTTTAATGATTCTTATATCTAGGTTAACCTAGTGGAGTATAACAGGATACTCTTCATAAGAATCACCTATGTGAGTGTGAACTGGGCCGGTTCTATGAGATTTGTGAAGGGCTACAATTCTTTAGAGCACTCTTGAAAGACCAGGTTGTTCAGGGCCAAAATGAACACAATAGTGAGAACTAAACTGTGTCTGAGAATATACTGTGTGAGTTCTATTGTCTTGGTTTACACAAACGGCTGAACAGTTCAAGACATCATGTTTACTGGTTAGCTAGTAAATCCGATAGTGTCTCACAAGGGAAGGTTCAAAGCCAAAAGCTACCTATCCTTTGCAGAATATTACCAATTTCTGTACTCTCTGTATTTACATCATGTTGTTGCATTTTCTCTCTGTCAATTTCATTCATGTGGGGAATTGTTGGAAAATTTATAAAGAGGTGTTTGTTAATTGAAATAGATTCCATTTGAATGAAAGGGGGCAAACCTTTCATGGTGTCTCTTTATTTTAAAGGAAGGGTTATGTCCCTTCTTCATACCTTTTCTATTCAAATTGAATAGGTGCCAACAAAGTCTATATAAAGGCAGCCCCATTCCAATTTTGATTGATTCCGAAAATTCATTTTTCTTGCCTCCATTTTGCTCTCTTGCGTCCTTTATTCTTCATATTATTTTAGGGAAAATTTCAGAGAGTTACAGAACACAAGGTTCTAGTTCGCCGGACAAATTTGTTTGAAGTGCTACTACAAATTTGTGAAGATCATTGTATCTTGGGAGATAGATGCCACATAACCGTAAGCACCGTAGCGGGGCAAATCTGTCTTAAGGATAGAGTGTCACACACTCGACTTGGTCTTTAATTATTGATTCGGTTCAACAAAATAAATTCTGTAAGTTTTATTTTATTTTGTTTGAATTATTTCAATTTATTTTATTTACACAGAAGATTGTTCTAACAAGTTCTCCCTCCGACATATAGGTATATCTCTCTTCTGCTCTCCTTTGTTGTTCTCTCCTCATTTTCTAGGAGGATGCTTGTAGTTTCTTTTGCTTTTTTTTTTTTTTCCTTCTCTTTTCCCTAAGAAAATTGTATTTTATTTATTTATTTATTTAACTTTATTGTTAAAGACTGAATCTTAGTGGAAGATCAAGAAATGTTATGTAGGGTTGTTTCTCAAGGTTGTTAGTTGAGATAGACATGCTTCAGTCTCCACAAAAAAGTGAAGGGAGTGGGTTTTGTCTGTGGGAGAAGGAAGCTACATCAAGCTAAGGCCAGAGAAGCATGGGGGTTGATATTCACATGTGATTGTGTTATGTGGTTGTAGAAAAGGAGCTTTTGGTGGTACATTTCTTGAATTCTTATTATTAGGGAAAAACCTTGGGGCTATTTTTTTTTATTTTATATTTTTGAGTGCGAGGGGTGCCTAAGGAAGAGTTTGTTGACAGACCCAGAATTGAACCAAGGTTGGTTATCAATTTTGAGTATGAACCCAAAAAAATAAGAATTTTAGTCTGAACTGAACCAAATTGAACTAAACTTTTGGCTGTCTATCTTATAATGAATATTTTAGAAATACTCATTTGCACAAAGCCACCAACTAGTGCAAATTTTGTCTGTTAAAGGCTTATTGATTTGCTAAAATCAAGACTTAGCTCAAAAGATCTTGAGTTATACTAGTGATGCTTCGTAGGTGGCTCAGTGGAGTAGTCCCTATAACTTTCATAAAGAGCAACATAGATATTTCTTTATACTTACATGAAAGAAATTCAAAATTTTAGCCGATGAATTCAACACCCTTCATTCAAAATAGTCTATAGAATTAATGCAGAAGTTGTTGATAAGCTTTCATACAGTTTTCTCTTTTTGGATGTGTCTGGACACACACATGACAAAGTATTTAGAATTATTATTTTATGCTCTGACCAAATAGTTTCATCTTGCCCCATTTTAACATCCTGCTGCAAACAGATGTACACACGTGTTTATTCAGGTGTACATTAATAAATTTCCAATTTTTTTCTGCCATTTTACATATCCAAAATGAAGGATATTATTTGCAATTGAGAGCTAAAGATACTCTGCTAAATGCTCTTCTTGAAGTGGCTAAAAGATTTAGTTCAGGCCCCTCATAGGTGCTTTCTCTTCTTTATCCTGATTGGATTTGCGGGTGCTCTAATGCTTGAAATAGATGCAATTTTGGTGTTTCGTGCTCATTTAGGTATCATAGATTTATAGGTGTAGAGAAATAAGGAAATGAATGATAGATATATCTATAAGTTTCTGAATAAACTTGTATATTCAACTTGGATCATAACTGAATTTGAAAAGGATCTTAGAAATAAGGGTCATGCGCATCATATGGGAACCCACTTTGGTTTCTACCTGGCATATCTGCCTATGTGCATTTCTCCCATAATGTTTTCTTTTTAGCAGCTTAATTTTATTTTTGATAAGTTGGTAGTTGGTGTTTCTAGGTGGAACTGCTTCTTTCTTTCTGTGTGGAGATGGACTTTTCTTCAGTTATACCTGTTGGTCATGATGATGGAGGCCTGCTTGCCTTAAAAGCTGCACAGAGCTCATGCTTCACCAAATTTTGTTAATGTGAGTACCACCTACTTGGTTTTATGTACCAATTACACATCTTTGAATTACTGAATAATGAAATCATTATCTTGCCTCAAATCATTTCCTACAATTTTTTAAGATTTATGCATCAAAAGAATATTAATCTTATTTTGTGATTAGGCGGGACATGATTCGAACCTGCAGTCCGCTCATGGGAAAAGGACCCCCTTTTATTTTTATTTTTAGTCCTTTACTTAAAAAAAAATTTCTTGAAAATCAATTAAAAGTTGCACAGAGTCCTGTTGAACTCATGTTAAAATTGTGAATTTAATAAACACCATTTTTAGACACTAAAAACAAATAAACATAATACAATGAACTAATCAAATATATGTCTTTAATTTTACACAGTGTAGGCTCTTCTTGGACACAGTATTTTTTTTTGTGTGTGACTAGGTAGTGGAACTCTTTGAAAAAAAGTGTGAGGTGTTCCCTGTTTGTAAATTATTTTCTTAAATAATTAAGTCCAAATTTTACTATTACTAAGTTCTTGGTTATAGTAAAATTTCTGTTGAACTTGCAATTTCTGTGGGTAAAGTAACATTTTGTTTTTATATACTTCAAGTCATGGTAGATGTATTTAATGTTAAGACATTTGAGGGGGTATGATCAGTCGGACTTTGTCTTTTGTAAGACAAAAACAATCTCTACAAAAATAGTAAGTTTATTCATATGCTTATAGCCGTTTCTGAATTAATTTGTGTATTTATTTTTCAGGTCAGAAATTTCTTGGAGAGGTGCAAAATATGGTCAAAGAATTCAAGAACTTAGTTTTTCAAGTTTTTTCATTTTTTAATATATGTAAGCACAGTTTAAAACTTTTTATTTAATTCATTTGTATCTACTTTTAAACATATTTAACTTTCATTTATGAAATATATGACGTTATTCCATTCAATATATGGTTGTGATTCAAAATATAGTATATAGTGTGTATTGCATTCTTCAAATGCACGTACTAAAATAATATTGATTATTCTTCAAATCAATGTTAATTACAGGTTTTATTAGATATTAATCACACTTAAAATCTGTGATCTAAATATTTATTATCGCAGGTTTTATTAGTCATTAATCACACTTAAAAGATGTGATCTAAATGTTATTAATCACACTTAAAAATGTGATCTAAATATTATTAAGCACACTTAAAAGGTGTGATTAAAAATGACTCTTTTTAATCACACTCCCAAATATCACACTTTAATAAAACTTAAAAGGTGTGATTAAATAACATACATCACACAAAAAAAATGTGATCTTTATCTGTTTTTGCAGTAGTGACAATTTCCAAAAAGCCTATACACTTACTTGAGAGCTCCTTCTTCTTGTGCAAGCCATCTTTGAGCAAGTTTGCCATCTTTGAACTATATCTATACACCATACAAACCCTCAAACCTTAAGCTTGGAGCCTTGGTTGAGCCTTGAGAATCACAATTCAAGCTTGAGAGTGTGTTTGGACCAAGTTTGATTCACAACAAGAGCTTATCCTCTTTAAGAGGTATAAGCTTACCATCTTTTCTCTAGCTTTCATTTCTGTCTCTTACTATTAATTTCTTGTATCTTTGTATTGTTTTGAATCCATTTCAAGTGTTAGGACTTGGATTTGAATAGCTACCAAAGGTAGAAAGGTTTAGCACCATTTCTTGCACCTCACTTCATAACTCACACCCTTGTCTTTCCACTCCTTTTTTTAGTCTTCAAACTGATTTTCAGAGTTCAAAAAAGGCTAAAAAACATGGTTTGAGGTCTCAAAAATGGAGGGGCTAGCCACCTCTCCTTGCTCTTGTTCACAAGCCTTGTAATTCCTTGCTATTTTCTATCTTTTTCGTACTCTTTAAACATCATTTTAGTCATTGGTTTTTACATATTAAGGGTTGTTTAGACTTGTTTTAATTCATTTAATTGGTTTATGCTTTGAATACGTTGCCTATCATGTTGTAAGTCCTCATGGCTTTGCTTGTTTAGGCCTTAGACATCAAGCCATTTGAGTTGATAGCCTTTATTTGCTTGAATTTCATATTAAGAGTCTCCTTCTTCAAATCAATCTCGTACAATCATGTCTGCAACCTCCCTCTTTTCTTCTTTCTTTTTATATGAGAGTTATATCAAAGGATTGATGGTTATTCAAGGCATAGGAAAAAGACCTATGCTCAATGGCTTAACCTCTTCGAAGGTTCATCGTCAAGGCGTAGTCCCTCTTTCATGCTTCGGATCACTTCTCGTTTGACATTTCTTCTCATGTAGTGGACTTAACTATCACTTTGGACAAATTGACTAAAGAATGGAAAGGACTAATAAAATGAGCTTAAAACTAATGAAACCGACATAAAGAAAATGAGTAAGATTGCTTGGATTCAGCCGAACGTTATGCCAAGTCCATAGTGTCTAGAGTCGTCCTGCACCAATTCATGATGTGTTGATGAAACTTGAAGCGTCTCTATCTTCCTCTTTGAGCTCACTTCAGGATAGGAGGGAGGAGTGGTTGGTCATTGCATTAATTGATTTTTGTCCAATTGTCCCTGAAATCATCAAGCGATCAACTTGCTTATTGATGGTTTCGAAACCAACTTTGTTCTTCTCTTGAGCCTCTCCATGGCAGAGAAGAGCAGAAGGGACAAACAGAGCTCAGAAAAGTTCTGTCTACACTGTTTTCACCTCAGAGCACAGAAACAGACTTTTGCATGAAATCAAGGCACGACGGGCCTTGTTTGGGCCCGGCTGGGCCTCATTGGGGGCCGGCCGAGCTCCAATGTTTGGTAAATAGTGCATTTTTGGCAGAAACAAAGGGCAGAGGCTGAAGGTGAAACAGGGCAGATTCCAAGGAAGGCAGACAGAGCTGCTTCTGAAAACAGTCACGAGCATGCAATCCTTGTGCATCTTTGTTTATCAATGTTGTAAATTAATGTTCCTATTATTGTTATAATTAATTAATTATCATTATAGTTAGCATTGCTGTAATTATTATTAATGTTTATTCGTAATTGTCATAGTTAGTCAACTTAGCTAGTTAGTTCTATTGTTCATCCTTGTTGTAATAAATTAAATAATTAGTTAGTTATCTAGTATTCATTAGCTTAATTCCTTCATTTGGTTTTGTAATAGTTAGTTTATTTCGGACATTTGGACATTCATGCAGACCCTCTTTCATGAGGGCAAACAATGTAATAATTGTGTATGTCTTCCAACTCCCTTTTATTTACCTGCTTATAATGTTTCCTTAGCATTTCCCATGTTTACATACACTCGTCTCGCATGCATTTATGGTTTGGCTCATCATACTAACCGATGTCGCATTCAACTCTAATAAATAAATACGTGATTTATTACATGTCTTGCATGGAATCATATACCATGCTAGTAGTCAAGCCTATTTTCTTGCATGATTGTATATGTCACATTAGTCATTTTGCATAAGTTAGGAGCATGCATGTTTTCTAATTCTTTTGCTTTGTTTAGCTTGCCTTGGAATACTAGGTGAGCACTTATTGCTTTAGCATATTGCATTGCGTTTGATTGTTGCCATGTCAAGCATGGTTACCATGAGGCTAAGTGCTTAAGTAATATATTTGTTTGAATGCCCGTGGATGAAGGGTAATTGCTTGAATTGGAATAATTTGAGTAATGTACATATAAACTCACTTTTTTTAAGTGGTACGTTTTCAAACAAACATGAAATCAAAGTGTTTCAATTTTTGCAACTTAGTCTATACTTGTGTACGTCACATAGTAATGCTAGCCTAAATAATCGGAACAAAAGCATATAATGTAAATAAGAATCGCATCATGATTAATAGAGGCCAATCTTTGATTGGGCGAGTGGGGTACTCAATTTATGACCATCTCCTCTCTGGTTTCCTAAATTTTCCAAAAATATTTAGGTGGCGACTCTGTATCTGACAAACCAGTCCATTTTTTGACATTTTGATTCAAAATCGATTTTCCAAAAAAATTGTTAGATTTGGACTCATTTTTGTTTATCTATTTCACATTGCACTTGTGGAATCAGATTCAAAACCACGGGAGTCCGAACTGTAGGGTTGATCGTATCCGAAAGGAGCACAAAAAGCAAGCTACAATCCTAGAAGAGAAGAGCTCAACCTAAGTGAGCAGATCCTAGATCCCAAAAGATAAGATCTTGGCCTAGATGAATAGGCCCGAGAAGATAAGAGCTTAACCTAAGTTAGCGGATCCCAGATCCCAGAAGACAAGATCTCATCCTAGATGAGTAGGTCCCATAAGAGAAGAGCTCAACCTAAGTGAGCAGATATCAGATCCTAGAAGACAAGATGTTGGCCTAGATAAGTAGGTTCGAAAAGACAAGAGCTCAACCTAAGTGAATAGATCCCATATCCTAGAAGACAAGATCTCGGCCTAGATGAGTAGGTCCCAAAAGAGAAGAGCTCAACCTAAGTGAGCAGATCCCAAATCCTAGAAGACAAGATCTCGGCCTTGATAAATAGGTCCAGAAGACAAGAGCTCAACCTAAGTGATCAGGTCTCAGATCCCAGAAGACAAAATCTCGGCCTAGATAAGTATGTTCTAGAAGAGAAGAGCTCAACCTAGGTGAGCAAATCCCAAATCCTAGAAGACAAAGATCTCAGTTTAGATGAGTAGGTCCAAGAAGACAAGAGTTCAACCCATGTGTGTAGATTCAAGCAGAGAAGGCTTTAGTGTAGGTTGGCAAATCCGATATGAAAGGAGTTTGACCTAGGTGAACAATTTTCAAAAGATCAAAACTTACCGGAAGCTAACAAAGTTGAAATAAAACAAAGCCTACCCGAGATTAGAAGATCTTGATGGTAAGATTGTCGAGGCCTTGAAATGTGGCTTGACAAAATTTAGAGCTCAGCTCTAATGATGTCGATAGCCTCAGCTGAAGTTAAGAATAATTCGAAAGGAATGACCATTGAAATGAAATCGAATGAATGACCCTTGAGTGGGGAACGACCCCTAAGCGAGTTAATTTAGGCTTGCCAAGATGGTAAAGCTGAAACTAAGTTAAAGTGGTGTTCTAATGAGGAACTATGCATTTAACTTAGGCTTGTTGGGAAGGCAGAGCTAAACTAAATTAAAGAGATGTTTCAAAAAGAAACAAGGCAAAACCAGCCATGATCTGGCTAGTTTGTACAAAAAGTCGAGGTATGTAGTACTCTCGGTACACTAAGGTTAAGCCTTCAGTGTTTTGTTTAGGCAAGCTAAACACGATGACCTCGGTCATAGATGTTTAAGTCAGACTTAGGCAATGTTGAGCTACTATGTCCTTAATGTGAACCTAAGTTATAACTTACATTCACATTAGGGGGCATAGAGCAAAGATAATTTAATGAAGACTTATTAGTTAGTGACTTGAAAGTGATACTTGGTGAAATTTTCAAACAAATTTGATAAGATGAAGGAATCTGAGATAACAATTATACCCGAGATGACATGATCCGAGATGATGGTTTTATCCACAATGTTGACCTGCTGCTTCTTATATTGATTTCGGATGAAGTCTTGGACTTCTTGATAAGCCTAGGCATCTGCTCCTTGCTAGTTAGTGCCTTTGCTAGTTTCTTCTCAATTTTGACAACTTTCTTTTCGGTGACCTTAGCAATGGCCTCGACTTTTCATGCCTCATCTTTGATAGCAATAGCTTGGTCCTTTTGCTTCATGTGTTTCTTTTCCGAGATGTTGAGTTACTTGAAACATGAGCATATTGGATTGACTATAAAGAGATGGAGTAGATTGCACAGTTATGACATTAGGGATGTCAACAAGAAGATCTTCTACGACAAGTGGTCAGCGAGACATGTCATCATTGGTTACAGCGATTGTTACTCGTTAGTATGTAGCAGATAGGGCGATTGGAGGATTGTCAAGGTCGGAGGCTAGGAGCTTAGGACCTCTGTGTTTCCTTCTCCTGGTTCTGGTGGTAGGATTGTTTCTATGTCGCCGTTTACACTACCGTTGAGATTGTGGGTTGATGCGTGGAGCAGCTGATGAAGTACTTGGCTGCTAGTCTAATTTAGCTGGTAGAGTTTGAAACTTGGGCACGAACGGAGTATTCACGGCAATAAAAGTTTCAAAAGCAACGATGATGGTTTGCAAAAGAGAGAGTCTGGGGACACAGAGAAAGACGAAATGGGAAAGTGAAAAGGTTTTGTTGGAATAGAAAGAGGTGATAGATTGTAATTATTTAAATTTCTTGGGAGATGTGTGATGACTGATATTAGGTGACATCTAATGGGGTGGTGTGTGTCAATTATGGGATGTGTTAGGAATCAATGAAGATGTGATACATCATGATATTGGTATGACGGTTGAGTTTTTTTTTAGACCACAGATTTTGAATCTTGATGTTCTTGGACTAGCGAGTTATGATCTCAGCTAGTAGTACAATCTCAGTTAAGATGTTAATCTTGGATGAAAGAACATGTTGGTTTTTGATTTTTGATGAGTGGACACTTGAGTCCTTGTTTCTTGATGCCGACAAGTCATGACCTCGGTTGGAGGAGTATCTCTAGCATGTTGTGTTAGCCGACATGTTAGAAGATCAGACGATATAAGTTCTATCACCTCAGATTGCTGAGGTAATAGAACCTAAGGTGCAGTTGTGGGGACGTATTTTTAGGGTCACGCCACATGACCGAGGTGTTGGTCGAGCCATGATGCCGAGGTTGTTGTGATATTGCCGAAATATGGTGCGGTAATGTCAGAATTCAAGATATTCGAATAGAGGACAAGAGTCCTAGATGATGTTAGACTACTTGTTCAGGTAAGGTTGGACTCTTAAGAGAGTTGATACTAATCTAAATAAGAAGAGTCTTGGATAAGTAATATCTTTGTAAAGGATAGAGTCCTATCAAGTAAGACTTCTAGAGGACGCGGACACTGCTGGTTATAAAAGTAAGACACCCCCGTTGGTCTAAGGTATGCTTTTGATTGTGAATTGTATAATTGTGTTGATATCTTTGAGAAATAAGTTGATTGACTTGATCGTCAAAATGCTCCCGGGTGGACGAGCTACCTTGGTATTTCTTGTCATCTTGTGCATAGGTGCCGGCTTAATCTATTCTGCCGCATACTCTCTAGCTAAGTTCCCTAGATCTATTCATCCAAAAAAAAAGTTCCCTAGATCTCAACAGGAGATGTGCTTCGTTATGAGGTAAAAAAATCAACACCCATAATTTTGATAATTTTGACATTTTGGATAGGTGAAAACAAATGAAACTATGTGGCCTGTGGTTTCACAGATGACCCGTGATATATTAACCGTTCCTATTTCTACAGTTACTTTGGAAACAACTTTTAGTACGAGTGGATGAGTGTTGAGTGATTACCGCAACAAGCTTTTGCCCCAAATGGTTGAGGCACTAATGATATTCCGAGATCATATGCATGCACTCACGAGAAGACAAAATTATAGTGAAAAAGAAAGAATTCAAACTGATTTGGATGACATATCCTTGGGCAACGCGAGTGAATTGTCTATCTCCTCCGATGATTGATTAATAATTTGTTTTTTCACTCTTTCATTTCATTATTTTTTGTATTAAATTATTGAGAAATGATTGGTAAGTTAGTAGGTGCCAACCTAGTTGGAATATACTTGACCTATAGTGATGTAATTGCTCTACTATCATTAATAATTTACATCTATTTCATTAAATGATATAAATTTTTGTAATATTTTATTTCATTTTGAAATAAAAATTATTCATTCAATAAATATTATCTATTTAATTTAATGATTGTAATATTGCAAGTTTCATTTTGATATATATAAAATTATTTATTTCAAAAAAAAAAATTACATAATTTCATACTTTTTAAGTCAAAAGTTCATAACCAAAAAAAATATAATTCATACCAAATTAAATTTAAATATCACCACACATGAAACATAACCAAATATCTCATTAATTTTAACTAAAATACTCTAATACAATTTTTCTTTTATTTTTTATCTTTCGTAAATAATCTATATATAATATATTTATCGGTTATCTTTCGCCAAAAAAAAAAAAAGGCGCGCCTATCCTGGCCCTAGGCCCTAATCTAAGTGGGCCTGGGCCCCACTTTTCGGCTCACAGGCCAACCTGGCCCAACCCACCAAAAAGGCGAGAGCCCACATAACTTGACATGGGCCGACCTGAACCTAGGCAAGACCGGGCCATTATTACACCCCTAATAGCCATCCCAATTCCTATAATAAATTGCACTAGACAATGCCAATGTCTCTTTGGCTTAGTTTTCATTTTTTTTTTTTTTTTGAAAATTTAGAAACTAATTTGATTAAAATAAATACCAAAATAATTATTTTTAAATTTTTTACTTACATCTGCCTAAAAAAGAGAAAATCATATAAGAATAATGAGTATTTTTTTACTTTTCTTACTAAACTAATTTTTATTTTATTTATTTAGACAACAAGTTCTAAAAATTCTACCAAACAAAATTATTTTCAAATTTTTAAAAACTTGATTTGCACTCAGGCTTTTTTGAACTTCATATTATTTCCGTTTTTGAAAACAATAAAAACCAAAACAAAAAATATACATAACAGATCAAATTTCAGGTCAAAAATTTTTTTTTTCTTTTTCTTAAAAGAAGTAAGCATTGGTAAGAGTTATCATGACAATACATACGTGATTGTATCACAAAAATGACATTGTCAAGCCCATCCACACTTTATCGGATGAACAACATTAAATGTGGTGACAGTGCCATACTTTGAAATTGTACAAGAAAGAGGACCACAAACACAAGCAATGTTGAAGAAGAAGAAGACTATGATATGATAATTTAGCACATGAAGAAGACTACTAGGTACGGGGCTCAACTTTTAAAAGAAGACATTTAGTTGGACAAGTTTGAATGGTTCATATAAATGAAAATCTCTTGTGCTAGATATGGTCCAAATCCAAAACGAAATTAATATGACCCATCATACCCATTCAAATTGTTGTTGCTCTTTCATCTTTATAGCAATATAGCATTGCAATTTGTGGGGAATGGGCAGAGTTCAATCGTTGTCACAAATCACATGTATGAAAAGGACAACCCTAATTCATGAGATTTGTACAGAATTTGAGGATAGACAGATGTATACGATCTTATTTGGTATATAGAGTTTGAGGAATCAAATGTATACAATCTTATTTTGTGTATAAACAAAATTATTTTCATCATTTTTGAACTCGTGACGCTTAAATTGCAGTAATCCACTCCAATTGAGCACACCGCGATATACAAGTTTATATATATATATATATAAATGAGTTTCTACAATACACATCTTTAAAAAGGCATGTATCATATATATTTTATAACATTTCATAGTGTTGATATCATTTTGTCATAATCAAAACGACCATATTGAACCATAAATAAATACTACTTGAGACATAAGCAAAAAATTTTTTTGGTTACAATCAAAATAAAAATCATAATCAAATCACATAAATAATAACACAATAGGTCATAATCAAGTACCACAAAAGGTCAAAACTTGGGTATATGATACACCTCATTTTTTGGAATGTATACCATAGAATTTATCAATTTTATTGTACACTCAAAAAAGTGCACATTATATGCATCCCAATTTTAGCTGTTGAATATAAAAAATGAATCTTAACTGTCAATCATAATCCTATTAAGTTGTAACTAACATTATTTTGATGCATAATAAAAAAATACTTTGATCGTAATCAAGCCAGCTACGTTTTAATTAATATCATTTTGAGATATAATTAAAATAGCATATCACTCTTGTTGTGCACAAGATAAAATAATATATTATTTAATAAAAATATGATAATTATATTTAATTTTTTATATTACGTAAAATAAAAATTAAATTGAAACTAACCAATCAGGATTTTCTTAATTGTTTAAAATTAAGAAAATCAAAAAAAAATTAGTATGAGATATTGATAATAAAACTTCTCACTAAAAATCTTATTTTGCTTATTTAAATGAGAGTATAAGATTCACTTTATGTAAATGAAACAATTCATTTTTTCCTTCTTTTCTCAATATGGGATTATAAAATAAAAGTTAAATGAAAGTTAACCAATGATGATTTTCTTAATTGTTTAAAAGTTAACAATTATTTGGGCGGAAAGTTTATTTCGAATTAAGCAATCTTAGCCGTTTAATCTTTAATTAGGTCAATCTTTAATTTATTTCGAATCAAACAAATTTAAGCAATATATTTTGATAAAATTGTTAAAATTGCAATTAAACCAGTGAAAAAGTCAAATCGAAAACGATTCACCCTATCGGCTAGGTCAAAGGACCAACCAACTTATACAAAAATTAATTAATTAAAACTTTTAAATTTTATTTTAATTTTAAAATTTAAACACTCTTGAACTGAAATATACACAACCTTACAATATTAAACTAGTGGTAAACTCCTGCTATGCACAGGATTGGTTCAATAATGTGTAAATTTTTTAATTACACATTAATTTCTAAGTTTACTCATAAAATTATAATTATAATGCATAGAGATCATCTTTTCAAATTTCATAAGGGAAGATAATACTTCAAAGCAAATGTTCATAAAATATTACAATCTAATTGAGTTACTTTTCTTAAAATAATAAACTTGATTTCTAAACTAATGAAATAATCTATATTAACAATAAATAAGATATTTCTCAATGAACCTAATGTCTAAAACATATATATGCTAAAAAAACTAATAATAAACTAAATGTCATAAATTAAATCTATCTATATTTGATAAATTAAAACTTAATAGATGTCGTTCATCATGTCCAAATGTCCCAAAAAGTACCTATAAAATAAAAGTGTTAACATTTTTTGGTTATCATTTTTTACATACAAACAAACTTTAAAAAAAAATAAATAAATAGATATATTACCTTATGAGGAGTGTTGATTTAATTGTCCTCATTTTTGGGTTGTTGCTTTACTTCATTCTCTTCACCGCCATTATTTTGTTGTTGCTGCTGTTGTTGTTCCACTTTAATATTTTCATTACCAATGTGTTGCTCCACTTCATCCAATGCTTGTAAACAAATTATATCATTTTCAATTTCCTCTAACATAACTATCAATGTTCTCATGTCTGGAAAGTCTTTTTTAATTTTTTTATGAATTTCTTGAATAGGCCATGAGATTGGAAGTGTGTTAACTATAGCATGAACTAATATTGCAATGTGGGGCTGGAAACCTTTTTTCCTAAGCTTATAAAACACTTGCTCTTTATGTAATATATGCTCTCGTACCATCAAATTTGGAGTTATGTGCTCTTCCTCAAGTTCAATCAATAGAGGATGAACTTCATGCTCCTCCTCAATTAAAGAATCCATTAAGTCTGAGGCATCTTTGATTTCATGCTTTTGAAAAATTGTTTCCTTTACTTCATTCCAACTCAATGGTAAAAGGTCTAATATTGTTTCCATCAATTTTTTTCACTTATTTTTTTCCCTAATTTTTGCATTGCTCGACATATTTTGATTTTCCAATCAGCAAAATTTTCTATTGGTAAACCCTCTTTATGCGGTACAATTTCAAATTCATTTGTGGCATTTTGCATGGCCAAATGATTACTACGGCGCAAATTTAGAGGAGGCCGCATATTTATCTGCATAATGAATTTAACATACAATTACATAATGTTAGTCAATTTTTTAAAAGAATAAACCACATTTATTATTATTTGAGTAAAATTTATAATGATAATTGTTAGCATAAAAATTGTTTCTTCAAAAAAAAAAAAAAAATTTGAAAAAAAAGAAGGGTACTTAATTATAAAATAAAATAATTGTATGAATTAAACATAGTATATGTATAGACAATTAAATTAAATATAAACATGCAAATCTCAAATGCAACATATGTTTTCATGTATTACATTACTTATTTTAAACAATCAATATATGAAGAGAAATAATAAAATAATTGTTTCTAGGAAAATGAAACACATTTGGAACTCTTGAACAAAATTATTGATCAATGCTTGGAATTGAATTTTTATAGTTTGTATATATGTTTTTAATTTATTTAAGTTATAGATATTTGAGTTCTTTTTTGGTATTGAATTTTTATAGTTTGTATATATGTTTTTAATTTATTTAAGCTATAGATATTTGAGCACTTTTTTTTGTAAATAACGTGATAAACATTGGATATTTGTAATTTTTATATTTTTTATTTTTTATTAATTTATTATAGATTGTTTTTTTGTAAATAACGTGATAAAAATTTCATTTTTTTTTCCTCCTTTTCCTGATGTGAGATTGTAAAATAAAAATTAACAGTTGTTTGGACGGAAAGTTCATTTGTAATCAAGCAATTTCAATCATTCAGTTTTTAATAAGGTCAATCTTAGTTTATTTTAGATCAAACAAATCTAAGCAATATATTTTGATAAAACAGCTAAAACCATGGTTAAACTAGTGAATTAGTCAAACCAAAAATGATTCAGCCTAATTGGCTAAGTTAAAAGACCAACCAATTTACAACAAAATTAATTAATTGAAACCTATAAATTTTATTTTAAAATTTAAACCATCTTGAACTAAAACATGCACAATGCTATAACGTTAAATGAGAGTATAAGATTCACTTTATATAAATGAAATAACTCACTTTTTATTTTTTTCTCGATATGCAATTGTAATTATTTTAAAGTTAAATATTATGAGAGTTTCAAAATCTCATACAAAATTATTTTTAAAATAAAAACGTCTATGTGAGATTGTACAATAAAAGTTAAATAGAAGCTAACTAATGGAGATTTTTTATTTGTTTAAAATAAAAAAAAATAAAAAAAAATGTATTGATTATAGGACTTCTCACTAAAAATTTTATTTTACTTATATAAATAGGAGTATAAGATTTACTTTATATAAGTGAATACAATTCACTTTTTCCTTCTTTTTCTGGTGTGAAATTTTAAAATAAAAGTTAAATGGATATGCACATTGGATTACAAATTGAAACTATATTTACAAAAGTACCTTCACATTACACGGGTGACATGCTAGGAGTATTGTACATGTGTTCTTAAAAAAATAAAATAAAAAATTGGTATTGATTATATAGTTTCTCATTAAAAATCTTTTTTTACTTATATAAATGGGAGTATAAGATTCACTTTATATAAGTGAAACAATTCACTTTTTTCTTCTTTTCCCGATGTGGGATTGTAAAATAAAAGTTAACAATGGGGATTTTCTTAATTATTTAAAATTAAGAAATTTCAATAATTTATATAAATTGGAGTATAAGATTCATTTTATATAAATGAAACAATTCATTTTTTTTCTTTTTTTTTTTCCTTCCCAATTTGGGATTGTAAAATAAAAGGTAAATGGAAGCTAACTAATGAAAATTTTCTTAATTGTTTAAAATTAAGAAAATTCAATAATTTTAGAATGATGGTATAGACTTTCTATAAGGCTTCTCCCTTAAAACTCTATTTATAAATTTCATTTTATATAAGTGAAACAACTCACTTTTTCTTTTTTTTCTCGATGTGGGGTTGTAACACTTTATATAAGTTAAACAACTCACTTTTTCTTTCTTTTCTCGATATGTGATTGTAATTATTTTAAAGTTAAATATTATGAGAGTTTCAAAATCTCATACAAAATTATTTTTAAAATCAAAACTATGTGGGATTATAAAATAAAAGTTTAATGGAAGTTAGCCAATAGAGATTTTCTTAATTGTTTAAAATTAAGAAAATCAAAAAAAATGAGTACGAGATATTGATCATGGGGCTTCTCACTAAAAAAATTTTTTTGCTTATATAATTGGAAATATAAAATTCACTTTATATGAGTGAAATAATTCTTTTTTTTTTTTTTCTTTTTTCAATATGGGATTGTAAAATAAAAGATAAATAAAAGCTAGCCAGCGGAAATTAGAAAGGCATAGTTTAGATTGATGAATTTATCATACTCGATCAATTTGTAAACTCATATGCATATTAAAATAAAAATAAAAAATCAAATTCATTCTAAAGTTATGTTCATGTGATTTTAATGTATTTATTTTTAATAAAAATATATGATTTATTTATCAAATTATATATATTATTTATTTTAAAAATTAAATATAATAAAATTATGTGATTATAAATGATAATCTCGCTCAAAGTAAATAGAACTTTAATTTGTTCAGAATGTTACTAATAAAAACTGAAAATAAATCAAAGTAAATCAACTGGCCTCTTTTCCTCTCCGACATCTACCTTGTTACATTGTCATTCATGAAGTCATAATCGTAGAATTAACTTACATCATTGCATTTGGAGCAAAATATTACTTTAAAAATATAATTAATTGTAGTCATGCAAGCAAGATGGATCCAATTAGGAGAGATGGGTGACAGCTTTCAAATTTTAAAACTCTTTTATTATAATAATAATCATAATAATAATAATAATAATAACAACATTAAATTATTAAAAAAAAAAACCTTTAAATTATATAAATTAACCTCTTATTAGAGAGGCATATTTTCACCGTACAGTTTGGTGACCTATCAACCTAGTGAACCATCAACCTAAAGTATGATAAAAGCTTTCAACCTAAACAATTTACTTTTCCTTCTTTTTTTGGTGTGGGATTATTAAATAAAAGTTAGCCAATATAGATTTTCTTAATTCTTTAAAATTAAAAAAATAAGAAAATTAGTATGAGATATTAAAACTCTCGCAAGACTTCTCACTAAATGGGATGGGAGTATAAGATTCTCTTTATATGAGTAAAGCAACTCATTTTTTTCTTTCTTTTCCTGATGTGGGATTATCAAATAAAAGTAATTATTAAAAATAAAAAAATTAAAGAAATTATAATGTGAATTTAGAACTCCTATAAGATTTCTCACTAAAAAGTTCTTTTTTCTTATATAGGCGCTGTTTGGGAAGTGCCTAAAGAGGCTATTATAGCCTAAAAAAAAAAAATTTAGCCAAAAAGCCCACTTTTGCAAGCTTTTTCAAAAAAAATATGGAAAATGTCTCGTAGCTCAAATTTTGTGGCTCAAAAGTGGCTCAAATGGCCAAAACGACGTCGTTTTGGCCATTTTTATGTTGTTTTGTACTCAAAACGACGTCGTTTTGGCTATTTGAGCCACTTTTGAGCCACAAAATTTGAGCTACGTAGCATTGTCGAAAAAATATATATATATATATAGGACTGCACAGCCGGTAGTGTAGGCACAGCCTACACTGTCAGCTAGAGAAGTTGTTCCATCAATGAATAAATTACGATTTTACCCCTTGATAGCAATTTAAAAATATATTTTTTTAGGGACAAATTTGTCATTTTAATTTCAAACATCATTTCAACACATTTTTCAATACAACAACTCAAATAAAATCCATCTCATCTTCCCAAACACAAAAACTAAAATAGCATACTAAAATAGCCAAAAAACCAAATAGCCTACTAAAATAGCCACTTCCCAAACGAGGCCATAATATATTGATAAATAGATGTCATAACCACACATAATCAATTTTCATAATTAAATATCATAATGATTACCATAACTTTTTATATAATATATGCATCATGTATATTAGAGCATGACCATATATATGCATCATGTATATTAGAGCATGACCATATATATACCCATAAATCCCCAATTATGTGTCACATTCCATCCCTACAATGGTGTCCAAATTCAAAAACAAATCAAGAGTTGGATAAGTGGCAAAGATGAGAGAGAGAAATAAAATAAAATAAATAACGTAATTATGAGGAAACATTAAAGGGGACAGATTCTCGAATAATGAGAGTGCTGTCGTATACTAATCATTGTATTTCCTTACCCTTTTTGCAAAAACATCAGTAGAGTGAACAATGAAGCTATAGAAATTAAAAATTCAAACTTTATCCCTCTTTAGTTGTTGAGCAGTCAATACTAAAGTCAAGTCTTGCTATATTTGGTACACTGTGGAGCTGTTTCTACCATAGTGTATATATATATATATGCACTTGTATTAAAATTTTATATTTAATATAATTTCTACATACAGTTTATGACATAAAACTAATTTGAATTAATTAAAAAAAGAAAATTATTGCTCATAAAACTAATTTTAATAAATTGAAAAAAAAAAAATTTATTGAAAAGCAAGAAGTGCTGTTAACTTGTATTTTGATTACAAACTTTAAATTTAAAAACTACACTTCCAAAATCGCTGTTGTCTCCAGCAAATGAGTAACCCAAGGCAAAACTAACAACACCACTGATTAATTCCATTCTAGTACTGAATTCACTCACCACAAGAAGAGTAACATTCACGTTTGGTTTCAAAAATTTGAACTCACTTTTTAATTTTTATTTATTTATTTATTTTTTCTGTGTTTTTGTGTTTTTTAGTGATTTTTTAAAAATATTTTACGCAATTTTTTTATTTTTTAGATACACCTAATCTAAATACGGTTAAAAAATACAATATTCGTAAAAAAAAATTTAAAAAAATAAAAAAAAAACTTAAAAGAATGCACCAAATACAAGAATAAATAAATAAAATGAAAATTCAATAAATTTTCATATTTTATTGTATTTAATAAAAAAAATTTAAAAATTTATTCAAATTTTTTTTTTCACTTTTTAAGTATATTAAGATTAAGTGGATCTAAGAAAAAAATTTTTTGATTAAAATATTTTTAAAAATCATTATAAATACAAAAATACGAATTGAGAATTGAAAAAATTCTTTAAAAACTCAAAACCAAACATGATTTTCATACCCACTTGGGTTTATCGATCATAAATTTGAATAAATAGAAGAATATAGTAAGGCAGAGTATGCACACGAGGTACTTCTGGGTATTGTGCTTGGTAGAGGAAATAGGTAAGTAGAATATTGTGTTGGGTGATTGAAGAATATACAATAGTATGATGAATGATAATTGATTAAGAAATACGAACACGTGATATTCTAAGAGTATACTATAATTTTCTGTAAAATATGAGAGAGAGAGAGAGAGAGAGAGAGAGAGAGAGAGAGAGAGAGAGAGAATCTGTTGAGAGTACTATTAAAAGGTGCAAGATTGAAAGAGAGAATACAGAAACAAGAACCACTACTTTAAAAACTATAATGACCAACCAAAGACCCCATCTGCTATGCTGCCCTACATTCTGTATTTTCCATCCTCTACCATTCATCTTTTCAGTTGCTTTCTCTCCATGGATCATTATTAACACGTCTACAAGACAATAACATTTCACCTGCCAGCTACTACTCCAATGCCCAAATTCAATTTTCCACAATTCTGCCACTGAAAAGAAATCAAAAGATACATAACTTGATTATACATTTTTTGAGCATTTGTGTGCTTTGCATCCTCGTCAATAGGCTCCCCAGTCTTGCCTAATTCCCATGCTGATAGTGAAACTGATGTAGAACACATGGCAGAGCAGTTGGATCGACAGAAGCCAAGAAAAAGGCCTAATTGATGTCCAAGTGTAAAATTGTAATATGGCGAACTCTCCTCAAAGCAAACCATGATTAGTGTCATTATCTTCTCTACTTTCAAGTTCCAAAAGGGACAATGAGATTATGCTTTGAATGGTTGAAACCTCTAGCAAATGACCAAAGAAGATTCAGGGCCTCGGCTTTTCTACAAAACCAATCCAAAGCCAAAAACAAAGGAGGATATGTAGTTGTATTTAGAATGAGTAATATATATTATAAATCACCAATATGTGTACATGAAAAAAAAAAGAAAAAAAAAGAGCACCGCCAGTAATGACACCAAACTGCTGAATTAGTCAAGGAAGGTTGCAACAAAGTGGTACCTGAAAATCAGTTCAAGTTCGTTGCCTAATCCCTTTCAGCCGTGTTACTCTTAATGTCGACAATCTCTCTTGCTTCCAGTTTGCTCAAAGACATTTTAACAATCATAGCAAACTCTAATTGATGACAGTGCAAAACCCCATTTTTTCAATGCCCGGACCAAAGTTCAACAGTGGACCCAGCCTGATACAGCAAAAAGAATTATGTTTACTTACCCAAAGATGATATGAGATTAAAGCTTAGCAAAAGTAAATAAATAACTAAACTGAGAGAGGGAGGTAATGGAAAAGATCTTCAGTCATCACTTTTCTTTGACCATCACAATTCACAACCAAATCTGTGAAGAACACAGATGGATATCTATAACAGTGCTGTATCAGCTACAAAGATTTCTTATTGGTTCATCAGAGGTTGACCCACATGATAATCAAGTCTGGTTCTCCATCAACCCAACAACCAGTTCAAGAGTGTGGCAAAAAGGCACTTTTAAAAATTCAAACCAATTCTTATTTGTTTTCTTTTGGAACTTCTTTTTCAAGCAAACTTTAATAAGTTCAAAAATTCAACCAAGTAATTATGGTGGCCAACTCCGGTCCAAATATATCTCTGTCTGTTGTTCACACCATCAAACAAATTAATATGAGAGCTAATAACAGGTTATAATTTTTCTGAAGATGTAGAAAATGATATGGACGGGATTCAATATCACTGTCGCATTTACGGCACTACACTAAGGCTGCAACACACTAACTGATGCTTTCAAGAAATGCCCCGCTTGTAATTAGACAGAATTTTGAGAACCATACACTATCTATTTTCTTTCTAAAGGGATTTAAAATAAAATAAAAAATCAAGAGAATAAGCTGCTAGAGAAATGGGTCTGCAAAACACAATAAGCAACAGCTCTTTCACATATTTAGTGGATCACGAAGAGAAGAGATTGTGTGACTATATTTATGGATTCAATTAAATAAGATAGGACAGATGAGGTTGGAGACAAACATAACCCATAACATTATTTGTACAGCATTCTCAAAATAATTAAATAAATAAATTTATTATTATTTGTACAAAGTGGCTGCTCTTAGACTCCGATTTACATTATCATGCTAGCTAGTCCAATACCATTTATCTTAGGCTGTAAAGAAACCTCTGTACGTCCCAGTGAAAGAAAAAGGATAAACAAATAAAATAAAACCGAAGCAACTAACCAAAATCCACTACAAAATAGAATGGATGTGGTAGGCATTTCAAGCAACTTGAAGAGACCTCTAGTCCTCCTTTATTTAAGCTGACAAAATTTTCCATGAAAAGTGGGAGAAAGAATAGTATCATTAAGAAACCCAACTATTATATGGTTCCAGTCTGTAATGGTGGAGATAGAAGAAACACAAGACAAATGAACTTCAAAAGGAGGGGGCTATGGCAAGCTCTCAATAACATCCAGAAGATGATAGGCATACTTCACCCTCTAATTGTCACTTCAACAGAAAAAAAATAGCAATATGGCATTTCCATAAAAAAATAACAAAATATTTGAATTTGAAGGCATATTAGAGAAAACTAATAGCTTTGGATGTACGATTTCTTATGAGGAAGTCCAGCTCTCCTTATCTCTGTAATGAGCATGATTTTGTATTTTCTTGAATCTTTATGTAGCCAACCCCACTTGAGTTGGACACAAGGCTTAGTTTGGTTTGATTTGTAACATGTTCAACCTTCCTTGAGGATGAGGAAGTCCAGTCCACCTTTTTTCTGCGACATCTCTCTCTCTCTCTCTCTCTCTCTCTCTCTCTCTCATGTTCATAGTGAAAATCAGTGAATGTCCTTGAACATTGGTATCTAGGACATGGTACAATGATATGCAGTAAATAAAGAATGTCATAGAAGATAAATGAAAGAACGTCGTAAAAGAGCATCATTCCACAGCAAGCTGCTAATGATTAGTGTCCAGAAATCCTATAGTCAATTGTTAAACTTACTTTGAGTTTAGAAACCACAAGAAAAAGGAAAAAAAGAAAAAAAGGAAGACAAAAATTAAAAATAAATTCTAGACCCAGTTCCTAAACATGAAACACACACAAGGTTTATACAACAGAAGTCATAGATATTATTTATATAAAAGTACTATAACAACAATGATGTTACAACATTCTTCTTGTTCTGTTACTGGACCATTTTTATCTTTATAAACAAGAATGAGTGTCTCCTCTACAAAATCAAGAACCTCCTCCAATCATGCCAGCCTAATGATTCATTCAAATCAAGTGGCGATTCAGTTTCTATTAATACATTGTTCAATTTTCCCTCCTTCCCTGTCAACCCCCTCTCCTGAATCTTCTACTAAAAGTAAACAGCCTGAACATAAGTGAAAAGAATTCAATATATCCTACAGTTTTTCAGAATTCTACAAGAGTTTATAAAAGAAAACATTACACTGAGGACACACCTGCAAAGACCTCATTGAACATGTCGTCCTCACCGGTTTCCATGGCAAACAACTCTGCATCTTTTTCTTCCTCACTCGAAAAATCCTGCCTTTCGAGCTTTGCATGAGCAGCGATAAAAATCATCTTCTGAGCCCTATCGAGGCCCAATCTTGAGTTCCCTTGCACACAAGCCCATCTCATGAAAGACCAATTGCACTTAAACACGCATGAGGTTGCATGAAGGAAGAGAAGCCTCACTGCAACTTTCCCAAGTGACTTAAACTCTTTTAAACAAGTCTCCCACACTAATCTACTGCTTTGAGGGTTTGCAATTTTCATTTTTCCGGTCACAGGGTCTTGCTGTTTTACTTGAACTGCCTGAGCATATAGTGGGTCTAACCCTTCTAATCTCCATTTCATTAGTTCCATCAATGCAATATGAGCTTCTTCCCTTGAAACCAACCGGGTTATCAGCCTATCCACATCCTTCTCTTGCTCATGTGTTAAGCACTTGAATGGTGGAAGGTATTTTCCACTCGAATCCCTTGTTAAGTATTGTGGGTCAAGGATAAATGCAGCTGACCATGCCGGGTGGTAATTTTTCTTAAATCTCTTTTCAACAATCTTCTCAATCGGACCTTCAGCCACCCTGAATTTGGCACACCAGTCCTTCAATTTCGCTTTCAATTCCTCCCAAAGTGGAAGGCATTGCCCAACTAATGGCTTCTCAGCTTCAATATCTTCAACCATGCCTCTGATCAACTTCACCAATGAATGAACAGCCTCCAATTCATTCCAAAACCCAACATCTTGAATCATCTCCGCGACTTCCCTTGCCAATGGATCATCCACACATATCACCTTATATGAATCATCCGACACAATTAGATGTAAAACCTGAGCACAGCTCAATATATCCTCCAGCATTGCAATCACAGAAGTGAAGTTTTTCGAATAATCACATTTTAGTGGAGGAACTCTAATCAACCCAGGAAGCTCAACATGATCCTCTGACCGAAACTTGTTGAAACTATTCCTAACCTGAGACTTACTATTGAAAACATTAGCAATCTTCAAGCAATTATCAATGACAACCTTAAAAATTGGAAGCCCTTTGATAAAATCCTTCATCAAACTAATAAAACCCTGAACTTGGCAACATACATTAACCATCCATTGATTCTGAATCTCCAAATTCCTCAATGCTTTAGCCTTGTACTTATCAGCAACTATACCCACACATCTATGAACATCACTCCCACATATCCCAGTTATAGATTCCCACAAAATCTCTTCTGCATACTTTGATGGTACAGAACTACCTGTAAACATGGCCTTTTCGAATACAGTCGACCCGTTTGGAAGATTTACCATAAACTTAACCAAATTATCTTCGCCATGATTACAATTCCTGATCTTCCACCCATCAGAAGAGACTTGGAAGAACACAGCCTCTTTAATTCTAGCTTCTGACTCCATTTTGGCTTTGTCGAATTTTGAATCAAGCCTTGAACCCAAAAACTCCCTCCGGGACAAGGCGGGCAAGCCTACTTGGTTAAGAAAAGATTTGAATTTTGGGTGATCGAGGCTCGAAAATGAAACAGACCCAAAAGACTCAAAGAACCAATCAGCTAGAAAATGAAACGCAGAATCGATTTGGCTCTTGTTTAATGCTGAACCAGTCGAAGCTTTTGGGCTCCTGAGCTTCTTCACACTATCTTCCAACATTGCCAAAGCACCCAAATCTTCTTTTCCACCTGATAACACCAAATGCTGTTGCTTCAATTTCAACCCAGTGGAATCAACCATCGCGATTGAATTGGGTTGGTAAGAAGACGAACAAGTACCAGGATTTGGATGAGAGCTTCGTTTCCGATGATTGTGAGAAGAAGGTGAAGCTAAAGGAGGTAGTAATTGATGTTGTTGTTGTTGTTGTTGTTGTTGTTGTTGTTGTGAGGTGGAAATGGGTTTGGCAATTGTGATGAAATTGGGGCAAGTCCCTCTCTTGAGATGCTCGGAAGCTGTACGAGAAGGGTTCGAAGCAGAGAAAGAAGATTCGCACAAAGTGCACTTGAGTTTGACTGCTTTAGGAAGATTTGTATCCGGGTTTCGAATCAAAATGGGTTCAAGATGTACCCAATACCAAGCTCCTTTCCCTTTAATCGCCTTAGTTCGAACCGTGACTAGACCTTCGTATCGCTTGTTCAATGCTTTCAGGGCTAAGTCTTCTGTGGTGGAAGATTGTGGAGCCGAAAAAGTATCAGTTGGGGTAGAAGTAGCACTATTCGCCATTGAAGATATGTTGGTGGTGTATGTGTGTATAATATTCGACGAGACAAGAATCAGAACCAAACCCAGACCTTGTTGGTGTGTGATTGTTGTCAGTGTGATTTAGGTTCGGGGTCTATCATTGTATTGTGCATTTTTTAACCTGGAAAATTCGCCGCCGGCGATTTGGGTCGCCGGAATTCCATACGGTCGGAAAAAGTGTTGAATTTTGATTACTTTCAAAGGGTGTGCGAGCTGTTTGTGGAATTGTTGAGCTAAAAGGTAATGTTGGTTGGAGAGAGAGAGAGAGAGAGAGAGAAGAAATGAAGAAGAAGAAGGAGAAGAAAAGGTAAGTAGTGACACGTGCTGGGGAAGCGCGTGTGGGAGAATGAGCCAATGAGCTTGGAGATTTGTCGAACAGAGGAAGGAAGGGATGGGTCCCAGTGATTGGCAAAATGGAATGGAATGGAATTGACTCCCTATAAAGTATGGTCAACACTCTTCATGTCAAGTTGGGTTGTTGGCCGCCGCCGGCGACGACAGACGAGGTCTCGCCGCCCTCTTCCTTCCTCACTCATCTCTCTCTCTCTCTCTCTCTAGGGTTTCAATCTCTCTCTCTCATTTGCTCCGTATGGTTGATATGGAATATATGTATAATATGGATAGTTTGGTCTTTTTGGTCAAGTATGTTCTTAGGGGTGGATTTTTGCACAAACACAATTTAGATTTAGATGTCTGGACTAAGATAATTATTCAGTAATTTCAAAATATAGACATGTAATATTTTATAATATTATAATTTATAGAAAATGTGAATTGGTAAAATATTGTATTAGGTAATTGAAGAATATAAAGAGACATATTAAATGATGATTGATTAAAAAATACAGACACATGCTTCGGGAATATTGAATAATTTTCCAATGGATTAAGTGCTCATAGATAAAATACTGTTTTGCATTTTTTTTTCTATTTTTTAAATAAATAAATATTCTTTTTGTCTTAAAATATAAATCTCTTATTTTATTTTTATTGTCGCAAAATATTATTCTATTTTTAAAAATCAAATAATATAGTTTTATTATTTTGCCTTTCTTTTAAATTTATTAATAATATAAAGGGTATAATTATGACTATTGCTATTTTAAAAAAAAAATATACTATCAAAGTATAATTTTTAAAAATGTAGTAATTGTGTTATCAAAAAAAATTAATTTTTTTAAAAAAGACTATTATTTTGGAATAGAAGGAATAATGAAATACTGTTTTTTTTTTTTTTGAAAAATATTTTGTTATGGAATCTAGAAGAATCAATACGACAATTCGACGGCAGATAATTGGTCCCCCACGTTTCTTTGACCTATGAGAGAGTTACATTGGATTAATAATGTGTAAGAATCACCAAAATCATGGGACAAAATGGTTTCGGTCTGTTAGAGCATTTCAAAATCTAAAATCTTCAAATAAAGGAAAATTTACTAGTAAATCCCTTTTGAGGAATTATGATTTATTTAATTTTTTTAGATTTTTTATATATTAATTAATTCTATTCATTTTGATACGATGGATTTAATATATATTCTTAGAATGAATTTTTAAGTTTATGGCCTTATTCTATATAAATTTGAATAAAAAATGAGTGAGCTCTAAAAGTTGAGCTATAAAGGAGCATTAAACTGTCTTTTTCCTACTCATGTTTTGTCCTTTACCTTCTTTTTTTATTTTTTTTTATTTATTAAAATGATGCCAGCTCATTAGAGTTGTTTGAGGGCAGCTCTAATTAAAGCTCCCTAGCAAAGCCCAATTTGAATTGTTTGGTTAATTGAGAAAGTAAGTTCGGAGAAAGATCATGGGATTCTGTTTAGGGAATCACGAAGTTAACCCTGAGAATAAATGGAGGTCGCTTACTTTGGGAAGTTAGTAAAAAGTTAGTTTTTAACTTTTTTAGTTAAAAAAATTAGCTTTTGTGCCCAAGGCACTACTCAAAAAACTAACTTTTTTTTATTAAAAAAGTCAAAAATTAATTTTTTACCAACTTCTCAAAATACGAGGTGGAAACCTTTTGCAAACATGTACTTCAGCCATTCCAAGAACATGTACATGCCTTCCCCAATTTTTTTTTTTAAGAAAAATATTTGAAACTTTTAAAATTGATTTGTGATCACTTATTATATATATATATATATATTTTTCTTTCTCCCCCCTCCCTCTCTCTCGCAAAATGTGTGGAGGTGTTTTTTTAATAACAAAACAAACCATCTTGCGAAATAATTAAAATTTAGTTTTTAAATTAAAATAATATGCAATTTCTTTAAACTATTTAGTAAAAATAATTTATAATTAATAAAATTTTATTCATTTTTATCAGAGTTATACATAAGAGAATGTTTTTATTCTGATGTCATTTTTTTTTTTTTCGCTTGTGTTCTGATGTTATTAATTGTGTATTATAAGTTCTTAATAAAAAAAAAGTTCATGTCATAATTTAATTGATAAAAATTAAAGAAAAAATTACAAAAATTATATTTAATATAAAATATAAATACATTCATTTTATAAATTCTGTAATTTTAATTTAGCATATGATAGCAGTAAATTACATTTATTAATATATTAATTTTATCTTATTTTGTAAGGCTTAAAAATTTGCCAACTCAAAATTATAAATTGTCTTATGTCATAACTCTTTCATGAAAATGAATTAGAATTGGCTTGTGATATTCGACTAAACATTAGAAGTGAGTTATAATCTAATCGACTTAGGTTTCGTTTGGCATTGGCTTTTTGGGTTAAGATAACATATTACATCTAAAGTATAATCATTTTATTTTTTCTCTCACAAAAGTAAAAAAGACAAAAAGGTCAACCCAAACGAACATTTTAACCGGAGTTAAAATAGCCAAAAAGCTTACTAAAAAAGCCATATGCCAAACGACAGCTTAATATTTATAACAATATGACATTTATCTAATCAATAAAAATTGCCTTTATCGGTTCATGACCGATATAAGTTAGTTTGGAAGTTTTAATATTAGATTAAATATTAAAAATGAGTCTAGAAAATCTAATTCGAATTGATTTTTTTTCAATAATTTTTGGTTTAAGCCTATGATAAATCATATTTTAATAACGCAATATCATAAAAATAATAATTTTAATGTTTATAGTGTTTTTTATCAATCAATAAAAAAAAATATTTATAAATATTAAGAGAATTACATTTGAACAAATTCTAATATAAAATTTTAAGACCAACACATTTTCTTTGACTCTATCACTAATCTTTGAGATAGGAACTAAAACAAATTTCAATCATTATTATATGCAAAGACATGTGTGACAAAAGTTTGTAACACATACCTTTAAAAACTAATATTAATTAAAAAATTTTAGAAAAAAGATAAAGAAATTTGAAAAAGTAATGTACCCAACATTATGTTATGTTTAATTTATGGATTTATCTAAGAATTAAAAATAATAAAAAAAAGATAATAGGTGAAATGTGAATTAATTATAATTATATTTTATCTAATTTCACATACATTTTCATTTTTCCTTTCAAAATCTCTACCTAAAACCATGAACCAAATACATCATTAATATTTGAAAGGAGTTTTGAATCCTTTATTGTATTGATATACACTATCCACACACCAAAAAAAAAAAGGTATAAAACCCTACCTTAGGCTATGGAAGCATAGCTTGGGGATTTAAGGAAACAAAATTACTTGTCTAAAACTATATTACAAAAAGAGAATAAATTTATAGGGATCACGGGTCAATGATCTTGTAAAATTTTTTTGGTGAGATAAGTTGATTGGTTATGAAATCTTTTAGGATAGGACAACAATTAATAATTTTTTTAATATTTTCATTTAATTACCAAAATTTAAAACTTTCTGATGAAACTTTGGAGGTTTAATTATCTTTATTAACGAAATGTCTCTTTGCTATAATATAGATATATATATTGGAATGTCAATGCATATATAAAACTATTAAATATCAAGAGAAAAAATCTATGGAAGATGTGAATTGATTTCTATATTTTAGTGGTTGAAACTGATTAGTTAACTGTGGGATGTTCGGGGGGTACCTGAGCTCACCCAACAATTCGAACTGTCGATCTTTGATCTAGTCTCACGAGTGCAATATGAAACATATATGAGAGTCTAGATCCGACAACTTTATAGAAAATCCATTTATTGGAAAATTTGCTAGAAATAGATTACATCACCAAATCTCAGAGTCGCCACCTAATCTTTTGAAAAAAAAAAAAAACTAGGAAATCCATGACTCGTACCAAAGGCTATTATTCGTCATAACCAAAGATGCATCAGTTCAAATCCTTAGGTATAAGGGAGGAAGGTCATGAATTGAGCACCCTGCTCACCGATCAAAGGATCGACTTCTACTAAACTATAATATGAGTTTTATAGACAATATATATATTCATGTTTTGATTATTTATTAATGCTAACATTACTATGTGAAGTAATCAAGTATAGACTATATCATTCATTTTGGAATCCTTTGATCTCATACATTTTAAAAGAGTTTTTGGAAAATGTACAACTCAATAGAAAATGAGCTCATAGGCATAAAAATCAATACTATTCCAAATTGAGCGATGCAACCTCCATTCATTGACAATCATAAAGATATATTAGTTAAGCATGTAGCCGTAGGGTAAGATGCTGGTCATAATAAGAAAAATCATGCACATGCGAGATGCCAAAGCTATAAATGTTCATCTAGTATTTACTGGCATACTGCAAAAGAATGAATTAAAAAGTTTGTAAAATATGCATAATCTTAGATGCAAAATACTAATGCAATATGTATGTGTCAATTTCCGACCACACTGCCAAATTAGTACTTAGCTGGAGAACACCGGCAGAATAGATTAAGCCCAAACGCCCTGCAACAGAAAGAAGAAATTCCGGCGGTGGTTCGTCCACCCGGGGGCACTCCGACGATCAAGTCAGTTATCTCTCAAAGATAGCAAAAGTGCTTAACTCACTATTCAGAATATAAATTGCGTACCTTAGACCCATGGGGGTGCCTCTCTTTTATACCCAACTCAATCCTAGTCCCAATAGAAGCCTAGCTTCAATGGACTTCAGCTCTGTGCTTATCTTGGACTCTCCAATAGATAAAGATAAACTCCTTAAGAGCTTTATCCTTATCCAGGCTGAGGTCCTTCCTCATTCTAGGACTCTTATCCCTTGTCCGCTTATCCCGGACTCCGATATCTTTGGAGATAACCTCGACCTAGTCGAGATCACCTCGGCGTCATGACCAGGACACGTGGCACCTCGACTTACACTTCGGTGTCACCTTGGCCACGTGTTGGCACTCATTAAATATGTCCCCACACAATACATATACAAGAATACAACTAAAGACTCAGCTACTAACACATGGCATATGTATTATCTCAATGTATGAGGTAGCATATAAAATCACATTTTGGAAATGATTAGCTTTAAATATGATGAGTCGAGTCTTGATGCATGGAAAGTGGATGCAAGGCATAGATATGATGAAAGAGAAAGCATGACACTGTCAATAGATATGAAAAACATGGAAATAAAAGAAATAGAAAGAAATGGTGATTGGAAGACGTATATAGTAAAGGATAGAAATAAATGGTAATGGTGATTGGAGGTTGGAAGTTATTACAACAAGTCTTTACAATGAAAGGAATAAAAAGACATGAGATTGAAAATTATTACAATAATTAATTGATTCAGCAAAACAAAAGCTGAATCTAACAAATCATATGAAAATGAAAAACAAAATGCAATAGAAACTGCGTATGCCTAGGAGATCATTTGCTGAAAATTGCCTATTCTACTCTATTCTGTTTAGAAAAGTCATCTGGCTAGACAAATAAGTGGTCTGGCTAGATAAAAGAATTGCTAGTCAGACCCTTTATCTGGTCGATCGTACAAAAGATCTGGAAAACCTTGTTTTTGTGCAACAGAGTCAAATAGAACAAACAAAACACTTCCAAAGAATGCTTATCATTTCTACTCCTTCTAATCATAAAGATATTCAAGGAAGATATAGATAGGCGTCACCCATCATCCAACAACAAGAGATGCTATATGATATGTACAAAAGCTATCAAATAGAAAATCTAACAAGTACGGAAATTTGAAGCTAAAAAGAAAGGCAAGCCAAAGAAATAGGTGGAAACATACATTCATCTCTTTCTAGATAAGAGTAAATTAATACCCAAATCCATTCTATTAATTGGAGAGAGTAGATTGTCACCATTTTTAAGGGAGAAGCTTAAGTAATGGATTACATCATCAAGAATAATTGTAAACTCATCATCCTGCTCATGGAATATGGATTCAACATCTCTTTCTATGTTCAAAGTTGATTGAAATGAGAGTTTCTAATACTTTTGATAAATAATCTTTCACCTGGACTTCAAAGAAAACAAAGAGAAAGAGAAAGAGAACAAAGGATCATCCAAGGGATTCTATAAGACAACCACAAATACTCATTAGGATTGAGTATGGGTTGAATCACATGAGCCAAAACATTAGGATGGTAAAAAAGAGATGAGACAATTGCATGAAAGTAAAGAGATGTTATACTACAATTCTATGGATGGGTGGCTAAGCCCTTCACATCCCAAGGAAAATTGCATGAAAGTAAAGAGATTACGTCATTCAAGCGGTTCTTGTGGATGGGTGGCTAATTCCTAATGCCCTTCACATCCACAAGACCCAACTCACATTTTTAAATACAATAACAATGAAAATAAGATAGAAAGAGGAAGAAAGTAGATGCAAGAGTTCAAAAGTTCACCCCTAGAAGAGACGAAAAGCTTCTTGATTGCCAAACTTTATTCCTAACACCCTTAAGATTCTTGATTATGGCTTGAATTCTCAGCAAGAAGCTCAAAGTTCAAGCTTCAATAGTGTTTAGGGGGTATGTGTATGAGGAGAGAAGTGGAAAAGTGAGAAGTTTTTGAGTTCAAGGTGGTGAAAAGTCTCCTTCAAGTTCTAAGCTTTTGAAATTAATTGCTAGCCTCCTCAAGGATGAGGTGGAGAGGTATATTTATAAACTTTTGTGTGAAACTTACATGGGAAGCCAAGCAAAATATTTGAGATATTTGTATGAAACTTGTGTAGGAAGCTGAAAAATATCTGAGATATTTGTGTGAAACTTACGTAGGAAGGCCAAGGAAAAATATTTGAGATATTTGCATGAAACTTGCATATTTCCGAAACTACTCTATTTCCCAAACTATCCATTCGGTCAGACAAAAAATCATTTGACTAGCAAATTATTCATTTGGCCAACACTTTTTTTTTTTTTGTACGGACAAATTTGTTTTTTGAAAGGGAAAATAGGGTTTTTTCTAGAGAATTATCATCCATTTCACTCATCTCCACTATGTCCTTACTCAATTTACTGAGAAAGGTATAACACTTGAAGTTTGAAATGCGAGCTTCTAAATAATGTAGAGAGGTTTGGAACTACATAACCAAAATATTTTGGAAAAGGGTTTTAAGAGGATCTAACATAGTTTGGCCAAAATGGGTATAAAGTTGAAATTAAAGCTTGAACCCGGCTCTCCTATTGAAGAATTCGTAAGATATCACATTCTACCTTTTATCATCGGGTGTTCATAAGAAAGTGCTCAAATCTTAAAGTCAATCAAAATAGGGTATTTAAATTAACTTTCCTTTTCAAATTTCTTAATTTAAATTTTTAAATATGGATTAATTAATTTTTCTTTTGAAATGTGTATATCAAGGAATAATAAGATTTTTTTTTAAATGATTCAATAAAAGCTAGCCAATAGAAGATTTTTTAATTATTTAAAAAATAAGAAATCTAGAAAAATAGTATGAGTGTTTTGAACTTGACAAGACTCTTCTTATTAGTAATCTCCTGTTTCTTAATATATAAAGAGATATAGATTAATGATCTTATTATGATCCCTACTCCACAATGTGGCCTTCTACCCGCTGGGGCGGTGTCATGCTTGTTTACATTGATAAATCAACATTACGAATGGATATCCATAATCACATTACCCCCCTCCCCCAAAAAAAATAAAATAAATTTCCTATCTTGCAAAACCATATCTCATAATTGTTGGAAATGGTTATAAAATTCTGGGTAAAATTAGAATTTTTTCCTAAGTTTGGTCTATTTTTTAGGTGGGCCCCATGCGTCGATTTACGCGGGTCAAAGTGGTAACGTGTTCTATGCCGCGTTGTGATTCACGTGATATATTTGGTTGTTCAAAACTATTACCGAGTGAATGGAAAATTGAAGCGAAAGTATGCTCCATGGAAATGGAGTTTTGGTGAAAAATCCTTAAAGGTATTGAATAACGGTTGTCCCACATTAATTTAGTGGCAAGTTTTGAATAGGTTTAAAAGGCATGGGTTTGGTACTTGGGGTGTGCCCCAAGGGGTAACCAAGTGTTTTAGAGGGAGAGGTTATGGGCAAAATGGGCTAGACCCATTGGACCAAAAAATCACCCCCCACGCGCCGCCGGTCGGTCGTACGAGCTGGGCTGGGCCTGGGCTTGGGCGCAGGTGCATGGTGTGTGATTGGGTTGGGCTTGTTCGGCCCAATACTAATTTTTTTGGGCAAAAAATATTTGAATTTAATTTTATTTTTTGGTAAAATAAAATTCAGAATTCAAAATAAACTGGTTTGGTTTTACTGTACATCCAAACAGGGCCCTTCCCGTTTTCAAATTAAACTAGAAATAAACTAGTCTGGTTTTACTGTACATCCAAACAGGGCCCTTCCCGTTTTTTATCTGTTTAAATTATGAACCCAACAGATTCAAATCTGTTTGAATTCAAAACCAACAGGTTTCATACCTGTTCAATTCAAAACCTGTAGCCACCTTTACATCTATAAATAGGACAACCCTCATTTGATTTTTCACATTCAGAAATTTCGTTTTTCACCTCTGCAAATTCTATTCTTCATTTTGCTGCATTTTATTTTTGTGAGAAAGAGTATAAACACTTAGTGTGTTCGTTAGGCAAACAATTTGTAGTACTGCTATTGTTTGTAGTTGATTATTTCATCTTGGGAGATAGACGTCCACATTCTGAAAGCACTGAGGAGATGACGAATCTGTCTTAAGGATACAGTGTCAAACACTAGACTTGATCAGATTATAATTCGAAGAAATTAATCAAGTAAGTTATATAATTTATTTTCGGTGTTTTATTATTTATTTAAATTAGATTTTAGTTTTGTTTTTTGTAACAAAATAAAATCTGTTTTTAATTATTTATTTTTATTTCGAGTTTGATTTTTGTAATCAAACAAATTCTCTCATTTCCTTTATTTCTTTTACATTCTGTTTGTTGTTAAGTACACAAACTGAATTAATTAATTACAGTGAAGATTGTCCAACAATCTTAAGACAAATCCATTTTTTGGTATCTTCATTGTATTTAATTTTCTGTAATTTCATAAAGACATATTCTGGTTAGAAAAACAAATAGTGTTTATGCTATTTGACAGATAGTAGTTATATACTGTCTCTTTTCTTTGACAACTAGTAGTAATATACTGGTGTCATTAACAATTGCAGAATATTAATTTGTATTACAGAAAATTATTGTGGTATTTTATTTTTCTAGTTTTAGTAACAAGGAAAATAAAATTATTTTGTGTTATAATTTATTTTCTGGTTTTAGTAACTAGAAAATTAATTTGTATTTTAATTTTTCTGATTTTTGTAATCAGAGATTATGGCTACTACAACTGAAACTGCATCTGGTAGTGGTACTCCTATTGTTACACCAACACCGGTCCCTATCCAGAAGCATGTTCATGTACCAATCAATCATGGAGAAAAACCGAAAAAATTTAACAGTACTGAGTTTAAGAGATGGCAGCAGAAGATGCTGTTCTATCTTACAACTCTTAATTTGGCCCGGTTTCTCCATGAAGAGGCTCCAGCACTTAAAGAGGGTGAAAGTGATCGGCAAGTTGTTGTCGCTGTAGATGCTTGGAAACATTCAGATTTCCTGTGCAGAAACTACATCCTCAATGACCTTGACAACATGCTGTATAATGTTTACAGTCCTCTGAAGTCAGCAAAAGAATTATGGGATTCTTTGGAGAAGAAATACAAGACAGAGGATGCCGGCACGAAGAAATTTGTCGTCGGTAAATTTTTGGACTTTGTTATGGTAGACTCCCAAACAGTAATTTCTCAAGTTCAAAGTTTTCAGATAATTTTGCATGATATTCATTCAGAAGGTATGTCTCTTAGCGAGTCTTTTCAAGTCGCTGCTTTAGTGGAAAAGTTACCACCGGCTTGGAAAGATTTCAAAAATTATTTAAAACATAAACGCAAAGAGATGACCATGGATGAGTTGATTGTAAGATTAAGAATTGAGGAAGATAACCGAAAGGCTGAAAAGAGGAATGGGAAAAATCCCATTGAGTCCAAAGGCTAATGTGGTTAAACAAGTTCATAAACCACATAACAAAAAGAGGAAGTTTACTGGAGATGGTCCTAAACAAGGCAACAACAATGACAACAAGAAGTTCAAAGGAAAATGCTATAACTGTGGCAAGACTGGACATCGAGCTTCTGACTGCCGCTGCCCTAAGAAGGATCATGGAAGTACAAGTAAGAAGACCACCAATCAGGCCAATGTAACAGAATTGGATTACATCCCTGACGGAGTGAATGACATCAACCTCTCTGCTGTGGTGTCTGAGGCTAACTTGGTTGGAAATCCCAAAGAGTGGTGGGTTGACACTGGGGCAACTCGTCACATATGTGCGGACAAGAAGATGTTCACTACCTACAATGAGGCTGCAAATGGTGAACAACTTTTTATGGGAAATTCTTTTACTACTCCTATGGCTGGACAAGGAAAAGTGATCTTGAAGATGACATCAGGAAAAGAACTGACCCTCAACAATGTATTGTATGTACCTGATATCCGGAAGAATTTAGTTTCTGGTTCTTTGTTAAGTAAAAATGGTTTTAGGCTTGTCTTTGAGTTTGATAAATTTGTATTAACAAAGAGTAGTATGTATGCTGGTAAGGGATACATGAGTGATGGTCTCTTTAAGTTGAATGTAATGACAGTTGTACCGAAAGTTGCTATGAATAAGAATAACACATCTTTTACTTATTTTCTTGAGTCGAATTTATGGCATGGTAGATTAGGACATGTGAATTTTGATGCTTTGCGTAGATTAATTGGTTTAGATTATATACCAAAGTTTGAAATTAATCCTAATCATAAATGTGAAATTTGTGTAGAAGCGAAACTAACTAAGGCTCCATTTAAATCGGTTGAAAGGAAAACCGAACCTCTAGAATTAATTCATACTGATGTATGTGATCTAAAATTTATTCAAACTAGAGGAGGCAAAAAGTATTTCATAACATTTATCGATGATTGCACAAGATAATGTTATGTTTATTTACTTAGAAGTAAAGATGAAGCCTTAGAAATGTTTAAACTCTACAAAACAGAAGTTGAAAATCAACTTGGTAAAACCATTAAGATGGTTAGAAGTGATAGGGGTGGTGAATATGATGCACCATTAAATGAATTTTGTACACAACATAGTATTATTCACTAAACTACAGCCCCATATTCTCCACAGCAAAATGGAATTGCTGAAAGGAAGAATAGAACCCTCAAAGAAATGATGAATACCATGTTACTAAGTTTAGGCTTACCACAGAACTTATGGGGAAAGCAATATTGTCTGCTAATTATGTTCTTAATAGAATACCCCATAAGAAAACCAACAGCGCTCCTTATGAATTGTGGAAAGGTCGACCGCCTTCCTACAAATACTTAAAAGTGTGGGGGTGTTTGGCAAAAGTTGAAGTTCCTGTTCCTAAAAAGACCAAGATTGAACCAAAAACAGTAGATTGTGTGTTTATTGGTTATGCTCAGAATAGTAGTGCATATCGGTTTCTGACTTATAAATCAGAAATACCTGATATAAATGTGAACACTATTATACAGTCAAGGAATGCTGTGTTTTTCGAACATGTCTTTCCTTACAAGAAAGGACAGGAATTAAGTTCACAGAAAAGAACTTATGATTGTACACAAAGTTAAGAGACTAATGACAATCAAACACAAGAGACTAGTAAAGGTCTCAACCAACAGGATTTAACTGATGATGAACCAAGAAGAAGTAAGAGAGCGAGAACATCAAAATCCTTTGGTCCAGATTTTCTGACATACATGTTAGAAAATGAACCTTAAAGCTTTAAGGCAGCAATGACAGGTCCTGAAGCACCTTTGTGGAAAGAGGCTGTTAATAATGAAATTGAATCCATTATGCAAAATCATACTTGGGAATTGGTGGATCTTCCACCAGGTTCTAAACCTCTTGGATATAAATGGATATTCAAGAGAAAAATGAAGGCAGATGGTTCAATTGACAAGTATAAAGCAAGACTTGTAGTTAAAGGTTACAGACAAAAGGAAGGTCTGGACTATTTTGACACATATTCCCCTGTGACAAGAATAACATCCATTCGCATACTTATTGCTATAGCAGCGTTGTTTAAATTACAAATACATCAAATGGATGTTAAGATAACTTTCTTAAACGGTGATCTAAATGAAGAGATCTATATGGAGCAACCCGAAGGGTTTGTAGTATCAGGGCAAGAAAAGAAAGTTTGTTGATTTGTAAAATCCCTTTATGGATTAAAACAAGCACCTAAGCAATGGCATGAAAAATTTGATTATGCAATACTTACTAATGGGTTTAAGATAAATGAATGTGACAAATGCGTCTATGTTAAAAACACTGACCAATGATATGTCATAGTTTGTCTTTATGTGGATGACATGCTTATTATTGGAAGCAGTCAAAACATGATCAAATCAACTAAACAAATGCTTAACAAAAGATTTGATATGAAAGATATGGGGGTCGCAGATGTTAAATTAGGAATGAAAATTACTAAAACGTCTGACGGATATGCATTATCTCAATCTCATTATATTGAGAAAATTCTTGATAAATTTATCAAGGATGATTTGAATCTAGCTAGAACACCTGTAGATATCAGTCTTTATTTATTGAAAAATAAAGGTGATGCAGTGTCTCAGTTAAAATACTCCCACATCATTGGAAGCCTAATGTACCTAATGAATTGTACTCGTCCTGATATAGCTTATGCTATCAGTAAATTGAGTAGGTACACTAGTAATCCCGGAGAAGACCATTGGAAAGCGATCATTCGGGTTCTTAGATATCTAAGATTCACCCGTGATCATGGTTTGAACTTTACTCGATATCTAGCAGTATTTGAAGGTTATTGTGATGCCGATTGGATATCGGATACTAAAGATTCAAAATCCACTAGTGGATATGTCTTTACTCTAGGAGGCGCTGCTGTTTCTTGGAAGTCCACGAAACAAACATGCATCGCACGATCCACAATGGAATCCGAGTTCATTGCTTTAGACAAAGCAGGAGAAGAAGCAAAATGACTTTGTTACTTTTTAGAAGACATTCCAATGTGGCCAAAACCTGTGCCAGCTATTTGCATTCATTGTGATAGTCAATCTGCAATAGGCAGGGCACAAAATCATATGTATAACGGTAAGTCATGACATATTCGTCGTCGACATAATACTGTAGGGTAATTGTTGTCAAACGGAATAATCTCAATAGATTATATAAAATCTAAAGAGAATATTGCGGATCCGTTAACAAAAGGTTTGACAAAAGAGTTAGTGTATAGTTCATCGAAGGGGATGAGATTAACGTCTATTACATAAGAGTCGTCATAATGGTAACCCTACTTATATGACTGGAGATCCCAAGAACTAAGTTCAAAGGGACAACTAAGTTATGTATGGCTCGCCAGAAATCACCAAGGGATTAAAATTTCCTACCCATTCCTATGGTGGGAGTGATATCTGCAACATATGTTGTCTGCAGGGGTATAAGGATAAGCTTTGCTTTTAATGATTACTTATATCTTGATTGAGGCATGAAATCAAGACGAGTATAAAGGAGATACTCACAATAAGAATCACCTATATGAGTGTCGAACTGGGGTCGGTTCTATGAGAATGCAAAAGGCTAAATTCTTTAGAAACACTCACGAAAACCAGACGCGTCAAGGCCAAAATGAACACAACAGTGAGAACCACGATATGTTAGAAGATATTTTGTGTGAAATCTATTGTCTTTGCTTACACAAACGGCTGAACAATTCAAGGCATCGCGTCCATTGGTTAGCCAGTAAGTCCGATAGGTTATCACTAGGGAAGGTTCAAGGCTGAAAGCTACCTATCCTGATGCAAGATATTTTCGACTTATACTCTTTCGTTAAAGTCTGCATATTGTTGCATTTCCGTTGTCATCAAATTCCATTCATGTGGAGGATTGTTGGAAATGGTTATAAAATTCTGGGTAAAACCAGAATTTTTCTTAAGTTTGGTCTATTTTTTAGGTGGGTCCCGTGCGTCGATTTACGCGGGTCAAAGTGATAACGTGTTCTATGCCGCGTTGTGATTCACGTGGTATATTTGGTTGCTCAAAACTATTACCAAGTGAATGGAAAATTGAAGCCAAAGTATGCTCCATGGAAATGGAGTTTTGGTGAAAAATCCTTAAAGGTATTGAATAAGGGTTGGCCCACATTGATTTGGTGGGAAGTTTTGAATGGGTTTAAAAGGCATGGGTTTGGTACTTGGGGTGTGCCCCAAGGGGTACCCAAGTGTTTTAGAGGGAGAGGTTATGGGCAAAATGGGCTAGACCCATTGGACCCAAAAATCACCACACGCGCGCGTGCCGCTGCCGTTGGTTGGTCGGGCAGGCTGGGCGCGGGTGCGTGATTGGGTTGGGCTTGTTGGGCCAAAAACATTTGAATTTAATTTCATTTTTTGGTAAAATAAAATCCAAAATTCAAAATAAACTGGTTTGGTTTTACTGTACATCCAAACAGGGCCCTTCCCGTTTTCAAATTAAACCGGAAATAAATTAGTCTGATTTTACTGTACATCCAAACAGGGCCCTTCCCGTTTTTTATCTGTTTAAATTACGAACCCAACAGATTCAAATATGTTTGAATTCAAAACCAACAGGTTTCATACCTATTCAATTCAAAACCTACAGCCACCTTTACATCTATAAATAGGACAACCCTCATTTGATTTTTCACATTCAGAAATTTCGTTTTTCACCTCTGCAAATTCTATTCTTCATTTTGCTGCATTTTATTTTTGTGAGAAAGAGTATAAACACTTAGTGTGTTCGTTAGGCAAACAATTTGTAGTGCTGCTATTGTTTGTAGTACATCATTTTATCCTGGGAGATAGACGTCCACATTCTGAAAGCACCGAGGAGAGGACGAATCTGTCTTAAGGACACAGTGTCAAACACTGGACTTGATCAGATTATAATTCGAAGAAATTAATCAAGTAAGTTATATAATTTATTTTCGGTATTTTATTATTTATTTAAATTAGATTTTAGTTTTGTTTTTTGTAACAAAATAAAATCTGTTTTTAATTATTTATTTTTATTTCGAGTTTGATTTTTGTAATCAAACAAATTCTCTCATTTCATTTATTTCTTTTACATTCTGTTTGTTGTTAAGTATACAAACTGAATTAATTAATTACAATGACAATTGTCCAACAATAATGTGGGAGGATTTTGATATGGGATTCTTCAATCATGCTACCAAAAGCCTTTTAATACATGTTGGGTAAAAATCATATATCACAAATTTCACATTCTGCAAAATCACATCTCATAATGTGGGAGGATTCTGATCTATGGAATCTTTTTATTTTGAAAATGCCGATTATGTGGGATTTTTCAATCACACCAAAGACAATTACAAAATTTTTAACACATTTTGGGTAAATGCTTCATTCAACTATATGGGGATTCCTGTAATTTACCCCCACCAACTGCTGATGAAGCATATAAAATATAGGTTAATAAAGTTATTTCCTATTAAATGGGATTTTTGAGTTTATTAGATTTTGAAAAGAGCTAATTGGTATATCAGATGGAGATATGGGATTTACTGGTGTTTTTCCCTAAAATAAATAATTTATTAAATTTTAGTATTATTAAAGTGTGCAAAAATATTGAATTTTAAATATATTTCTCTTAGTACAATAGTCATTTTTATATTTTGTTCATAAAAAAATTAATTAAAACATTATTTATGGACCCCACTATGAAAGAGAGAGAAACTCGATTTTATTTGTTTACCGTTTCAAAAGTTATTTCTAGATGTATTTTTGTTAGTCTTTACTGATTTTTTTTTTTTTTTTTCATATTTTAGTTATTTTCTCTACCTTTTAAATACATCAAAGATTAGATGTATCTAAAAAGTAAAAATAAATTAATTAAAATATGAAAAAGTAATAATAAAAATAAATGAAAATCCAAATAAAAATGCACATATATTTTTATACAAAATTTCTTTGTCTTCAATGATTGTTTTAATATTTTTAGTATATTTCTTTTAGTTTTTAGATACATCTTGCTTAAGTACAAAAAATTGATTAAAATATTAAAAAAATTTATTAAAAATAAATGAGAAATCATCTAAAAATAAATGTTAAAAGATCAAACCAAACAAACTTTTATTAAATTTGTCAAATTTAACATGCCCATTAATTTTTTTTTTTTTGAATTAAATTACTATAATTTAGCAAAGGGATTTTATTAACAATCAAGCCAACTACCTCCATTAATATAGAATTTAGGAAAAAATAACGAATGTTTGATTAGGAAGAATTTAATTTTTTGTAATATGATCAAAATATCCTATTTCTTTTGAGTTAAGTTTTTTTTTTTTAATTTTTTTTTTCCTTTTTAGGTCTGTTTTTCATGTTTGGTTGAAAAAAAAAATGTTTTACTCTTTTTTTTGGTGCATTTTTTTTTTGTTTCAAAATTATTATTTAAACTAATCTAACTTATTTTACCATAACGTTTTTCAATGGATAACATAAAAATATATATTTTAAATAATAATACTGGTTTTCAAATTTCATGTTTTAAAAATGTACATTTAGATAAGTGTTTAATTTGGTCAGATTTTTAAAAGAAAGAGTTTATTTTCTTCTTTAGTGATTTTTTTAAAAATTTATTCAATTTTTTTGTTTACTTTTCAAATCATCTATTAATTTTTTTGATTTTTTCTAAAAAAGGTTTAAAATATGCAAAATTAATTTAATTTTTGTAAGATTTTTTTTTTAATATATGATTTGATTTATTTTCATTTTTAATGAAAAAAATTTTGACCCAATTTTTCTAATTTTTAAAATTTTGTAGTCGAAAAACAGGCCTAAAAAATTTATAAAAGAATTGAGTAGAAAGAGAGAATATTTTAGTTTTATTACAAAAGAATTAAATTTCTTCAAATCAAACATTTATTACTTTTTTTTTGAAATTCTACACTTGTTAGTCTCATTTAATGCAATATTAATTAGTGCCCTAAGGTACTTGTTAAAAAAAAAAAAAAACTTTTAAGTAGTGCCCTAATTGCATTGGAATTGCTCTCACGATTGGCATTTTTTTTATAGAGTAATGATTGAGACTCCCACTTTCACGAGACTCCCACAAATTTGAGCCACTCATGATATAGATTCCACATATACATACAGGGTCATGATCACTTTGGGGGTGTGGGGGTCATCCCCAAAGGGAGTCCCAAACATTTCCCTTTTTTATAGTAGTGGTGGGCTTTGTTAATTTAATTAATTCTAGGGGCTTCTTCTTCTTCTTCCTTTTTTTTTTTTTTGTTATAGGAAAATCCTCACACTCTCCTGCAAGTCTAGGGCAGCGTCTTTTGCATAGATCACCAAGGTGCTTGTTGTCCGTTCTGAGTAAGGAAACTATAACCTAGGAATTTGTCCCGACTTTCCAAGACAAACTCCGCTTAAGTCAGGACTCGCGTAGCGGAGGAGCATTGGGCCCACACCAAGTACTGTGGTAGTAACAACTTAAGGCTAACCTCCTAACCAACTGTGTTACGCCTATGAGATTGGCCCAAGAGAGTTTTGAACTTAGGATCTGGGGGCTTAATCCCGAGGCCTTTGCCAAGTTGCCAACCACCCTTGGGTTAATTCTGGGAGCTTTTATTTATACCTATTAAATTCTTCATTACACTTAAATTTCGTTTGTCAACTATACATTTTAATTAAAAAGTTAAAAAGTCACTATAAATTGTTACATCACTTCATCTACTTTTTTATACATCTTTTCATAAAAAACTAAAAAATTACTAAAATAGCTTATTCCCAAATGAGGCCTTACTAAAATAGCTAATTTCTAAAAAGTTACTAAATTATATTTTATCCCCTCCCCACAGAAAATTATTCAATATTCCTAGAGCATGTCTAAGTGATGCTCCAAATAAGTAGTTATTGATCTAAATCATAGGATCCACCACTTTTGTGTTAAAATTTTAGAAGATAAAGTGTTAAGTGTCAATCTATTAATGGAAGAGAAGTATTGTTCCAAGAGCATTGAATAATTACTCCCGCCCACCCTCCTTTCTTCCATCCATTGTTGTGTTCGATCACTTTACCGTCTTAAATTAAAAATCATAACACTTAACTCTCTCTATTTGTTAATTTTCTTCAATCTAAAGCTTAATGATGAAAATATCCTTTCAGTTATATGGGCAAATTGTCACGCCTCACTTTTTATTACCCGAATAACATTACCATATCCATTAACATAAATCCACTGCCATTAAGAACATGCGGAACGATACATACATTACATTCATAAATAAAAGAAAGTTCCCTCAATCATACATATATGGAATGCAACAGGAATTACAATTAAACAAAATGTCCATACGCTTACATCTTTACATTAAAGGTAAGGGTTTAACCCTTTTATAACAATGACATTCTGCCAATAGGTATAGGCCCCATGGCCAACAATTAAAGAAGATCACCAATCTTGAATCATCTTTCAACTTGCATCTAAAAAATTATTAACAACGTGTGATAAACATAAAGTCTAGTAGAGATCCCAATATGATCCTAATCAATAACAATATACATATATCTATGATCATGAATGCACCAAGGTGTACAATATAGATAATGTCACAGTTAAATATTCAAAATGTACTTATATAAGTACATTTTCTCCAAAAACATCAATTTGAACATCACAAGGTGTGAAACCATTCAGTGTGTTTGGTAAGAGTTTTTTGAATTAAGTTTTTTGAAAATTGAGTTTTTTGGTTTTCATGTTTTTTTTTAGTGAATATTTTTAAATTTTAAACATTTTTTTTTTTTTACTTTTTTAGATGCACCTTACTTAGATGTATCTAAAAAGTAAAAAATTTTGAAAAAATATTTTAAAAAATTAATAAATACATAAAAATACAAATAATGTACTGAATTCTCATTTTTTTTTTGGTATTTATTGAATTTTTAAAAGGTTTTTTTCACAAATTTTTTACTTTTTAGGTATATTTATGTTATGTATGTCTAAAAATTAAACAAATTGCTTAAAATATTTAAAAAAATTAAGTAAAAAAAAAAATACGGAAAACAATAAAGTAAAATTTTCTGACTAATGTTTTTGGAAATCTCTAACCAAGCAATTTTATTTATTTTCTTTTCCATTTATCCAGTTTAGTTTCAAAAGTATCCCTTCACAACACGATCTTGTTTCTTTCAACCTCCATATTAATATAAAAGAATTATGTCTCCACTTTTATTTTATTTTTTTAAGCACATATGCATATATGAGTCATAATCCAATCCCATAACTCAACCCAGTACACACACTTATGCCATAACACATCTACTATTTTTCCTGACCATAGGCTCAAGGGTAAGGAACACCAAGAAGAGAATACCAAGAAACATATATTTCTAAATATAAATAACTGAACGTAATACATATATCCATTTCCACTAGCCTACAGTACGGATGTCAAATGATACATCTCACATAACACATAATGCTTTACTGGCCTCACTTGGAGGGGAACGACTCCAAGGTCACATTTTATCGGGCACAAAGAGGAACCTATCACAAGGGACTACGTTTTACCGCTCAATACGAAGAGAAGCGAACCTCTTTTCATATTTTACCAAGTGCAAACCAGAAAGGATGAGAAATCTCTAACAAGGCGTCATGCTTTACTGGCTTCACCCGAAGAGAAACGACCCCCAAACAATAACACAATAATAGCACAACATGCTAAACTACATAATACTGTACAAGTCTAATATATACACGTCAACAACAATGCCATCCTCCACCGATGACCAATGATAAAGCCTCTAAACAGATAAATAGATACAAGACTCATACGATATAGATTCATAACTAATTCGACCTTTTCGAATCAACCATTCTCATTTCATTTCATGAAAGAGTTACACACGCCATTTTATTTCCTAAACCGAATCTGTTGTTTCAAAACCATCAACTATGTCCACCCTTGGCCAAAACTTCAACTTTTCCTAAAACCAATCCAATTCATACACTACTTCTACAACACAAAATCAAAAACCACTAGTAAACCCACTTAAGTTTCATTTTAATAAATAAATCATTATTCCAATTCTTTAACACATAACTCGGTTATTACACATCTTTACTCCTTTAGGATTAATTAAGCCCATAATGATAAATTAGAATTTTTCCCCACTCTCAACACGAACATGCCCAGCTACCTCTCAATTAACTGAAACACCCACAGCTCATCCAATTCCAACTCCCAAATCTAAGCCCCAAACCTCTATCATGCTTTTTAAAATTTTTTTAACAAACTTGTTTCTAAATACTATAAAAACTACCACATGTATATCTATAATGAGGTATTGAAAATGAGTAAAGAAATCCCTACCTTAAGCAAGAAGAGAAGACAACCCAAAAATCACTGGCGATGAAACAATGGTCCACTCAGATTAAATGGAAGCCCTTACCAAGTTCTTTGTTTTACTCTAAAGCACTACGGTGGTGAAATCAATGGATTAGGGTGTATGGGAGGGTTTTAAGCAAGATCTAGAGAGAGAGGGAGAGAAAAGAAATTAGGTTTAGAAATGTTATAGGGAGAGAGGAGATGAAAAAGTGATAACCCTTCTCTCCAATCTAATATACACATAGACCGATTGAGTGACCAAAACACCGCTTGAGTGTAAGACACCAATAAGTGACACCGCTCGAGTGCATAATGACCCCCTCTCAGAAGTTTTGCAGACTGCAGAAGACTGCTCGAGCGAACCTGAAGAAAAACAAACAAGATTTCCTTTAAAAAGACGAACTACTAACTTGTTTACAACACCACCAACAACTCCAAACTCAACAACAACAAGACAAGGAGTATAGATAGCGGTAAAGAGTATCGGATCGTGGATCCAAGAACGTGAAAGGGTCGGGTCTAACTCAAGCCGTTATACAAATTACATTTTACTCAACTAAAAAATATTACTCAATATTATTCAATATTACTCTAACCCTCAACTGAAAAATATTACATATTGTCATTTAGAACTATCAATTTGTATTAATATAAACTTTTTGCTAAAGACTTTATAAATGAAAAATTGACATACAACTTGAACATAATATCTCAAACTTTGTGAACTACTTAAAAAAGACCTAATACTTTTTCTATTCTTTTCTCTCCCTTTTCCTCATTTGTCTTACCCATGTTAATAGTCATAGATGGCTACACTATGACTAGTATTGCTGCTGCATTGAGTAGAAAAAATGAAGGGAAAAAGAATAAAGAAAAAGAAAAAAAGAAACAACAATGTCATTTTAGGCATTTTATAATATTTAAAATGCCATGTGCAAAGCATGCCAGTTTCAGAAACAAATCCTTAACAGAAAAATTCTCAACTTAAAACTAAGAAATTCCATCATATTGTAACTAGAAAATTTCTCTATAAAGTTCTATAGTTATCTGTAAAAGTTTCCATTTTTAAGTTCGACTACACTTTGACAAGGCCAAAAATCTTCTATCTCGAAATTTCTTTGCTCCTCTTTCTCAATGCAATGACAACTGTATGATATGGTTGAAATCTCGGAACATGAGAGTTCCAATGCAGGATAATGTGAGTGAGAGTCAATTGCAACAAAGGGCTTGGATAATTTTGAGACTGAAAATATCATAGTCTTGGCAAAAGTTTTTCTCTCATCAAGAAAAACATTATTTCATGATCCAGGAATAGCATGTGACTATATCCCTAATTAATTATAAATTATTATGTCTTATGTTGTTTTTTAATCATTCAATACAAAATTATAAATCTCACGTTTTTTATTAATCACAATACACCTGAAATACCACATAATTGTGCCCAAAATTACCAAATAGCTTGTCCCAATCAAGACAATTGGCCCATCTGTGAGCAGTTGATGAGGACTACATCTATATGCCGCAATTATTACAATATATAAGAGTTTTAGAGATTAATTTTTTTGATCTCTAAAAGTGAAAATTTTGTTTCAAAAGACATTTACGAACCAATTTTTATGGTTATGAAGATAGTCACTAAAAGGTTGTCTTGAAAAGTAAAAAATAAGGTTTTTAGCGATAGAATTTTAAAAATGTCACTAATAAATACACTTTTAGAGACAAAATAATTTGGTCTCAAAATGGTTTATTTTTTTAGACAAAAAATTTGGTTCCAAAAAGATAATAATTCATCATTAATGTCTAATTTTCGTTGCTAAAAATATAATAACGACACTTTTCGCAACAAAAATATTTGTTCCCTCAAAAATAATTTTGTTCCTAAATTTTGGTCTTCAAAACCTTAATTTTTTGTAGTGAATTGTTTCCCAACAAAAGAGTCAAATTGAAGTGTTTGTCAGGCGAGTAATGCTAGGTATTTCAAAAATTCTATCAAAATTTCGACCAAATGTCTCACATGGGTGTGAGACTTACATGTGACCCAAATGTGGACCCACATTGTGTGGATCTCATACCCACGTAAGACATTTGGTAGAATTTTTGATAAAATTTTTAGAATCTCTACCATTTTTGTTGTCAGACATTTACAATAATTAATTAAGATTTCAATTTACAATTTTTTTACAACATGTGAGGTATGTGCTAGGGCTAGCTCTAGGCCCCAATAGGAGGGCGGCCTCATTGCATGATTTCAATCTTGACCAAAGTAGCAAATAATTCAGTGAATATATTACCGTAATTATTATAATATTAAAATGCCTTTATTATGTAAAACCAGTGATTAATAATTGAAAATTACGTTAACAGCGGTACATTATTTGGTAGAGTCTTAGGTATAATGTGCTGCTAATTCCACAGAAATGACATGATAGATTTCAAATCCTCAATGATCTATCTAAATTTTTGTTGGTTGTTGTAAAGTACTTGCTAATTTATATATACTTTAATGCCTACTGATATTACTAGTCAATTTTGGACTAAATGGAGCGCACTAAATTTTAATTAAACACAAATTAGTGCAAACCCACATGTTAATTTTAATAATTAGCATAAAGATTTTTGACATAACAAAACCTTGTTTGGTATAACCGTACATATTCATTTAAAAGTGGACCTAGTAATTAACTATTTGACGGTGATGGCTAAGTCATGCTTAAGAATTTGGTGAGGTGGTTGGTTTCAAGTGTGTCCCATAATTATTTCATAATTAATTGTTACCTCGGATGCCTTAAAAAAAAAAAAAAAAAAAAAAAAACTATTTCTACAATCTAAACACTACCTTATGCTTCAGCTACATTATTCTTTTATCATTTTGCATAATTTGCAGCCATAACCCTTTTAAAATTGATAATCATAGACATTGGTGGGCATATACATTTTTCTCCCCTCCACAAAGAATCAAGCTAAACTCAAGAAAAAGCAATTGTTTGGAACTGGGATTAAATCAATTTCTAAACTTGAGCATAGAATTAACTTTTCTGGGATTTCATGTCATCTTTTCTTAGTGGGTTTATGTATGATGAAAAATATATAAGTAGAAAATCATAAACAAGATAAACTTTATGTTGCGCAAATTATGAATTCTTTAACCTATGTAAGTTTTTCTTTTAAACTTATCTTCTAAAAGACTTGCAACCTATATGGATTGAATGCAAAAATATTTTATTAATTTTTTCCTTTGGAACAAAGATAAAAGTATTTCAAACACAATGGTAAAACATCCAACAAGAATTTCGTAAGTATTAAACTTATTAGTATGCACTCCAAAACATTATCCCTAGACAAGAAAATTTTGGGGTAGATTGCACAAAACTCTCTTGAAAATACAACAAAATCTATAATTTTGGCATAATTAAATTCCTTTTAGTAAGGACTACATGGATCGATACTAATCAGATAAAAAAGAAAACATATATATTTCATTATAAAATAGATGATAATGTCATTTTTCTATTTATTTCATACATTCAAGATTGTCAAGGGAAGTTAGTGTAATTCACCAGAAATTTTAAAGGCATAATTACTAAACACATTTTCAACGTTTTAAGATCACAAACAATGAATCTAAAAGGCTGGCTCATTTGACTATGGCCCTGTTTGATAGGGCTTATTTCTAACTTATTTCAACTTTTAGCTTAATTTAAGTTATTTTGATATGTTTGGTTCAGCTTAACAATACAGCTTATAGCTTTTTGTAAGTCAAAAATCAACTTATTCTTTGAGTGGGGGAGAAGAAGCTTAATTTATAAGTCAAAAATCAGCTTATGTTCACAGTTATAAACTATAAGCTGTTAAGGTATAAGATATAATCACTTTCTCACAGCTCTACCAAACGGGGTCTATAACTTAACCATAATATTTGGTGTAATGGCTGTATAATAGATTTAAACGGATACCCATGTTTAACCTATGTAAACCCAATTTTAATTGGGTTTACAATGAGCAACCCATTTAAATCCATTTATATATTTAAACGGGCTTTAGATTTATATAATTGGGCGGGCTCATAGGTTCGGGTTGAACTTTCCACTTTCATGTAATACCATTTTGTGATATGAAATTGTAAGCTCAACTCCTAGAAAAGAGAGTTTGATACTTGTAATTTATCACCCATTATAAGAGTTGTTTGCAGTGTTGTTTATTTCTTCCCAAATTCTCATGATTTGTCTCTTTTACTTTAGATTTTTTTATTTTTTTATATTAATTGTATGTTACATTTGATTTTTATTATTATAAGTGTAATTCATTAAAGAGACCTTCCTATGATTTTGAAATTACATAGAGCTGCAGAGAATTTACCTAACAAGAGAATCAACACGATTTTGCCAAACGACACTCAAATTGTATGTGACACGAGAAATACATGTATTACATGTTGATGGGGTCAAAGTAAAAAACGAGTTCCTGTTTGGTTGCAGGCTTTCGACAATTTTTCCTTTCTCCCAAATGGCACGTTTGGATTAGGGTTAGGTGAGAAAAGAATGGAAATTGAGTTTCTTTTTTTTTTTTTTTTCCACTTATTTAGATGATTAATGAAATGATAAATTGTAAAAAAAAAAAAAAAAAATCTTTTAAAACTCAAGTTTAATTTTTTTACAAAAAATAGAGAGATTTGATGCGAAACAAAAATTAATCTTTATAAAAGAAATTGATAATACTTAAACTATTCCTCTAAATACAAAATAAATAAAATAAAATGACAATTGCTTTTATTTATTATTTATCAAACAAAATTGCTAGATTTTCTTTTCTTTTCTTGGCTAAAATCAAATTTTTTTGGAGACAGATTGTCTCCCGTTCACTTTGTAGACTGATGATACTGTTTAGGCTGGTGAAGCCCACCACGGATCCAATTTTGATGAACTGAACAGTTTAATGTATAGTACTCGTCAAGTATCTAATCCTTGCAAAAAAAAAAAAAAAATCATGTTGATCGGATATCGATAGCCATTTGATTATAACACATTTTTATCAACAATTTATTTTTAAAATTATATTTACCATTCATAAAAATATAATCTGATCGAGTGGCTATTGATATCCAATCAATGTAATTTTTTGCAGAGATAAAATACTCGATGAGTCCTACATATTCAATGATTTGAATTATCAAAATTGAACTCATGCTATTTCGAACTAGAGACAAGCCTGATCCTTTTTTTTTCCCCCTCTTCATGGAACTCTTTATTGTCAACTCCTATAGATTTGAAAATAAAGCAAATTGTCTTTTCCTTCCATCTAACTAAAGCTCCAAACCCTGATGGTTATCATTCCCCTTTTTTCTAGCATTGTTGGCTTGACATTGGCAAAGATATTTGTGATTCTATCTGTCACATCTTCACATCTGGCACATTTGCTGCGGGTTTCAATCACACTAATGTGATTCTAATTCATAAAACTGAATCTGTGGAGACTGTGCAACAACTTTGCCCAATCAGCTTGTGTGACTCGATCTTAAGTTTTTTTTGAAGCTACTATCAATGAAATTGAAGCCAATCCTAACATCTATCATCACTCCTTTGCAAACAAGCTTTCTTACTGGCAGATGTGCTTTAACTAACTTCTTAATTGCTCAAGAGGTTCTTCATAACATTGACAAAAAGAAAGGTCGTGGGGGTTTACTTGCTACAAAACTTGATTTATCTAAAGCCTTTGATTGTTTATCATGGAATTTTATCCATGAAAGGCTTGTTCTACTGGGACTTCCAACAAAATTTATCTAGTTGATTATGCTATGTGTATCAACTGTCTACTCTCTATATTGTGCAATGGTGCTCATTCCAAGGTATTTGACCCTACCTGTGGCATATGTCAAGGTGATTCATTATCACCTTATCTGTTTATTTTCAGCCTTAATGAGCTTTCTTACTCAAGGACCTGACCCCCACAAGCTTCATCCAATCAGATTATCAAAAGGACTCGGAATATCTCATTTTTTTTCTTTGCAGACAATATCCTCCTCTTCAGCAGAGCTACTCTAGATGATGCCACCCAACTCACAGAGTTACTCAATTCTTTCTGCTTGCAATATGGACAAAATATAAATCTTGCCAAATCCAAACTTCTCTTCTCCAACAACACCAGTAAGTCTCTTAAAAAAGATACATGTGTTGTTATTGGTATCTAAGCTACTTCTTACCTAGATCATTACTTGGATGTTCCTATTTATACAGGTCAGCCAACAAAGGTTCAATTCCAATACTTGCTTGACAAAATTCAACGTACTTACTCTGGCAAGAAGAACCCTTCTTGCCTCTACAGTTCTTAACTCCATCACTCAATATGCCATGCAGACAAATATTCTTCAATAAATATTTGCAAGGCTATTGAAAAATGTACTCATTGCTTTATTTGGGCAGCCATGGCATGCTGTTAATTGATCCACTGTAACTCTTCCTAAACACCTTGGTGGTTTAGGGATCCAAAAAACTAGAACTCAAAATCTAGCTCAATTTATGAACCTTGCCTAGAGACAATGGAAGCAGCCAACTACCTTTTGGGCTCAAGTTTTCAAATCCAAATGCTTCCCACACTCGTCTTTTTGGCTGGGTATAGTCAAATCTCATCATAGTTTGCTTTGGAAGAACATTCTTCGAGCCCGTTCTAAGAAACTTGAGGGAATCCAGTGGAAAATAAATCTTACCTCCACCAAATCCTTTTGGTGTGATAATTGGCTTCCTATTGGCACTCTTCACTTATTCTTAGCCTCATGGGAATCCATACAGATTAAGGATGTCATCTCTTCACATGGTACATGGAACTTGATGCCCTTTGATTGGACATTACCAAAATATGTTCTTGATCAAATTCGTGTTGTCCCTATCTCCCTCATTTCCAAAACTGAAAACATTCCCCTTTGGCCATCAAACAATGGAGAATGTTCAATCTCAGCAGCTTACACATTTCTTAGCAGCCACACTATTTCCAAAAATTGGTCTTGGCTATGGAGAAATAAATGCCCTTCAAAAATCAACTACTTCTTGTGTCGTTGTGCTTATATATATGCTTTGAGAGACTATATCTGGGCCAAAGCAGTGTGGATTAGGCTTCATCCTCCATTTGATCATCAAAGCCTTTTCAATCTCTCCATTAAAGAGTAGTTCATCCTAAATCTCAACTCTCACCACAATGTCCTTCATATTAACCTACCATGGTCATTTCTTTTTTCATTTGCTATTTGGCAAATTTGATTAGCCAGAAATTCAAGCCTTTTTCAAAAAACCATTAACTCTATAAATTTTCAAATCAAAACTATATGGAGGCAAGCTATTGAATACTTCCATCTAGCCTACAAAAATCATACTCCTACTATCACTCACACCGTATGGATAAAATGGACACCGCCCTCAAATTGCTATATTGAGCTAAACACAAATGGATGTGCTTTAGGCCAACTAGGTTTGACAAGCATTGCAGGAGTTTTTTGAAATCATTTGGGTGATTGGTTATTAGGCTTCAACCAAAATATAGAAAATGCCACAAGTATGGTTGCTGAATTATGGGGTATTCTCATAGGTCTACTTCTTGCATGGAAACAAGGATACCGTCTGCTTGAATTAGAAGTTGATTGATATGTTGCTTATTCTCTTCTTACTTCTAATTATGTTACTTCACCTTGGATTCAACCTTTGGTTGATGATTAAAGGTTACTATTGGGGCGTAGATGAACTGTTCAAATCCATCATGCTTACCGAGAGGCGAATTCTGTTGCTGATGGGTTGGCCAAGCAAGCTGTATAATGGTTCCGATTTAGACGACCCTTTTCATGTTCTTAAATCTGAAAATTTCATATTTTTAACAGTTGTTCATAATCTCTTACTCTTATTGTTAGTTGAGTTTGGTCATTTGGGAGTTGTTGGTTGTGTTTGAAACATGTTAGGAGTTGGTTTCTTAAAAGAGTTGTTGTCCAGTCCATTGCTTTTTCGCTTGAGCGGTGTTTTTATCACTCGAGCGATCTTTGAGATCTTTCAGTGTTTTTGCAAGTCTACAAAACTTTTGGGGGTAGGGTGATCTTCACTCAAGCGATCTTCTGCAGTCTGTAAAACTTCTGAGAGGGGGTCATTGTGCGCTTGAGCGGTGTTTTTGGTCGCTCGAGGGTGCCACTTATTGTGTCTGACGCTCAAGCAGTGGATTGGTCGCTCGAATGACTTGTGTGTATATTAGATCGGGAAAAAAGAATTTTTAGTCAGTTTTTTATTTCCTTCTATCTCTTAAACCTCCCAAAACCTAATTTCTTCTCATTCTCTCTCTAGTTCTTGCTTAAAATCCTTCCATACACCATAATCCTTTGATTTCACCACCATTGTGCTTTGGAGTAAAACATAGAGCTCGTCGAAGAGGTCAATCTAATCAGAATAGATTTCATGTTCGGCTCCACCAAACTTCAACACTTGCTCATTTCTTCTTTTAATCTTGAGGTAGGAATTTGTTCAACCTTTCTTATTAAAAAGGGTTACTGATTTGGAAATTTTGGGTTAGACTGAGGGTTTGATTTTGAAAAGTAAAATATGGCTTTTTCAAATATAGTATTGAAAAAAGTTGAGGAAGTGTAAAGAATGTTGGGTTGTGTTGAAATGTTGGGATTTTCTTACTTAAATGTGATTTTGAAAGTAAAAGAGATTTTGTTTGAAAATCATTGATATTTGATTTATGAAAGAAAAGGGAAAGAATGTTGGGTTTTGAAAAGATAAGAGAAATGTATTTGTTGATGATGAGACTGGAGTTGGATATGTAGTATTGCTCCCATTTTGAAAATAATGAGATTATATCTGTTGTCGAAAAATTATCTGTTGATTATAAATATCTGTTTTGGGCTATCGGTGGAAGATAGTTTTGATTGTTGCAGAAATTGCATGAAGATTAGGTGAATTGAAACTAATTACTCATACATCTTGCATTGAGCATTGAGCATTGTTTCATATAGGGCTGAGCAAGGAATCCGTAAAATCCGTAATCCGATCCAGTCCAGTCCAATCCGATAGGTTTGGATTGGTTTTTTGAATCCGTGGTTCGGTTCCGGATTGAAGAATTAAAAATCCGTAGTCCACGGATTGGTTCCGGATTGAACCTCACGCTTCCGGATTGGAACCGATCCGGACCGTATACAAATAGTCTATATTTTTATTATACATCCTCCCCCATAATATCTTCTCTTATTTTATATAAAACCTAAATTCAAACCTAAACCCATATAATATCTTCTTTTATTACTTTTGTTTGTTAGTTTTTAGTTTTAATTTGTAATTGTTTAAATACTTATGGTGAAACCAGTTTTCTTATGATTGTTTAAATTGTAGAATAGTATGTCGCTATTATAGAAAAACATGTTACTATTGTGGAACTAATATAGCACTATGTTTATGTTTTTATGAAATTAAAGTGCTATATATATATTTTTTTGTTATTTAATTATGTGATTCTGTGGTCCTAAACCGATCCAATCCGTATTTAAATGGATTGGTTCAGATTGGTTCCATGATTTAAACGGATTGGATTGGTTTTAATTTTTTAGGAACCGTAGATAACGGATTGGTCCTGATTTTACCCCAATCCGGTCCAATCCGGACCATGCTCACCCCTAGTTTCATACTTAAATATTGAAAATGTATTATATTGAGAAAAATTGGTATATACCTTAATGAATCTGGTTAGAGGGTGTGATTGTGGTTATTATTTGGTCTGTGTATTCTTGGTGAAAGTTTAAAAACCTGCGCAGTTAGGTACCGATCCTTTCGGTTAGTACCAAGAAAATAACTTTAGTAGTGTTTGTATAGTCTACTGGCATACACGTACCTAGAGATTCTTAGTGTTTTGTATCCACTGCCCTGTTTTATGATATAAAGGGACATTTTTCATGAATTGATGTATAATCTTGGAATTGCATTGTTTTGAGATGAAAATGTAAAATGTTTGACAAATAACATGCATATGCATTCATCTTATGATTTCATTAAGCTTTATACATTGTGGTAAAGTATCTCTGTACTGGGTTTTAGCCCACCCTATGTGGAAAACAACTTTCAGGTACTGATGATATGCCTCCACGAAGGATATAACTTAGAAGAAATTAGAGCCAAGACCTTCTTTTGTTTCTTTGTGTAATTAATTTTGTATAAGTCATGGGTTTTAATTATATTGAGTTGAACTCATTTTTATTGTACTCAAGCATTGACTTGGAAAGATATAATCATTAGGGTATAAGCTTACCTAATACTCCTTTTATTTCAATTCATGTATGCATGTCATATGCTATAGATTTAGAATTTAGGATTTATAAATGAATACACGCATATGTTATCTTTTGTATGATCGAAGAGTATCAAAGAAACGTTAAATATAATGCAAGTGTCACATTTTATAAAATATTATGATGTGAATTGTTATTATTTTAGGGCATTACAAACTGTTTCATCACAGCTGTACTCACTTGTTTTGTATCCAAGTAGCTCATGTTTTGCTCTTCCTATGTTACTTTTTGACAAACGTGGGATGACTACCCTACATTGTGTAACCAACCTTTCCTTATAAATAAATAATTTCGCTTTTCAGATCATAAGAAAAAAAAAAAATTTAATAAAATAAATAAAATTTAAAAGTATTTCTCTTATAATTATTCAATGATAAATTTTTTTTATAACTTATTTAAGTTATTTTTAACTTATAAACTGCGCATATTTTTAAGAAAGAAAAAAAAGAAAAGTCATGGTACATTGTGCTACCTAATCCCCTAGCAGGTTGTTTTCTTTTTTAAGGGATTGTTTGGGAGACTAATCTACCTTAGTTGGATTCCATAAGAAACTTTGATATGACAACCCCCCTTATATTATATTTATTTTATTTTATAAAAAGGTCCCTGTTTACATCTTCAATTCCTTGGACATAAATGACAATATATATATATATATATTCACTTTTAACGTATAAAAACTTTGGTAGGTAGAATCTACCACATTGAGTGGATTCATTGAATAATATAAGTGGTATGTGATCAAAGTTTTGAAGTCTTTCTTTAATGGTCAAATTTTAAGATTATTAAACATTACTTTTCCAATGGTTGTCATTTTCCAATTTATTTTCATCGGAGGTGACGTTTCCATAATGAAAATGCTTTATAAAAGCTATTTTAAATTTACGTTGTACGTTCACATTGGATGTAAAATAAAATAAAAAGAATAAAATTTGTGAATGAAATATTACAATTTTATTCCTTACATTACGTCTCTTTTCTTATTTATTCATAAATTTCTTGATACATTTAAAATTAAAATACAATCTCAAGTATATACTAACAAATCATTTGTGCCTAAAGACACTCGTAACACAATCAAGGTATTTGATCTTGTAGTTGTGTAGCACTCTTTGTGGTATAAAATTTTGAATTTAACTTATATGGAGATGAGTTTGATACCCTTTGTTTTTTTATGCTGGTTTATTTTTCCACCATCATTTGTTAGGTTTAAACTTGGTATATTGGTTGTGTTTGTGGTGGTAGTTTATGTCTCCATCGTTATGGTCAGGGGCGGCGGGAAGGAAGGACGAGAGGGGTCATGTGCCCCCCCTCAGTTTTGAGAATTTTTTTTTTTTTTTTTGTCTTGTTGTTATATACAAAATGTATTTTTTTTTCTTAACATGTTTTTTGGTTAAGGATTTATTGTATTGTTCACAACAAGTTGCTATTTGATACTTTGAGAGCACTATCTGGTATTATTTATGTAATAGTTTAAATCAATAGTATAACGAAAAATCTTATAGATTGGATATAATGAACTCATTATTTTCAAACAATTGACAGACTGCTTAGTGTGATTTGTGATTTCTCATGCTTTGAGCATCACGTAGGCAATGTTATATGGTATTCTAAGACTGTTTAATAATTTTCATTTGAAACATATCATTTATAAGCAATGTCATCTCTTTAATATTTTTCTATCAAATAAAAATTAAATAGATTTTATAATAATTTGTGCTATAAACGATTTGTTTTTATTTTCTAAAATTAAGAATTTTGATCCATAATTTTGTGTTAAAATTATAAACTTAGATCACCATCCCGCATCGAGCTATCCTAAACTATTATAGAATTTTAATTTATTCCTATTAATAATGAATATGTAATTTTTTATGCTTAAATTTAGCTTATAAAATTATTATTATCTTAATGTTCATCATGATTTTTTTTAAATAAAAAATTATAATTAATAGTGCCCCCTTTAACTTAATTTCCCGGCTCCGCCATTGATTATGGTGGTTGTTGGGTGTTAGGTTTTTATTATTGATAATCCCGTTTGACAAAACTCCTTTCAGTTGTACTTATTTTCGCACTTTTTATTTCAGTGAGACCATGAGTTGTTAGATGCGAATCCAACCCGAATTGTGCCTTGCAGAGAAGTTTGTGATGTTAATACTTTCAAGATTGCCACTTCGCTGATTATGACAGGGATCGAATTGCCCGGTCAGCTCGTGGGGATCCAGGGGGCAGCGCCCCTTGGCGGGTCCGGAGCAGTGCCCAGGCGGGGTCGAGGGGCAGCGCCCCCGAAGCAAAATGCAAAAATGCATTCAAAGTTGCCTGTTTGCTCGAGCGGACATTCCCCCGCTCGAGCGGAGAATGCTGGGTTTCAGAAGTGTGTTCGCCTGCAAAAATATTGGATGTTGTTTTTTCCCGCTCGAGCGGAACTTTCCGCGCTCGAGCGTAGTTCCGCTCGAGTGACCAATTTGACGCTCGAGCGGAGTTCGCGGGACAGTTTTCTATAAATACGTGTATCAGTCCAAATCTAGGATTACTTCTCCAGATCTTCTTCTTGGGTTCTAGGGTTTATATCTGGGGATGTTTTACTAGTTTTCTTTGATGTTTAATTGAGTATTCAACTCATGGGTTAAGAAGAATACCTCAAAGGTTTGTTTGTTCATTCTATACAAAAGAGAGAGTTGTTCTTCGGTGGATTCTGAAGAATTTGAGCCTGAAGTTTTGGTGGATTCTGGAGTGGCTCATCGTCAAGACAATTCCGAGGTGAAGACGGGATTGGAAGAGGCACATAGGGGTTGGTTCAATTCGGGCGTGGATTCACTAGGTAATTGAGAGTATACCTGTATAATTCCTTTATATCTTTTTAGTGGATTGTTTTGTAGCTGTTGCCCGTGGTTTTTTTATCACACTTGGAGGTCCTCCAATTGTGGTTTTTCCACGTTAAAATCGTTGTGTTGATTTGTCTTGATTGTTTGATTGGGATTGTTTTATTGCTTAACATTGATACATAATCACAAATCAACATCTAGGGAATTTCTAGATTTTTCAATGCATAGGCTTAGGCTTGCTTAGGGGTGCTACTGTGCCTTGAATGCACAATAGCCTGTTGTGACTCGTCATGAGAGTCGATATTGGACTTTTTTCGATAATCTAAATTGTTTATATTGTAGAGTTTATTAAGAATATTATCCATCCAAAAAATTAAGGTAATCGGATATCCGTAACCCATAATTATGTCCTCATTGTTTAAAAAGATTATTAAAATTATGATAATCGTTAATTTAAAAAAAAAAAAAGTGTCATGTTATAAGGCTGTGAATATCCAATCAATTTGATTTTTTATATGGATTATCTACTCAATGAACACTAAAATATGAATAGTTTGAATTATCGAAAGAGACTCGGAACGAGCCTTCACAAAAGGCCATAAAAGCATAAGGGTTATGTGATAACCCTGTCTCGTATTATATTAATTAATCTTAATTATGATTGTGATTATGTGCTTAATATAATTTTGAGTGCCATTGATATGATCATACATGTTTTTGAAATTCTATCTGTTCACCATAAGAAAATCTGTTTCATTCTCTGCTATAAAATTTAATTAAAGACCGTAGAAGCGTCAAAAAATGAAATTGATTGTATTTTTGTGCTTAGTATGATTTTAGAGCCTATGGTGAAATTTGATTAAAAATTGATTCGGATCAAAATAATTAGATTAAATTAATTAATTTAAGCTCAATTAATAAGCCTTAATCAAAATTGATTAGACAAGCATATATAAGTGACCTATTTACACTTATATACTTACTTTTGGAGCTCATTTTCCTCTATTTGGCTGAAATCACACTCTAGAGAGAGAGAGAGAAAGAGAGAGAGAGAGAGAGAGAGGAAGAGGAAAAATTGTAGAATTGTCTCAAACCTTGAAGATTTGGAAGGCTAGGCTCAAGAACTAGCTAGAGTTTGGGAGATTGGGGGCTCCTAGGTGAGTAATTGAACTCAACTTTATGAGGTTGAGTTCATAATTGAGTGAATTCAAGCAAGATATGTAATAAAGAGCAAGAATTGAGTTGATTCTAATGAATTTGAAGTCAATATAACCATGCATGTAGAGAATTGTCATGAATTTGTGCAATCAAGCATGTAGCATGTTACATATGGAGAATTGAGCACCAAATCACACATGCATGTATAGTCTTGTTGAGTTTCATGACTTTGGGCATTATTTATACTATTTGAAGTAGAATTAAAGTCCATAATTTACATGCATGAATAGTCCATAAAGGTTTGAAGTTTGAATGCATGAGCTGTGAAATGGATAGTTTTGGAAATAGACCATGATTTTGGACAATTGGTCTTAACTTATTCAAGTTCTTATGATATACAATGTTTTTCTATGAATTGGTACTAATCTGCAAACTTTGGAGCCTTTGAAATATGCTTTTGAGCTTCAAATAGAATTCTGAAGAACCCAAAATTCGACTGGTCCGCTCGAGCGAGAAAAGCCTTGCTCGAGCATAAAAATGTAGCCCCCAGAAGTTTTGCAGAAATTACGCGGTGGCTCGAGCGGCCGAATCTGTGCTCGAGTGTACCCTGCTTTGCATGACTCCTCGCTCGAGTCTCAAAAGTCTCGCTCGAGCGTAAATTGCAAGCAACCAGTACTTTTGCAAACCAAAGGGATCTGCTCGAGCGACCAAAGATACGCTCGAGCGGAGAGCCTTATTTCAACAATTTTGAAAAGTGGTTTTATGAATCGTTTTCTGTTCTCTTTCATTTCTAAGCACTTTTAAGCATGCATTGAGCATTGTAAATGACCTAAAAGGATAAAGAAGAGGCCTAAGAGAGATAAATAAATTAAGAACGGATTGAATCGTTTGTGACCCAATATGTTATGTAATGTGCAGGGTCAAGCGCAATGGCAAATCCTTCGACAGAACACTGTGAGTAATATCTTAGTAAAGATATGAATATCTTAGTATGCCATTTTCTAAACGTTACTTCTGTATGAGCCTTATGGATTTGTATTTTGAATTGTGGATAAATCAGTCTTTTGAATAAGACTAATTGAATACGAATATGATCACGATCATGGATATGTGACACACATAAATACGAATATGAAAATGAATTGGGCCAACGGCTATTTGACATAAATAAATTGGGCTCAAGGTCGTTTGACATGAATAATTGGGCCAGGGGCTGTTTGATATAAATGAATTAGGCCCAAGGCTGTTTGACATGAATAATTGGGCCAGGAGCCGTTTGACATAAATGAATTGGGCCTAAGGTCGTTTGACTTGAATAATTGGGCTAGGAGCCGTTTGACGTAAATGAATTGGGCCTAAGGCCGCTTGACATGAATCATTGGGCCAAAGACCATTTGGCATGAATCATTGGGCCAAAGGCCGTTTGACATGAATCATTAGGCCATGGGCCGTTTGACATGAATGAATAGGCCAAAGACCGTTTGACACGAACAAATTGGGCTCGAGGCCATTTGATAAGAACGAATTGGGCTTGAGGCCATTTGATACGTTTGGGCCTGAGGCCGTTTGATGTATTAGATAGAAACATGAATAGGCCTATGGCCATTTGATATTGACTGTTACAAATTTCATTCATGTACTCCTTTATTTTGATATTATTCACTGGGCTATCGCTCACTCTCATTTTTGTGTGTGTAGGTGAGCAAAGAGATGTCCAAACCCTGCCCCAGTGAAAGACATGAGAGAAGTCAAGTTTTTGTGGAGTCAGCCCGAATGTCTCACGCATGAGACTTTGTTTTGTTTCTTTTATTTTTTATTCCCTTTTGTTATCTTGGTGAATATGTTGGATCACCATGTAAATAAGCTTTTGTTCAGCTGACTGCATGTTTGAAGATTCCTGGACATATAAGGTGTTAACTCTGACTACATGTGTGAGTTATTAAAGACTGGTTCTGGAATGTTTTGCTTTACCATGTAAGCACAGCTCGTTGGACAAAATTTTCAAGTCTGATTTCATTTTGGCCCCTTATTCTATTGAAAATATGTTTAATCAGGTTTGAGGCCGTAGGTAATCCCTTGATTACTGGCCGGTTATGACCTTAATCCATAGGGGCGGGTTCGGGTCATGACAGGTTGATTACGGGAGGGTCCTATTAAATGGACTTAAGTACCTTTAGGCCCTATGCATCTTTTAAATGCACCTTAAAACCTTAAAATACTTATTACCCTCATTACTTATTTTGTGAAACCAAAAGACAACCCCCTCTCTATGATGTCCCAGGTTGTTGACCTAACTTGAGTATGCCTATTCGAACCTATTGCCTTACCTTCGGGGTCTTATACGTCGTGTAATGTCGTGATGATTGCGAATCGAATTGTGTCAAGCCTCCTTAATGTTTAACAAGTTGGAATTTTTGAGTTCCAGGAGTAAGGATGAATTGAAGAAGTGTGGGAAAGCCTTAGAGAGATTTTTGGCCATTCTGACCTTTCTACACATACGACATGTAGGGCTTGTACGCGTGGTCTGATGCAGTGGGTTTTTGGTTTCTGGAAAAGAGATTCGTACATGTAGTGGGTGTGCCTACACGTGCGACAGTAGAGATGAGAAGCTGGGTTGGTTCTGCAATAAATTGCATGTGCGGCTAGGCACGTTCTTGCCTCAATTTTTATACTCAAACTCTTAAATCTGATGCGCTCTCTCTCTCTCTCTTCTTCATATCTTTTCATTCTTTCTAAACTCTATTTTTCTCTTCCATCTCTCTAAAAACACCCATCAACCTTAAAATTTCTTTAATTTAACAAAATCAAAGAATATTTTGACACTAGTTTTTTAGACCAAAGTGACAAGCGTGTCGAGGGCATCATTTTCATCGGAGTGATTGAAATTCTGAAGAATCCGAATTTGGGAGCTTTCTTCTAAGTTCTTCTCTTTTCTCCAAGAGGTATGGATTTTTCTAATTTCGTTTAATATGGTTCTCATAGATGGATATGTGGTATTTTTATTACATAAATTTTAAAAATTTTGTAGAGATTTCAAAGCATGTGTTATGACAACCTAGGATTTTGTTGTGTTGTGTATTTCTTAATATATTCTCCATCAAATAAGAATTTTAATAGTCTTGGAGTGTATGGATACTTTGAAATGGAAAAGTCCCAAAGTTTCTTAAAAAATGCCCTAATTTTTCTAGAATTTTATGAGTCGGAGAAATTGAAGATTTATAATCATTTGGAAAATCGGAATTTAATCTTTTCAATTGAAGGAGTGATAAGTATAGAGAGTATGTATTTTGAGCAATTAATGGAGATTGGTAATGATTTGGGAAGTGTTCCACTTTGTACGTTTATTGAATTCATTGAGAATAATATAATTTATTCTTGTTAGTTATGCTCTAATATTGCCTTATTGGAATATTTGATAGAGATAGTTATTTTTGGCAATCGGTGGAGAATTGCATTGTTGTAGAAATATTTCCAACCTAGAGTGATTTGAAACCCCATTTGTAATTGAGTAATGTGATAGAGACTAATGTGGTGATAGAGATGCTTAAATTAATGAATTGTACAATTGAGTAGTTAAATGAGAATGAACGAATGAAAGAAATTTGAGACACATTGTTATATATAAAGCAAATTGTGCCATATAGAAATTGTTGGTGAAAATACCAGAAGAATTATATTTTATTGATAAATAATGCAGAGAAAATGAGATATAAATAGATCAGGTTGAGGCACGGATATCTTGTTTTCTTTAAGGAGATTAAGCCCACTGCGGCAGGAAGAACCCAAATACCAATGTAGCAGTCACTGAACTCTGACTTGTCCCCTCCAGGATACAACAGTTCGACCACTTGTCATATGGTTCAAGCCAACTTTGCACAAGATGGTAAACCCAAAGCTCCACCAAGAAAAACACTCTTCTTTGGCTAATAATCTCTTAAGTGTAAAAATAGATGATTTTGAAAAAAGTAGATGAGAGGAACAATATATTGTTGGACCATTTTAATATTTTTATTTATTTATTTTGGTGACCTTTTGTCTTGTTTATGAATGGAGGTTAATTAGAAGGTCATGAGATTGGTGGTGAGTTAATATTTGGAGGTTTTGGGACTATCTCTTTTCTCCAAATATTAACTCACCACCAAGCCCATGAACTTCTAATTAACCTCCATTCATGGAAAAGACAAAAGGTCACTAAAATAAATAAATGAATAAATAAAAATATTAAAATGGTCCAACAATCCCCCACTCATTTTAATATTAACAAAAACAAGAGAGATTACCAAACAAAGATAGACTAGTATGCATGATGAAGGTGTGCTCTGTATTGAACTTTCATTAGTGAAACAACAACCTCTACTCCATAGTCAGTAGTGGTCTCAGACTTGAACTATGACTGCTTAGGGGAAATAAAGTATTATTGCTCACATATAATGATTCAGGTGTTGACATGAGCTTTAAACAACTAGCACATTACGGCATTGTGCTAATCCCAATTTTCATGAACATATTTGAGAATAAGCCTCGTTCTCATAGAAAGCGGCCCCACTTCTATGCTTACATAGGTGAAATATGTCAAGGATGTTCTTGTAATTTATACACCTCACTTAACAAGAGCTTCAGAATTTTATTAAGAGTATAAAGACTCAACCCTTCAACATTACATGACAAATGCACTTACATCATAGGGATGGACAACAATATATTAAGGAGTGCATTTTTTACAACCACCATATGATACGTTTTTCCCATTGAACCTAGTTACAGGATCTCTAGTCCCCAGGCTGGGTATCCTCGTACATAGTTTATGATTTTATAGGCTTCAAACCCATCCCCATCGATGTATTCCAGACCCTATCTGTTGCCAAGGCCTTGGTTAACGGATTCACAAGATTATCATAAAATTTTACATAATTTACAGTTATGATGCCATTACTCAAATATGATATCACATTACTGTGTTTCCTTCTAATAGGTATGGATTTACCATTATAAAAATAGTTGTTCACTCTACCAAAAGTAGCAGTGCTATCACAACGAATTAACACAAGAGGAATTGATTTTTCCCAAAAAGGAATTTCATGTAACAAATCTCTCAACCAATTTGCTTTCTCACATGCTGAAGCTAATGCTATAAGCTCAGTTTCCTTTGTAGAATTAGCAATTATAGTCTGATTTTTAGACTTCCAACATATAGCACCACCACCCAAGGTAAAAATAAAACTCGAGGTAGAGAGAGAATCACCTGACAAAGTGTTCCAATCGGCATCACTATATCCCTTAAGTACCGATGTATACTTGTTATAAAACAAACCATAGTTTTTGGTACCAGATAAATATCTCATAATTCTTCTTATGGCTAGCCAATGATCTCGACATGGCTTGCTAGTAAACCTACTAAGTACTCCAACAACATATGTAATATCAGATCTAGTACAGTCAGTAGCATATCTCAAACTACCAATCATGCTAGCATATTCCTTTTGATTAATCACATCTTTTTCATTTGTTACAGTAGATAAATGTATGCTTGCATCAAAAGGAGTAGCAACATGTTTACAGTCTAGAAAATTATATTTCTTTAAAATTTTCTCAACATAATACAACTGATCAAGAAAAATGCCATCATTAGTCGTGGTAATTTTAAGTCCCAAAATAAAATTAGCTTCACCAAGATATTTCATATCAAAGTGGATATTAAGCATATTTTTAGTCTCATTTATAATATGCAAATTAGAGCCAAAGATAAGTAGATCATCCACATATAGGCTAATAATCACATGTGCATTTACTTATCACATTCATTAGTCTTATAGCTATTCTCAAGTATGCAGGAATCAAATTTCTCATGCCACTGTTTAGGAGCTTGCTTTAAACAATAAAGGGATTTAGTTAGCTTACACACCTTGCTTTCTTGGTCAGGCTCCACAAAGCCCTCGGGTTGGTCTATGTAAATCTCCTCATCTAGATCTCTATTTAAAAATGCTATTTTCACATCTATGTGATGAATTTTTAAATCATGAATTGTAGCCACCACTATTAATAGTCTAATGGATGTAACTCTAGTAACCAGAGAAAAAGTATCAAAGAAATCAAGATCAACTTGTTGCTTAAAACCTTTAGCGACAAGTCTTGCTTTATATTTTATCTATATTTCCATCTGGCTTAAGTTTTTTATGGAGGACCCTTTTACACCCAATAGTTTTACAACTTGGAGGTAAATCCACTAGCTTCCATATTTTATTTGAAAGTAGTGAATCTATCTCATCATTTACAGCATCTCTCTAGAAAATAGCATCAGGTGATGATAAAGCTTCTTATATTGTAAGACAAATTTCTTCCACATTGTAAAGATAATAGTCAAGGCTAAAATCTTTTTCAACTCTAGCGCGTTTACTCCTATTTCATTGGATTTGAGAATTTTCTTGTTCTTGAAAAACTTGAGATAGGGTAGAAGAGCTAGGCATGGATAAAGTATTTTCAAAAAACATTTGACCCCCACTATTTCTAGATTTGAAAGGAAATTTATTTTCATGAAAAAAATATCACCTAATTCAAAAATAACATTATTTTTCACATCAAAAAATCTATAAGCTGTACTATGCAACGCATACCCAAGAAAAGTACAAGTGGTAGCTCGTTCACCTAATTTAGGTCATTTAGGATTGTAGACACCCTATTTTTGACCGTCCTCAAGACTTTGGACGTCATCGTTTGTACACTTGATGATTATCCTTGTTTGTGTTTGTTTTGAGCGCCCAAAGTCCTCAGCGGAACGCCTTGTCTTTGAGCCTTTAAACCTATCTGTTTTGTGCATGTTTTTGGACCAAGAGCTTGTTGCCTCTTGCCTGGAGAGGAGGGTGGCCTGTTGGCCAGCCCTAGACCTTGTCGGCCACAAGTTGTGCCTGTCGGCCACCAGTGGTGTCCGGTCGGCTACCAGTGGTGGCCGACGGCGACGGCCATTTGTCTCCTTTTTCAGATATTTGTTTGCTAGCTGTGCCAGCTGTGCCAGCTGTTGCTCACTAAACTACATCTCTATACACGTGTATGGTAGAATGAATTCAAACCCAAACCTTGATTTTCTATATATAGGGGGTGCTCTCCCACATTTAGAGGGGTTAGAATTTTTGGATAAAAAATTTCTCTCTCTCTTGTTATTTTGCATACACTTGCTTAGTTTCTCTACACTTTTGCACATTAACCCTTGACCAAACACTCCCACCTTTGAGCTGAGGTCTCTTGGAGCTTTGTTTGAACCTTGGAAGGGGATTTGAGCTTGAGTTTGTGGTTGAATTGCATTTTGCTTTAAAGATATTGAACTTACCTCATTTAAGCTTATTGTGCATACTTGATTTGCCATCCTTTTCAACTATTTTAAGGCTATTTTTGAGGATAAAAAACTCTTTTTTTTTTTTAGTCATAAAAATGGTAGTTTGAGTCTTTGGGAGTTAGGGGGTTGTTCCCTCTTTTTATTCCTTAGCTTGTAAAGCTTTTTGTACCATTTTTTGTCACCTTTAAATCAAACTTTTTAGGCCTTTTAACCACTGAAATTCAGAGGTTTTTCAGTGACAACTTTGTTTTGAAGTCCAAAATTGGAGGGGTTAGCCTCTCCTCCTTGTGTCTTGTTTGCATGCCTAGATAGCTTAACATGTGAGCATGTTTTTCTAGCATTTTGTAACTTGATCTCAGCATGTTTTTGCTACTGTTTTGACTTGTTTTAGCTCTGTTTTGGGCTGGTTAGATCCTTTGAGCCTTGTATGGCATGGTTGTAGTGCAATTTCCTTCACTAGTTTGTTGTTTCATTGCCTTGATCATCTTTCTTTTGAGTTAATGGCATGATTTAGTGTTGTTTTGCACTCCATTCCAGCACTTAACATATCTGCAACCTCCCTCATTTCTTCAATCTTTCATTTACTTTGAGGGTTGGTTAACCTTCGGGTTGTGTTTAAGCTTAAGATTGAGGTTTGTGCTTAATGGTTTCAATCCTCTTTTGAGGGTTTCTACTAATCAATAGCATGACCTCTCTCTTGCTTTAAATCATCCCTTGGTTGACACCTCTTCCATTAGAGGACACTCACTTTCGAACTTAACTGGTTAAAGAATGGATCGGTAATCTAAAATGAGTAAACAAATTGAATAAGTAAAAGAGGCAAGATTAAGCATCTTTCGTGTGGCATTGCATGTGCTTAGATCGGACATTAATTCGAACACGAGGAAAATGAGACGTTTCATACTCAAAGTGGTGAAACGTGCCGCTTTCCTTGGGTCACCGTCACTCTTGATCAGGCATGATAGGGTGGTGGTTGTTTTAGTCTTGTTTGTGCACTCATTAAGGTTGTACAAGCTTGGTTTAGCCATCATGCATGGAAAATGCTTGGTTGATGGTTTGAGGGCCGAGAGTTACACTCCTTTGAGCTTGTGTAATGATAAGGAGAGTAACAGTACACACAAACCTTGAGAATACATTGCTTTGCCTCTATTTGCTCTCTGTTGCAGCAAAAAAAGGAAGTTCAGGGTAGGGGTGGCCGATCGGCCACCAGCAGTAGCCGAACGGCCATCAATGAAAATTTTGCACAAGTGTGTTTCTGAGGTGGAGCAGAGGCATTTTGGAAGTTGGCAGCACTGTTGGTGATCAAGCATGTGCAAACAGAGGCTGCAATGGCAAGGCAATGGATTCTCGGGAGGAAACCAACCAAGCGTACATGCATCCCTTGCCCCTCGAGGCCATTTAACTGCTTTATTTAGTTAATTAGTGGTAGCTAATTTACTTGTTTTGTAATTATTTAGTTAAAGTGTTTAACTAATTGATTCGTTTTGTAATATTTAATTAGTTTAGAATAGTTAGTTAAATATCGTGTTGTAATAATTAGTTAACAAGAATTGTTAATTAGTTTTGCGTTGTAATAGTTAGCTTAATTAGTGTAGCTAGTTAGCTTATTCATTTGAACCCTCCTTCGCAAGGGCATAATGTTGTAATAAGTGTGCATGCGTGTGTGCATGTCTTCCAACCCCACGTCTTTCTCCTTTTTATTTATCCGCTTTTGATGGTTAGATTAAGGACATGTTTTTCAATTAGCATACCTTATGCTTGCATGTTTGCATCCATTCATTTATCTTGCATTCACCGAGGCTCGACGCATCATTCAAACTACATTGTAATTTCAATATCTTATTTGAATACGTGTTTATCGCATGTTGTTCAAATCAATCCATATGGCATATTAGTAGCCGAGCCTATTAATTGCATCATTGCATGTGTTGCATTAGGCATCTTGTATAGTTAAGGTCATGCATTTTTTTAACTAGTTTTTGTTTTAACTTGGAGTACTCGGTGACTTTTATGCTTTAGCATACTTGCATGAGTGTGATTGCCATATTGCCATGATAGCATGCTTGCCATGAGGCTATATGCTTAAATGCTAAACTGCATGAATGCCTATGGATGAAGGCTTGTTGTTTGAATTGGAACGATTCAATAAATGTATGTTTTAAGCCCACTTTGTTGTGGCAAAATCATGTTTTAAGCCCATCTTGTTTGGTGGCAAATCTGCATTTTTAAGCCCACTTGAGGGTGGCAAATTCAAACCATTTTCATAAACAAACATGAGTTAAGTTGTTCCAATTCTTGCAAACTAGTCTATACTTGCTTGTGTGCGTCACATAGTAATGTTAGCTAATAACCGAAATAAGAACACATAATGTTTATAAAATAACATATCATGATTAGTAGAAGCCGATCTTTGATCGGGCGAGCGGGGGTGCTCATTTTAGGACGTTCCCCTCTTGTACCCAAGTTCCAAGCCGAGGCAACTTTGGTGATGACGGACACTATAGCGATCCCGATTTCCCTTTCCTTTGTATATTGTATTCCGGACTTGGTTCCGTGGTTGTGTTGTTATCTCATTCTCATTTCTTTCCATTACTCTTTATATTTGAGTCTTGGGTTGTGTTGGGCAGGTTCGAAATAGGTTGGTTGTGTTTTGGAACCATTGGTTGATGCCCAGAATTTGGCCTTCACGCTCGAGCAGGGCTTTTGACGCTCGAGCGAGCCCTTTGTTGTTGCTTATCCGCTCGAGCGGGAGTTTTGATGCTCGAGCGTGATTTTCCATCTCCCAGTACTTTTGTCTGCAGGTCTTCAGACGCTCGAGCGGGAGTTTTGACGCTCGAGCGTGACCCTTTGTTTTTGTTCCTCCGCTCGAGCGGGGAGTTTGACGCTCGAGCGGGGACCATGTCTGCAAAACTTCTGGAAGTGCGTAATCTACGCTCGAGCGGCGCTTTTGACGCTCGAGCGTGAGTCTGTGTCTGACGCTCGAGCAGGGGTTTCCACGCTCGAGCGGGGCGGCTGGTATATCACTTCGAGATTTCACTTTTTGGATCACTTTTTCAACACTCTTTCTTTCTCTTACTTTCCCAAACACAGATTTGAGAGCTCCTCTCTCTAAAATCTTACCTTCTCTCTAGGGATTGATCTAGTAGGAGTTATTTCCTCACCTTGGGCCTTTGTAAAAGTTGTGGGAATTGTTGAGGGCTACACTTTGATCCGAAAATCTTGAGTTTTGGAGCATCTTGAATTTCTTTCTCTTCTTCCTTTGGGCTCCGGATTTGAGGTAGGGATTCGTACTCATTCTTTTGTGTTTTAACATAAATATTGAGCTATTTGTATAGATGTTTTGATTTGGAAAGTTAGGGTTTGAAATGTGTTATTTTGAAAAAGGGGGTTTTGTCCTTTTGGCCTATATATATATATATATATATATTGGGTCTTAAAAAGGGGATTATTGATGTTTTCGTTAATATTTGAGCCTTTGGGTCAATATTGGGAAAAAGGAAAAAATGCCATGTTTGGGTGTATTTGGGTCATTAGTGTAATGAATGACAATTGATATGGAAATATGAAATTGAGTTAGAAATAATGAAATTGGCTCATTGTGAAATGAAATGGTGGAGTTGGATTTATTAATCACTCACCTTTGAGAATTTTTGATAAATTATCTGTTGACGTAATTATTATCTGTTTAGAAATAATTGCTTTGGGCTACCGGTGTAGGGTAGTCTTGATTGTTGTAGACAATGTATGATGATTAAGCAAACTAAAACTAATCAAATTGAGTATGCCATCGAATATGGCGGTTGTTATAATACATGAATTTTATGTATTGATTTGATTATGTATATGATATGTGTTTATATACATTGTGTTGTGTGGGAGGAGATAGGGGATGTACTCCACGGCTTAGGGGAAGATAGGGGATGGACTCCTAAACCGGATATTGTTTGGAAGGAGATAAGGGATGGACTCCATTAATACCGCAATTTTGTGTATTTATTGAAGTATTGATATAGCTAATTTGTATATCATATATGAAGTATGGAAGTGTTTGGTTTGAGATTGATACAGCAATTATGTGTATCTTTGGTTAAGTGTGAAGTGTTTAATTTGAGTTGTTACCTCAATTGAAATGGAAGTACTGTTGATAAGAGATGTAATCTCATTTAAAGTATATGGCCAGGTTCTGAGCCAGGATTATGAATTGAGGAATTGGATAAGTAATGAAAATGGAATGAAACATGGACACATTTGCCATGTATTTGAAATGGGTTATAAATTGATTCATGTGAGTTTAACATCTGTCAAATGCTAATGTTTTAGTTATTGCCCATATTATGTTTAGCATATCTCTACTGGGCGTTGGCTCACCCTATATGGGACATCATTTTCAGGTACAGGTAGTATGCCACCTCCAAGGACGTAGCTTGGGAGGCTTGAGGCTGTTGGACTCTTTTATTGTTTTTGGTTGTATTACATGTATATCAAGCCAAGGGCTTATTTTGTGTAGAGTTAGTACTCTCTTTTGTAACCAAGTGTTGACTTGGAAAGTTGTAAGCCTATAGGGCATTTACTTTTGTTGTCAACATGTAATACATTTTGGTAATGAATACTCTGATGATATGTAATTATGCTTTATTCTTTTGTATCTAAGCATATCGAGAATGTATTATTTATGGGTTTATTTTGAGGGCGTTACAGACACGTGACCTTTGGCACGAGTCAGGGTTTTCTAAATTTCCCAAAAACAAAATATTTAGGTGGCGACTCTGTATGTGGCAAAGCAGTCCAATTTTGACATTATTTGATTTAAAATCGATTTTCTAAAAGATTTGCCGGATTGGACTCTTTGGTGTTTATCAGTTTCACATTGCACTTGTGAGACTAGATTCAGAACCGCAGGAGTCCGAACTATGAGGCCTTCTTTTCAAACCCTTTCCGAAAGCCAGGGGCGCGGAAAAAGACGAGTCCACAAGGATCTGCGAGCCTCACAAAAGCTAAACAGCCCCAAACCCTCAAATAACCTACATTTGGTTTATGTCCCCGCCATAACTCATAAGGTACAATTTTAGTCTTTTTGTGTGGCACTCTATTTATCACATGGCAAGCTATCAAAATAGCCTCGCCCCAAAGATTTGAGGGAGCAACTGAATCAATAAGCATAGCATTCATCAAGTCAATTAACATTATATTTTTGCTCTTGGCTACGCCATTAGATGAAGGTGAATATGGTGGAGTAATCTCATAAATAATTCCCAATGACTGAACAAAAGAGTTGAATCCAAGAGATTCAAACTCCCGACCTCTATTACTTCTAATTCTCTTAATTTTTTTATCGAATTACTTTTCCACTTCAAGAAGGAATTCTTTAAATTTCTCAAAAGTATCACTTTTATTTTTAATAAATATATGTTTGTATATTTTGAAAAAATCATCAATAAAAGTGATAAAATATTAGTTACCACGACGAGTTAAAATTCCTTCAAACTCACATAAATCAGTATGAAATAATTCTAGCAATTTGGTATTTTTCTCAACACTTTTATAAGGCCTCTTGGTAATTTTGCTTTACTGGAAACTTCATATTTCTCAAACAATAATGTTTGAGACCACTAAAAGTGGTGCTCTAAAAGCACCACTAGTGATGTGGCAGTGGACGGGACCCACTACTTGTGTCTTGTTTTTTTTTTTTTAAAAGTACTTGCCAACTCATTAGTGATACTTTAGAGCACCACTTTTAGTGGGATGTATCATTACCGTTTCTCAAATTTATCATTTTTTTTTTGTCAATTTAGGAATTAATCCTAAACTACTCATGATTCTCACATATTTACTATTAATATGACATAAGCGAGCATGCCAAAAATTAATAGAAGACAACATATAAACCGAATTAGTAGTTGGTTTATTAATCTCAACATTTAGTTTGAACATCCCATCACAAGCATAACCCTTACCTACAAAAAATATCCTTCTTGGTAATCACATATTGACCAGATTCCATAGTTTGCTTAAAGTTAGCCTTATTCAACAAATAACTTGACATCAAATTCTTCCTCATGGACGGTGTATAAAGAACATCTTTTAAAGTAAGCACACGTCCAGAGGTGAACTCAAGGTCAACCTCACCACTCCTAAGTGTCTTGGTTTGACTAGAGTCACCAAACATAATTGTTTTCTCATCACCAAAGGGAGTATACACCTTGAACCAATCTTTATCATAACGAACATGTCTATTAGCACCAAAATCTGCCCACCAACCTTCCACATAATTAACCATGCAAATGTTTGTAATCATTGCCACAAATGGCTCCTCGATAACATTAGCCCTTGGGGCAGGTGCACGTTTTCGGAATTTGCAAGTTCAAGTAATATGCCCACTTTTGCTACAGACAAAGCATGTAAAATTTTGTGGAGGTGGTGGACCTTGGTTCTTATTTGGATTAATCCATTTATTGTGAGGTTTACCATAATTCTTCATGTTCTTTTTATAAGGCTTCAAATAAGCATTCTTGAAATTTTAACCTTTGGGTATATTATTATTTGCTGAAACAAAATTTACCTTTGTGGTGGAATTGGCATTATCAATGCATCTTGGCCTCTAGCCTCCTCTTCGACTTGAATGCGAGTGATCAACGCTTCTAAGGAAGTCTTATTTTGTTTGTGGCGCACGTTCTTTTGGAATTCTCTCCAAGATGGCTGTAACTTGTCAACAAGTCTTGCAACTACCAAGTTGTCACCAATCTTGATGCTTTCAGATCTTACTTCTGCAACTATCATTTGGAAATCTTGTGCTTGCTCCATAACGGATTTGCCATCCACCATTTGGAAGTGAAAAATCGGCTAGCTGCATACTTTGTTGCTCTTGCCTCTTCAGTATCATACTTAGTTTGTAAAGCTTTCCAAATTTTCTTTGCAGAAGTGTAAGTGGTGTTATAATAATCATAAAATTGACTAGGAAGGTAATTTAAGAGATAAAAACATCATTTATATTCATCTGTATTGTATGAAGCCACTTTTGCTTCATGTGCCTCGTAGTCTTCATCATTCATCTCCTTGATTGATATTTTGTTTGGGTTCTTCTGGATAAGAACATAAGCAACATTCAAAAGGCTGAGGTAAAAAAGAACTTTTCATTTCCAACTCTTAAAATGAACTCCCTTGAACTTGAAAGGCTTGTTAAGATCTCTAATTCCGTCATTGGCTTTTTCTGGTACTTGTTCCATTTTGGTCTCCTTAAAATTGTTGGTGAAAATGCCAGAAGAATTATATGTTATTGATAAATAATGCAAAGAAAATAAGATACAAATAGATCGGGTTGAGGCACGGATATCTCCTTTTGTTTGAGGAGATCAAGCCCACTACAGTAGGAAGAACCCAAATACCGATGCAGCAGTCACTAAAGTCTGACTTGTCCCTCCAGGATACAATAGCCCAACCACTTGTCGTATAGTTCAGGCCAACTCTACACAAGATGGTGAACCTAAAGCTCCACTAAGAAAAACACCATTCTTTGGCTAGTAATCTCTCAAGTGTAAAAATAGTTGATCTTGAAAAAAGTAAATGAGAGGAACAATATATAGGCCACTAGGACCTTACAAGTTACACCAAAAATAATGATCATTAAACTAGAGAAAAGGGAGAGTCCCAAAACCTCTAAATATTAACTCACTACCAAGCCCATGAACTTCTAATTAACCTCTATTCATGGACAAGACAAAAGGACACCAAAATAAATAAATAAATAAATAAATAAAAATATTAAAATGGTTCAACAGAAGTAGCGCATTCCTTCTGGCTAACAATTGGTAAAGTAGGTTTTGCTAGGTACTGATAAAGTGGGATGTGCTATATAAAAGTACTGTGTTCTTTCCCACTAACAACTGGTAAAGTGGGGTTGTCACGTAGGGCTCAGTGAGACCACTAAGAAGTAATTGTGTTTGAGATTCATCGTTAATATGTATATATGCATTGAGATCCTTTGTTGATGAATGTGTGTGTAGAGAATTGTTTTAGATCATGCATATAGCATCGAAACGAGTTATGTGTTATGTGTGTTGTAGTTGGTTGTAGATTGAGCATGTGAGAAACAACCAAGTTTGAGTCTTCGATGACATCCAACCTTATTGCCTATAGTTCTAGGACAGTTTCTAATCCAGCGATACACGTCTCGTACTCTGCTTCATTATTAGATACTTTGAACCGGAGTTTGAAAGCTAGGGGTATATGGGAATCATCGAGTGCTATAAGCAACACGCCTATCCCATGACTGTATTGTTAGCTGCTCCATCAAAGCACAGTGTCCACGTCTCCTCTTCGACCTACAGAATCTTCTTATCTAGGATTATGTACTCTACTGCTTTATCTCCTTCCACTGGGTGGTCTGCCAGAAATTTTGCTACTGCTCTTCTTTTGATTGACTTGCAAGTGACGTACTTGAGGTCAAACTTGGAGAGAAGAAGCAACCAACGAGCTAGCCCACCCATAAGTGCCAGTTTCTCAAAGAGATATTTAATGGGATCCAATATCAAAATCAGAATTGCGGAATAAGCTAACAAGTAATGTCTCTACTTCCTAGTGGCCCAAAGCAAAACGAAGCAAGCCTTCTCTAAAGGAGTGTCGTGGGTCTTGTAATCCAACATTTTCTTGCTTAGATAGTAGATGGCATTCTCCACCTTAGCTTTTGATTCTTGTGCTAGCATGCATCCCATGGTTGACTCTGTCACTGACAGATACATGATCAACGGCTTCTCTGGCTTTGACAGTGATAATACATGCGGATTCTGAAGGTACTGCTTGACCTGCTCAAAGGCGAACTGACATTGATCATCCCATCGGAACTTCTTCCCTTTTTTCAAGAGACCAAATAATGGTTCACAAGTCAAGGTTAATTTTGAGATAAACTGTCTTATGAATTGCACTTTCTCCAGAAAGCCACGCACCTCCATTTTAGTCCTTGGTGGTGGCATTTCTAAGATAGCCTTGATCTTGGATGGATCTACTTCAATTTCCCTTTGTGTGATCAGAAAACCCATCATTTTCCCTTTACTCACCAAAAAGTGTATTTCTGTGGGTTCAACCTTAGTCTATACTCCCTGATCCATTCGAAGAACTTTTCTAGTGCGATGTAGTGGCCTTCTCACTCTTTGGATTTTACAATCATGTTATCTACATACACCTCGACTTCTTTATGGATCACGTCGTGCAGGATTGTAGTTGCAGCTCTCTAATATGTAACCCTGGCATTCTTTAACTTGAATGGCATAACCTTGTAGCAGTAGGTACCCCACGGCGTGGTAAACGCAATCTTCTTTCTGTCCTCAGGTGCCAACAAAATCTGGTTGTACCCCAAAAACCCATCCATGATTGATAACAAGGCATGACTGGCGGTGAAATCTACCAATTCATTGATGTACGGCAATGGAAAGTCGTCATTAGGACTGGCCATATTCAGATCCTAGAAGTCGACGCAAACTCTGATTTTGCCGTCCTTCTTTGGAACCAAAACAATGTTGGCCAATCAAGTAGGATATTCAGATACCATTAAGAACCTTGCATCGATCTGCTTAGTGACTTCCTTTTTAATTTTCAGTAACCAATCTGGGTGGATTTTATGGAGTTTCTGCTTAACTGGTCGGGCCTCGGGGTCAATAGGGATCCGGTGCTGTACAATCTCAGGATTGATTCCAGGCATGTCTTCGTAGGACCACACAAAAACATTTTTGAAATCTTTTAATAAAGCGATTAAACACTCGCGTTTCTCTGAAAACAACGTGGACCCGATCTGGACTAAGCATGGATCTTATTCAGTACCCATATTAATCGCAATGGTCTCATCTGTGCAAGGTTTAGCATGCCTCTCCTCTTCTCAATCAATCAAAATTTTCAAAGCCCGAGGAATTTCTTCCTCTTTGTTTAATTCAAAATTTTGAAAATCAATGTCAGCCCAGCCAACTAAAGGCATAGAGAAGTAAGTGAAGTCTACTGCATTCCCATTAATAAAGTTCGGGTCCTCTATTTTAGTTGACTCAAAATAAAAACAAAAAGAAGACCTCGACAGGACTTTGGTATCTGGGTTACCACCCCCGGAAGTGCCAGACTCAAACTCTTTAGACCGACTCGAATCTGACTCTGACTCAATAGACTTGGTGGAATCAGACTTAGGCTCATCATCCGATTTAGAATTGGTAATAAAGCTCTTCTCTAACTGCCAAGTGAGGCCTGGCACCCTGGACGCATCTAGAATGTAACTAGTGGAGTCCAGAACCGGTTCCTCTCCGATCATAAAAACAGTAAGGGTATCCCCCAAGTTTTTTGTACTGGTTTTAGGACCTGTCAAGAGATCAGCCAATGCTCCCTCTACTCCAACCTCACTATTGTCTAAATCGTTATCTTTACCTTGGCCAGCTTCGATAGTTGAATCAACCCTCTCTTCATCACTATTTTGAAGATAGTGGTCGAAGAATATTTCAAAACCCGGGAAACTCTTTTTTGTTGAGGAATCGACCCAAGGCTTAGGAAAGCCGTAGTAGGGAAAATCCTCTCATTCTCTGACAAAGCGCCCATTCAACGTTCTCCAGATTGGCCTGTGAACTAGCTCATAATGTTTCCCGGCTCTTTTAGCCTTGGCCCTTTCTCTCATCTCTTCTCTCTTCCTTCTCTAGTCTTCTTTGGTGGGCACATAGCCCAACCCAGAGGCGTGTGAATTGTGTGGCACCTCAGCTAGCACCGTAACACCTTTTCTTTCACTTTTTCCTAGTCCCATCCCGGGAATGTACCGTAATTTGTTCATGAAATAAATGGATTGAGCACTGACAAACATGCATTCGTCCTTAGTTAGAATCGTCTATACCACTTGGGTTTCTGCTAGAGTGAAACTTGAAAGGAGCACATCCTCCTCACCATGATTGATTTCTAGCAAAGGTGTAGTAACCTCTAGTGGTGGATGAATAGATGAGTTCCCAAAAACGGTAGCCACCCATCCCTCATGAGGGTATTCCAGCATTTGATGGAGGGTGGAGGACACAACTTTCATGTAATGCAACCAGGGCCACTCTAGAAGTAGGTTGAAGGTAGCTGGTACATCGAGCATATGGAACTCGATCTCATGCTCAAAAGGGCCCACTTGAATCTATAATTTCACTATCCCTATAACTTCTCTACTTGTATTGTCGTATGCCCGGATCACTTAGGTCGTGAGAACGAAATCTGCCAACTTCAGGCCTATTGCATAGGCGGTGCGAGAAGGACAGACGTTAATAGCAAATCTAGTGTCCACTAGAACCAGTGGAACCCATTTCCCTCTGTACTCGACAGATATGTACAGTGGCTTATTATAAGCCGATCCTTCCAGTGGTAGCTCTTTGTTAGAAAAGGTGAGCATAGGCTTGGTGCTACCTAGGAAGATTAGGCCAACGAGCTGCTCTGGTGTAGTATCGATGGATAGTTTGGCTTTATCCATCGCTGACAAAACTGCCTGTCGGTGAATGTAGACACCCCATTTTTGACCGCCCGCAAGGCTCGAGCGCTTTGCCCGGTACACTCAATGATGAAAGTGGTGTTGTGCATAGTTCGAGGTCTCAACAAAAGGGCTATGTTTAAGCTTCGAAACAATTCCAAACCTTATATATTCCCACTGTTTGTACCTCAGAAATCCATTTTTACACATTTTGCCACCCTATGCTGAGTTTGAAGCAGAGAGACGGGGGATCACATTGAGGCCCGGCCGTGCCTCATTGGGAGCCGGCCATGCCTTGGTAACGAGAAACACTGTTCTAGGCGGGAGCCCGCCAACTGTCTATCTTTGAAGATATTTATGACCTTTTTTGCTCAAATTCTATAAAAACGAAGTTGTATTTCTGTTTTTAGGGTTGAAAAAAATTTTAAAAAGCTTATACACCTTCTTGAGAGCTCCTTCTTCTTGTGCAAGCAACCTTTGAGCAAGCTTACCACCTTTAACCTATATCCATACACCATATACACCTTCACACCTTTGCCTTGGAACCTTGGTTGAGCCTTCAACATCACAATTGAAGCTTAAGAGTATGTTTGGACTAAGTTTGATTCACAAACAAAGAGCTTGCCTTTCTTGAGAGGTATAAGCTTACTATCTCTTCTTTTCCTCTCTTTGCTATCTCTTGGTATCTAGTTCTTGTATTTTTGTATTGTTTTGATCCTCTTTTAAGTGTCTAAGCTTTGGTTTGGATAGCTACCAAAGGGTAGAGAGAGTTACCACTCTTTCTTGCACCTTTACCTATAGTTCAAACCCTTGTTTTTACACCCTTTTCTTTGCTTTCTAAATTGTTTTTTAGAGTTTAAAAGAGGCTAAAAATCATGCTTTGAGGTTTCAAAAGTGGAGGGGTGAGCCATCCCTCCTTGCTCTTGCTTACTAGTTTTATTTTCTTTCGTTTTTGTTTAGCTTTTTGGGCTCTTTTCATGCACTTTGAGCCACTATTTTTCACCCATTAAGGGCTGTCCGAGGTTATTATTAATTCATGCTTTGATTAGTTTGGTTGTTGTCTCATATGTTTGCATCTATAGCTTGTTGTATGTTGTTCTTGGCCTCCTTTCTTTTTTTAATTTCCATGTTTAAGAACCTCATTTTAACAAGCAACCTATCATCCATTTCTTTCATTTGAGGGTTGTTTCAACCAGTTGATGGTTGTTCAAAACATGAGCTAGAGATCTATGCTTAATGGCTTAATCTTTACGGAGGTTCATCGCCAACGACATAGTCTCTCTTTCATGTTGAGAATCACTTCTCGTTTGACACGCTTCTCAATTAGTGGACGTAATCATCACCTTGGACTTAATGGACTAAAGAATGGAAAGGTCTAAAAATTGCTAAAATGAACCAACCCATATAAAGAAAATGAGTTATATTGCTTGGATTCGGCAGAACGTTATGGCGAGTCTATTGTGTCAAGGGTTGTCTTACATCAATTTTTGATGTTTTGATGAGCCTTGAAGCGTTCCTACCTCCTTCTTTAAGCTTACTCTATGATAGGAAGGAGGGGTGGTTATTGATTCATTGCATTCATTAATTTTTGTCCAAAATCATGCCCTAACTCATCAAGCAATCAATTTTCTCATTGATGGTTTTGGAAATGACTTTGTTCTTCTCTTGAGGCTTACCATGAAAGAGAAGAGTAGAAGGGACAAACAGAGTTCAAAATAACTCTGTCTACACTGTTTTCACTTTAGAGCACAAAAATAAGATTTTGCATAAAAGTAAGCCACGACCGGCCTTATTTGGGCTCGGCCAGGCTTCATTGGGGGTCGGCCGGCTATCAATGTTTGGTAAGGCAGTATGTTTTGCAGAAGCAGAGGGCAGTGACTGAAGGTGAAACAGGACAGATTCTAAGGAAGGCAAACAGAGTTACTTCTGAAACCGCTACGAGCATGCCATCCTTGTGCTTCCATTGTAAATTGTAAATTAATGATTTCAATATTGTTGTAATTATCATCATCGTAATTAATATTGTTGTAGCAATAATTCGTTAGATAGTTAGTTTATTTTGTTGTAATAGATTAGCTAGTTAGTTACTTATTCATTCATTTGGTTTTGTAATAGTTAGTTTAATTCGAACTCTCGGACATTGATTTGCACCCTCTTGCACGAGGGCGAACATGTAATAAGTTGTATGTCTTTCAACCCCACGTCTTTCTCCCTTTAGTTATTTGCTTACGATGGTTAGTATAGAACATCATTTTTCAAATTAGTATCTTTATGCTTTGCATCCGTTGTCTTGCATGCATCCAAGGTTTGGCTCATCATACTAACCAAATGTTGAAATTCATTGCTTGAATATGTGATTCATCACATGTCTTGAATTGATTCACATGCCATGTTAGTAGCCGTGCCTATTAATTGTATATCGCATGTGTTGCATTAGTCATTTTGCATCCGTAGGATTATGCATTTTTTCTAACTCTTTTATTTCTTTTGGCTTGCCTTGGAGTACTAGGTGAGCATTTATTGTTTTAGCATATCACGTTGCGTGTCATTATTGCCATGTCGAGCATGCTTTCCATAAGGCTAAATACTTAGATGAATGCTAGTGGGTGAAGGCTAATTGCTAAAATTGGGACAAATTGATTAATGTACAAACTCACCTTTTCAAGTGACGCGTATTCAAAACAATTTTCAAACAAACATGAAGTCAAAGTGTTCCAATTTTTGCAAATTAGTCTATACGTGTGTACAACATATAGTAATGTTAGTCTAATAATCAGAACAAGAGCATATAATGTACCTAAAAATCACATCATGATTAGTAAAGGCCGATCTTTGATCGGGCGAGTTGGGTGCTCAATTCATGACCTTCCCCTCTCGTACCTAAGTTCCTGAGCCGAGACACTTTGGTGATGACAGACTAATGGCCTTTGACATGAGTCTCGGGTTTCCAAAATTTCTCAAAAATATTTAGGTGGCAACTTTGTAATCTGGCAAAGTATTCCATTTTTTGGTATTTGATTCAAAATCAATTTTCCAAAAGAATTGCTAGATTTAGACTCTTTTTGTGCTTTCACTATTTCACATTGCACATGTAAAATCAGATTCAGAGCCACGGGAGTCCGAACTGTAGGACTAGTCATATCCGAAAAGAGCACGAAAAGCAAGCTACAGTGTACTCGTGAAGCCATAAGGAGGCCCTAAATGGAAATGTCAGCCTGGATTTACTTAAGTTGTTTCAGAACCAGCTCTTCCTCCAGTTTCTTCTATTTTTCCTTCTCAATCTCTCTGTCCTTTCCCAAGGGTTCAACCTGATCCAAATGTGGAGGTTTGAAATACCATCCACTCTGGGTCAAGTGGTCTATTTCTTCTGCATACCAAGTACTGTTCGGGATATGATCTCCCTAGACTTCATCTGTTTGAGCAAGATGCAAATCGCTGTATTCGTACCATTCACCTTCATTCACCAACAAATAATTGTCTGGCTTAACTTGAATCACTCTCACAGGACAATTATCCCCTCAGGGCAACAAGGTGTTGCGACCTTTCGACTATCTTTGATTCTCTCTTGTTCAAACTACCCTAGTACAACTTCTTGTTTGGTGTCAGCAATTTCATCAACACCCAATTCTTGGGTTTGTTTTTCTGTACTTTTGCTCTCAGGCACTTTTCCTTCCTTTTCAGCTCCTCTAGCTACCATAGCTGCCGCGACTTTCTTTTCCTCGGACTTAACTCCGGTTTCCTCTTCTTTGTCAGATTCATCACTCAGCCATCCCCGATTATCAACCGACAGGCTCAGATCAAACCAACCGATCTGCACATTGCCACGGTCCTGTTCTTTGAAGAATTGGAGGTTGTCCAAATCTTCCTCAAGATTTGCAAGATCATCCAGCCTTTGGCTTGGGTCGTCTTTTCTGACCACCTTAATGTCAACTGAGCTCGACAGTACTACCTCAGGCTTGGGTTGAACAGCAGGAACAATGTATCGGCTCGGGTCATACTCCCGCTCAGATAATTCCTCGGGCATTTCTAATGACAGACTGGCACTTCCTTCCAAGGTCAAAACCTCTCATTCTTCAAGCGTTGTCATTATAGATTTATGAATTTTGGATTGTCGGTTGGATGTGTTCATCATGCACAAGTCTGTGCTATCAGGGATGTACAATACCGACTTTGGTAAATGGGAGGGGTTGATACAGACATTGGGGTTGAAGATGGGTGGTAGTGTATGGACGAGATTGATATTTCTGGATGGGGGGACTTGGTTATGGACAAAGAGTGGATTAGTGGTCACATTTGGCTTTTGGGGTGGAGCTATGACTTTGTTGTCGATGACAACCTGAATCTCATGACGTAGGCGGAAACACCTTTCCGTTTCATGGCCATATTGTGATGGAAAGCACAATACTTAGTAGGATCGTGCTTGGGTGGAAGATCGTCTGGAAGTGGTCGAGGGTCTAGGGGTTGCAGACGCCTCTTTTTGATTAACACCTACATGGCTCGAGATAGAGTAATGCAAAGTTGGTTGAAAGTCCTACCTAGAGGTCGGGTAGGATTAGAAGTTTGTGGGCTCATATTGGCAAAGGGGTCGGTGGTTTTGGTAGTGGTGACAACACTCACCTCGAAAGGCCTCGTAGCTGTGCTACCCCCAGCAACATTGGAATTACGAACAAATGGCCTCTTGGCCGGCTCCTTGTCATCTACGATGATACCCTGTTTCATCGCATCTTCAATCTGAACTCCTATTTCATGAAGTTCCTTGAATGTAAACAAGGGGAGAACGATCATCTTTTGCAGCAGCTTATCGTGAAGATTCCGGACAACCATCTAGATTTGATCCTTTTTTGAGGATCGGGTGGTCATCATTGATGCCTTGGCCTTTCTCCTAGTTACAAACTCTGAGAAACCCTCCTTCGGCTCCTGCCGTGTTGCCATAAGATCACGAGTTGTGACCTCTATCTGAGTGTTATAGGAGTAATGAGCAATGAAAGATTCGGCCAGTTCCTCTCTAGCTCTGTTTCACAAAGTCGTCCAATTTATCATACCAGATGGCAGCTATACCTGACATGGTTCAGCCAAAGAGAGACAATTTCTGAAGTCTGGTTAAACTCATTGGCCACAGGATATCAAGAAAAAGACGTAGATGTACCATTAGGTCCCCAGTGCCATCGAAGTGGTCAATATGTGGCATTTTGAACAGCTCCGGCAAAGTAACTGTAGATTCAGTATAGCTATCCTTTATATCTAGAATAGAGTTAACCCCTTATGCCTTATCGAATAGTTTTTCCAGCTTGTTGACTTTGAGCATGGTTGGGTCATCCTTGAATTCAAAAGGTGCCTCAGTCTGGTAAACTGGAGCTTTAGACGTCTATATTGGAATTGGATCTACCTGGATAGGAAAAACCAAAACACCCTCAGTTTGTGGATCATGAGCTATAGTAGTATTGGCAGCGGCGCCCGGTCATAGGTATAGCCGCATTAGGTGTATGCGAAGCAGAAGTCGCAGCTGGCTGCTGTTGTTGTTGTTACAACCTAGTTGTGACGTTGGCTTGACAGGCCATGTCATACTGGAGTTAGTCGACTGACTGCTGCAGACGGATTAGTAATTCCTTCAAATTTGATGATAGATACTGAGCCATTTTAGGAGTAGGTGACTGTGCTTGAGGTGAACTAAGTACAGGTGAGCTGAGGGGTGATTGCTGAAATAACTGAATTGGTGAACCCCGCCTGACCTTTCTTCGCCTTGTAATTTGTGACAGTGAGGCAAACACTGGCTGTCCTCAAACAAGATCTTCAACCTTACAAAGTCTTCCGTCACCGGTCCAGAGTACTTGAGGGATATCAAAACTTTCTAAAGCTATGGTTTTAGACTACCTAGCAAAAGAAATAAAGAAAAAAGAAACAATTAGAAATCGGACAGCACCTCAGCCACAATGTTATTAGAACAGATATGATCATAGCTGTAAAACTGTACTCCCCACTGAATTCTGCCCCACAAACTGATATCAACTGTATTGTTGATATGAAGCACCCCTGTACAATTTCACTGTACAGCACATACCAAGTAAAGAGAGCTAAAACACCCCTAGGAGGGGTAGGGTTACCCTGTTCTAGTTTTGGCATGATCTAGGGTTACACTACTTCAAGCAAGTAGTTTCACAAAATCCTGCATATGGGTGAGCATCATGTTCTATGTTGGAACAGTCATTAGAGCTTTACTATATGCACTAGGTCGATTGGTCAAAAGGGTACCTCAGCAAGATTACCTAATATACCTCTCATACCTAATACCGAGAAGTGAAAGGAGGATCAAGCGGTACGGCAGTAATCCAAATCCAAGGATTGTGTTTCTAACATGGTAGAGCCCACGACTAGCCAGCTTTTTGGCAAGCTTTTTAGGCAAGCTTCTAGCAAGCCGTCTAAGAATAGCAGATGGAAAACATAGTGACTTAAGAGCACTATGCATATGCAAATGCAATGCAAAGAACATATATATGTAGATAAAATTTCATATCATGAAGTTCAAGTCAAGTTCTCTAAATCTCCAGCAGAGTCGCCAGAAACTGTAGCTGATTTTTTGTGCTCGTCGAAGGGGTTTAGTCTCCTCAGATACGATAGCCCTACAGTTCGAACTCCCATGGTTCTGAATCTAGTTTCATAAGTACAATGTGAAACACAAAAAAACACAAATGAGAGTTCAAATTCGGCAAATCTTAGAAAATCCATTTATCATCAGAGATGCCAAAAATGGATTGCATTGCCAGATTTCAAGGTCACTACCTAAATATTTTTGAAAAATTTAGGAAACCTGTGACTTGTGCCAAAGGCCACTTGTCTGTCATAACCAAAGTGTCTTGGCTCGAGAGCTTAAATATGAAAGGGGAAGGTCATGAATTGAGCACCCCACTCACCTGATCAAAGATTGGCCTCTACTAATCATTATGTGATTTTTATGTACATTATATGCTCTTGTTCTAATTATTGATGCTAACTTACTATGTGAGGCACACAAGTATAGACTAAGTCACTCATTTCGGAATGCTTTGTTTTTATGTTTGTTTAAAAAGAGTTTTGAATACGTGCTACTTAAAAAAGCAAGCTCGTATGTACATTTATCAAAGTCATCCCAACTTGAGCGAAATAACCTTCATCCACAAGCATTCAAATAGTTATTTCAAATAAGCACTTAGCCTCATGGTAGTATGCTTGATATGATAACACGAACACACATGCAATATGCTAAAGCAAAAATGCTCACCTAGTACTCAATCGAGGTAAGCCAAAGAAAAGAAAATAATTAGAAAAAAATGCATGCTCCTAATATGTAAAGTGACTAATGCAACACATACAAAATGCAACTACTAGGTTCGGCTTATTTATCATGTCATATGGATCAACTCAAAGCATGCTGTAACGCACATATTCTAATTAGTAGGAAATGACAATGATATTAGAACTATGAACCGAACCCAATGCATGCAAAGATGGATACAAATCGTAGCAATGATATGAAACAAAAAAATGTTACTACCACAGTAAGCATGTAAATAAAAGGGAGAAAGAAATGGGGGTTGGAAGACATACAAATATTACAAGTTAGCCCTCACACAAGAGGGTCTGAATGAATGCCCTAATTAAACTAATTATTACAAACCCAATTAAATAAACTAAACTAATTAATTATACAAGTCTGAATAGAAGTAAAACAACTAATTAATTACAACATACGAATATGAAAGATTTTAATATATTGTATTTGAATGAGAGGTGAAGAATCGCATGCACACAACTGAGAACATCCTCCGGAAGCATCTCTGTTTGCTGCCAAAATCTGGTCTTTTTGTAGTCAGAAAATTATTCTATTTTGGCCTTAGATTCTGCTCTGTTCTACTGCAACAATGCCACTGCCTGTACAAAATAGGTGGCCATCCGGCCTAGAAAAGTGGTCGGCCATACATAATGGTGGCCAGCCAGCCATTGTTTCTGAGGAATACCCTGTTGCAACAGAGTTGGAACATACAAAAACATATAGGAGTTGTTTATCCTCTCTGCCCTTCCCTATCATGAAGATGATCGAGGGAGGAGTAGATTCGATTCTCAAATCATCAATTATCACAAATTTTTTGTGTGATGATCTTAGAAACGATAGGATAATAGCTCAATAAAATGGAACAAAAGACAAACAACACCTCCTCCCTATTATGGAATTACCTCAAGGGAAGGGGTAGACTTGCCTCATCAATCACCGAACATCACTAGAAGTAGTATGTGATGATTCAAGATGCAATAGGTTCTATATAATGTTTGACTAAACCTTACCAAATTTTATTATCTTTTTACCTTTTTTACTCCAATTTTATTAGTCTTTTTTTACTTTACCTTTGCATTTGTTATCTTTTCTTCCTTTTTTGTTCAAATGTGATGATTATGTCCACTAAGTCTAAAAGCAATAAAGAGTAGCAAGCATGACTTGCCTTGAGAAATGAGCTTTTCAAGCCCTTTTCTATAGGGGAAATTACAAAGGAATGATCAAACTCATTTACAAGTGATAAAGAATTCAAAGTCAAACCTAAAACGAGCGATAATGACTCCAAATCTAAACTTGATAATAAGCTATAATGAACCTTTCCTTGGTGATTTCCAAGGGTCTAACTAGAAAATTAGTCCTTCAGCAGTAATGCATCGGTGATAAAGAGAAGTGTCAAACAAAAGATCATGCTTAACATAAGAGAGATGTAATGACGTGGTAATAAATCTCCGAAGAGATTATACCATTTAACATGAGGGGTCTCTTTCTTATGTCTTAAGCAACAATCTTTTGTTTGATATAACTCTTGATCAAAAAAAACAAAGAAAAGAGGGAGGTTGCAGATTATGAATGAAAAGGTGGATGATTACAATGGTATGAATATATGTATGAAAGCCATAAAGAATGAAAGAAAAGACTATCAACTCAAATGGATTGGAAACTATGGCCTATACATCAAATTCATGAGGACTTACAACAACAAAACTATAATATTCAAAGTTGTAAGCAAGCCTTAAAATAGTGCTGAAAATCAATTTAAAAAAAGGTAAAAGCTATGAACAAAAAAAGGAAAAGAACAAGCCTAGTAAGCAAGCCTAAGAAAGGGTGGTTAACCCCTTCACTTTTTACAACTTTAAATCACATTTTTAAGCTTAAAAAGGCTCTGAAATCAGTATGAAAAGGTAAAGAAAAGAGAGAGAAAATATGGTAAAAGAGCTCAAGCTATACCTCTTGAAAGAGAGGAAAAGCTCCTTAGTTAATAAACCACAAACTAAGCACTCTCAAGGAGCTGACGTTAGATTCAAGAACCTTAGAAAAAGCCTTAAGTTTAAGCTTAGAAGTTGTATGTATAGTGTATGTATATTGCAAGAGAGGAGGGTAGTGCATTGGACAAGTTTGTGGCTCTTTGAGAATTTTTCTAACCCCAAACCATGATGGGAGGACTTGTATTTATAGAAAAACAAATTCTCATGTTGAAAATATCTGTAAAGAGACAACTGGTGCAAGACATGCACATGGAGACAACTGGCTGTTGCAAAATATCTACTTGCACTAAACATGGTCAGCCAGCCATGAAGGGGGACGACCAGCCAATCAAAAATGGCCTGCTAGCCAGTTGTTAGCCAGCTCTTCTCTGAGTGGTTAGGCTAGAAAAAATATGGTTTTGGTTCAAAGAGGGTGTAAGTTTTAGGTTTTAAAGCTTGAAACTGAAGATATTTGCTGAAGAAATTGAATGATTGCGCAGTGTTACATTTCATCATTGAGTGTTCATGTAAGGCGCCCAAGCCTTAAAGGCGTCAAAATGGGGTGTCTACATCCATCAGTCTGACCATTGTAGTCTATCTTACCCTTTTTCTAGGGAGAAACATCCTCAAGGTAAAGACAAAATCAACTCACAGTTTAATACTCTGTACAAATTCCCACACATCGCACACGAGCTAAACATACACCTACACATGTATCTACACCGCATAAGGCAAACCACATAAGCATATAGTCATATAGAGCACATACGCATCACTCTTCTAAGATATCAACATGTTCCATGGCGCTCAAAGACTTCCAAGTGGAAAAATTATTGATCAAGTGCCTTTCCAAAAGGATTTTGATGAATGCAATAAGTGCAAGTTGTATTCTAGAAGCTTAACCCCATACCCACATAGCCACATAAACACACAAAGCATCCAAAGCACCTAAGCGCCCCATCCTAGCCTAGTAAACCTATTGTGACCAACGTCACTTCCCATGAACCCAAGGTATTCAAATCTGGTTAGCTCTGATACCAATTTGTAACGCCTTGGAAAAACACCTTTCAAATCCTATTCCCCTATCTCAATCCGCATAGATACATGCAATAGATAAAGAAATAATAATACAATTCCGTAACACTTCTTCCCCATTGAACTATAGTTCCATAGCTATGAAGTTATACCAAAGAGAGAAATCAAAAAAAAGGCAACACTCTATCAAAAGTGTCCACGATTTAAAAACAAAATCCTTCACATTTACACAAAATAGCCCAAGGCTTCAGCACAAAACATCAATCGAGTGAGCATTCATGATTCATCCAAATTGCTCTTTATAGTAAATTATTTAGATGGCTCGTCAACTTCATTTCCTGAAAATGGTTAGTTTTTGGGGTGAGCGAATGCTCAGTAGGAAGTATATTTAACAAATTATATGATTAATTGAAATATACATGATCATGTGATGCAAACATGTGATAAATTTTATTATGTATGCATATGAATACCTTTATGCATGAGTTTGAAATGAGCAAATGTTAAGGTTAAATAAGCATTTCTTGATTTTTTAGGGGCAATAAATATTCTTTGACATTCCAAGTAAGAGCCATAATTTAAAATACATACATAGATATAGATTTTGTATACTGAAAATAGTCCTACATTTGTCGGCTCCAAAAACGGCGGGGCGATTCCGCATTTGCTGACTCCAGAAATGGCGAGAACGCGGACACCCAAAATTATTTTCCAAAAACTGTGTTTTTCCACATTTGCTGACTCTTGAAACGACGGGAACGTGGACATCCAAAAACCATTTCCCACATTTGCCGACTCTTGAAATGGCGAGCTCGTGGACACCTAAAAACATTTTCCCACATTCATTTAGCGATATGCTCAGACAGGGCAATTGGGCACCTTGACTCCTTGCGCGGGTACCAAATACAATACACAACTCAAACCCACCCAACTCACTATCCGGACCCATAGACTATTTACCCCCTTCAACTTTCCACCGTCCAAATCATCCTTATATTATAAAAGAAATTTAATAATGCATATGATGCATGAATTTGTAAATTCTCAGTTTCCCGTAAAATGATTTCAATGCACAACAATTTAATGGTTCACATGTCAACAATGAGAAGATTCTTCAATTCATAACCATCATCATCTCCAGTTTTGGTGTAAAGTCTCTAAGTCTAACTTTTCAACATCAAAGTCAAGTAAATACACTTAATTTTAGGTTCTAGAGGCCAATTGGGCAAAACTCCCTTTTAACTCTTCCAACCATTCATACACATTAGTATCACAACAATCCAATAATTCATATTCCAACCTCAAAATCGAATAAACATGCCCGATTTCATGTTTTAAAAATCAATTGAGCAAAACCCCTCTTCATTAAACAAGTTTCAAAAATAGGGTTTGTAGAAAATTAGGGGTCTTCTATCTTTCATGAATTAGAGACTAATTTCCATCATCAACAACACTAATCCTCTATAATAGACATACTTCCATCCATAATCATGAATTACTGCCCATATCCTTCCAAATCATTTATTAGCAAACACAATCCGTACATATATACATGTATGTATTTATATATTTACAAAGATGATTATCTAATGAAATTACCACATGTGGGTCTCAAAATAAATATGTAATAAGTTAAGGATACCCATACCTCAAGAATGGAAGCTTAAGATGGAAACCCGCTTGAAATTTCAATGATAATGTGAAACAATCGGTAGATATCTCGAACTAGACTTGTTCTTCACTTTTCTTGAAGCATATAGGGTGGATGTAAGGGAAAATTTTGAGAAATCAAGTGTTTGGAGCTCTAGGGTTTTGGGTATGGAGGAGACAAGAGAAGAGAGGAAGAAAATAATGATTTTGGGCCAAAACTCACTTAAATTACCTGATATCGAACAGACCGCTCGAGCTATCAAAGCTTGGCTCAAGCCGTGAAAAGAAGCTCCCAAAATTTCTGAAATTCGTGCAGACCACTAGAGCGACTAAAAGTTCGCTCGAGTGGAATTGCTTCCAACACGGGTACTCAAATTTCAAATATGGATAACTCCTTCATCCTGACCCTGTTTTAGGTCGTTCTTGTGTCCAAATCGAAGCCTCGAAAACAAGATTTCCGATGGTTCTAGCCTCACATCCAAATTCAAAGTGTGGAAAGAGAAAAGGGCTAAAGAGTGAAGAATACTCATGGGACAATTATCCGAATCAATGTTTTTGGTTTAATCTTACTTTACCGTTATGATACCATTTCAATCAATATCCCAAAATGAACCAAAGAGGCTCCAAGTACAATAATAATAGTGTCAAGAGCAATCCCACTAGTCCAAGAATATAAACCTGTAGTAGAACAGTGATCAGTAGGATCAAATATGTTTTGGGGGGGGGGCTTGGGAAAATACATGCAAACTCATATATAATCGACAACGTCCCGTGGTTTCATTGCATACGTTCAAGATTGTCGGAGAACATAACATGACCAAATTACCCAGTCTTTATGTGATTCCTTTATAAGAATACAATTATCGCAATTAATGACTTTTTTTCTTTTTATAATTGGTTGTTTGGATTAATTTTTGCCCACCTCAGCTAATTCTAGAACTTTGAAGTTTTTGAGGCCAACCCTATGTCTTAGGTTGAGACAACAAAAAATGTATCGATTTATGAATGATGTGGTAGAGACTTGACCCACGAGAATTTATGTAAGACCTGATTTTGATTCCATATTAAAATATTTAACTCAAAACTAATTTACAATGAATGGAGAAGTCTCTTAACCATATTAATTAAATTTGGGTGGCTTAAAGAGATGATATGAGATAAATCTAACAATCCAAATGAATATTGGCCTTCCTCGAATTGTTTTATGGCCAACAAATTTACATAACTAGGGCATTTGGTTTTGTCATTGTGTAGCACCACTTCGTGGTGTGAGGTTGAGGATTCAACTCTTATGGAAAGGAATTTGATATTTGTGTGTTTATTTCTTTTCCATTATGGAAGTTGTATGTAGTTATTGGCTTTTTAGGTGTTGTTAAGCTAATGGCCGATTTGATATAAAGGCGCTCGGGTGATAAATGCAAATTTAAATTTTCTTTGCCTAAAGGTCCAGATGCTAAAACATTAGGTCCATAAAGATAAGCTTTTGTGAAATGACCAAACTAACCCTTTCTCTCTTTAAACTCTCATTGAATTTACGCATGTTATCTGTTGAAAATCAAACTCACTTTCTCTATCTATCTCTCTAATAGGTTAACAAATCAAACATCCATTTCACTCTCTATCTCTCAATTTTTCTCTCTTTTCTCTCTCTTCTTTGTCGTCGTCTATTGCCACTTTCCGTTGTCGTTCGCTGCACCTCTCTGTTGGGTCATCTTTCTTCTCACTTTGAAGATCTCTAGGTCCATGGAGGTGAGGGACATTGGTTCCAGATCTAGATCTAGAGCTTGATAGAGCACCACTGCCCAGCACTGATCCAACCGCCTAACATGCCTTTGATCGACTTCATTCTTGGATCTAGGTCATCGATTTATAATCACCAATCTGCCAACGATCTAAATCCTAGCTGACGATCCACTGTCATTTCCAGATCTGAAACCACTTGGACCACCGTTTCCTCATCGCTGCCATCCAGCCACCATTAGCGCCTTTCACCACTGCCATCGTCTCCATCATCGCCTCAAATGTGAGATCGCAGATCTCTCTTATAGAAGTGTTTTTTGAGCATTCTTACCGCTAAAGCATTCATCAATGGCGAAGAACACATTTCAAAACAAAGCTTTGTTGTTCCTTAGAGATAAATCCGTTTTCATTGTAGCATTTCTAATTTCTTTCCTAATGGTGTGTGCTCTATGGTTCTTCATTGACCCTCGCTTCATCTTTAAAAAACACAAACCCCACTACACTGCCTTTGACAGTGGTGCACTGCCGCACACGGGTGCACCACTAGTTTCCATGGTGCTAATCTGAGTGAATACCCACTAGAGAGAACATTCTACGACGACCCATCTCTCAGCTACGCATTTAGGTCACCAATGAGAAAGTGGGATAAGAAGAGACGGGAGTGGCTGAAACGCCACCTATCCTTCGTTTAAGAACAAGGTCGATTACTATCAAATACAAGAAAGTAAAATTTGGGAGACGTGTTTGATGAATAGTGTTTGATGGTGTACAGTGTAAAAGTTGTAAGATAATATGATGCTCAATGGTTTGCTTCATCTCCTCTCTCTCTCTCTCTCTCTCTCTCTCTCAGAATTTGTGACCTTTTTCTCTTTAAAAAATGAAAATTAGGGTTTCAAACAATTAGGGATTGGTAAAGAAAGTCGATGATGATCTTTCTCTCTCTACAACACTTTTATCTCTTTCTGCCTAGATCTATTACTTAGGCCCCGTTTGGGGGCTTACCTTTTTAGCCAATTAGCCAAAAAGTTACTAAGGCCTCATTTGGGAAGTAATAGTTTTAGCTTAAAAGTCAAAAAGTTACTAAAAAAATCAAAAAGCCTATAACCTATACAAAAAAATCAAAGATTCTCTTTCTTTTCTATTTTTTGCACATCTTTTCGTAAAAAATAAAAAAGTCATTCTAAACATACAAATTTTTTTAACCTCATATTTTAGCCAAAAAGCCAAAAAAATTACTAAAATAGTCTATTCCCAAATGAGGCATAAATTAGTCAAAAAGCCAACCACTCATACCAAAAAGTCAAAGATTCTCTTTTCTCTATACTTTTTGCACATCTTTTTGTAATTAGCCAAAAAGTCATCCCAAACATACAAGTTTTTTTTACCTACCTTTTTAGCCAAATAGCCAAAAAGTTACTAAATTAGTCTGTTCCCAAACGAGGCCTTAGAAGGAAAAAAAAAATTCAATTTTTTTTTTTTTGGATTTATTTCTTAGAAAATGCCTTTTGCTCCTTTGATTTTTGGTAGCTTAATTTTGTATAGATAATGGATCATCTGTGTGTGTGGGTGTGTTTGAGAATGAAAAATTTTAACAGGTCAATTCTTTTTTTTATCTGTTTAGATCGCTTTGTTGAACATATCTGCTTGGATAAAAATTTGTTATTGTTGAATATACCTGTACAGATCTATTCAAAATTTGAACAGATAATGGTTTGGTGTATTTCAATAACAAAGATTTTAATAGATAAAAAAATTAACAAATGGAATTCAGGAGAAAAAATTGAGTAGATAATAAAATTTGGACAAATATTTGAACAAATAAGGGGGGAAAATTGAATAAATAGTCAAAAATTTTTAAACAAATATACATAAATTTGAACAGATATATATAAATTTAAACAGATAAAAAAGTCAACAAATAAATTAAGGGGTAAAATTAGAAACAAAATTTACTTGAAAACAAGCAAAAGGATTTATCACCAAATTATTTCGCAAAGCGTGAACCTCTCACCAATAAAAAAAATATCCACTGGACATAATGTCTTATATCCTTCTTAGATTGGATTTTTCAATAATTTTCTCTTGATATAATATTTTTTATATTTGTAATTACTTTTTTATCTATTGACAAAAAGATAATAATAATAATTTACATGACACATACATTTCTAAGTCAAAGATAATTAGGAAGAGTTGTTAAAATTAAATTTTAATGATGTATTCACAACTTGTAAATTAAAACAGAGATGATCAAAAATCCAAAATTTGAAGCTAAATTATGCCTGTCGTCCTATAATTTACCTCACATATTAATCTTATAATTTTAGTTATATCAATTTTATCAATTTTTTATTATTATTATGTCAATTCAATTGATAATAATCATTAAAAAATCAATAAGAATCAAGGATCAATTATCCATTCAATAGAGAATAGATCGTTTTAAATTAACGTTAACCCCTCAATCATTTTAACTAAGTTTCTCTTATGCTGTGTTTGGTTTGGGGATTTGAGGAGATATTTGAAAAGGGAAAATGAAAAGGTATGTGAAATGTGAATAAAACATACTGATATTTCACCTAGTTTTACACACCTTTTCCCTTTCTCTTTTCAAATCTCTTCTCAAATCCCCCAACTAAACACAACATTAATGTTAGTCTAATTTTTAAAGATGTGTTGCCAATTAGATTATATTTAAAGATAAAATTGATGCAATTAAAACTATAAAAATCAAATTGACACAAAAAGTAAATTACATCAATTACGAGTATAATTTGACATAACTTAGAGCATCTCCAATGTGTTTGCTAAATAGCATTGCCATTGCTATAATTTGGCAATAAATAGTTTTATTTTGACAAATTATAGTAATGGTGCTCTAATGGTCATATGCTATTTTGGCAAATCTCAACCAACTTTCTTTTCAAGTTTGTAGGTGTTGTTTGGATATAGGTTTTTTAGTAATTTTTTTTATGTTTACTTTTTGCCTTTTGTGACCTTTTTCAACTGTTTGTAAAAACAAAAAAACAAAAAAAATTGTATATTTACATTATACTTGACTAGACAAATATAAAAAAAAAATGAAGAACAAATTGAAAAATTTCCAAAAAAATTTAAATATAATTCACTCCACTAAAAAACATACCACTAAAAATAAATTAAAAAAAAATTATTAACTACATTAGAAAATAAACAATCATCACCAACAACCATCAATTATTCACTAGCAAACACCCACCAACAATCATCCATCATTCATCCAACATTCATTCACCAATGACCACCTACTCACCAGTCATCTATTATTCATCCACCATTCACTTACCAACAACCACCCACCAATAATTACCCATCATTCACCCACCCACAATTTTCTCTATAAATTATAACACAAGATTTTCTACAATTTTCATATTCACCTACCTACAATTTTCTCATCTTTTAAACTCTTTGTACTCACCCATAAATTCACCCACCCACCCACCCACCCACCCATAATGAATAATTTCACTAAAGCCTTCTTCAATGGAGATTTTGATGAATCTTCATCGTTTGATGATGATATAATAATGATGCAACTGTTAATAACACAACAACAAAGAATACAAGCATTAACCCTAAACCAACCAAGTAGACATGTTGGTTCCACAAACGGTCATCGATACATTAATCATGGGAAAGTCAAAGGCGACAAACAAATTTATAAAGATTACTTTGCAGATAATCCTATCTACCCAAAAGAATACTTTCGAAGACGTTTTCAAATGAGGCGGTCATTATTTTTTAGTATCTTACATGATATTCAACAAGTCAATGACTTCTTCATCCAAACCCATGATGCCACTGGTGTTCCTAGATTATCCGGTGTACTGAATATGACTGCTGCACTTTGAATCCTACAATACGGCAAACCTGCTGATGCTATAGATGAGCACATTAAAATCAGCGAAACTACTGCAATTACCGCCTTGAATTTCTTTACTAGAACGATTGTTGCTATCTATGAAGGTGTTTACTTAAGATCTCCAAATGAGTTAGATGTCGCCAGATTATTGCAAGTAGGAGAGTAATGCAGGTTTCCTAGAATGTTAGGGAGTTTGGATTATATACACTAGCATTAGGATAAATGTCCAACCACCCAAGCCAGTGCTTACACTAGACACTACCATAAACCAACAGTTGTACTTGAGGTAGTTGTTTCCTATGACTTGTGGGTTTGGCATGCCTTCTTTGGCATGCTTGGCTCTCTGAATGATATTATTGTTCTTGACAAGCCGCCTTTATTTTCTTAATTAAGTAAAGGACGGGTCCCTGCTGCCAACTATGTCATCAATAATCACGCATACACTGTGATAACGTTACTCCTTATTATGCTTTAATTCCCTAATTGTGCCTATGATTATGTATTCGATGTGAATTTACATGTTTAATTGTGTGATTTATATGATTTTGAATTCATAAATGTTGATCGTAGGAAAACCTGTTGAAATTACAACTTTGAAGTGAAATTGAAAGCCTTAGAGGTGCCAGAAACCAAAATCGATTGAATATTTGCGATTAGCATAATTTTTAGAGCCTAATGAGATGTTTGGTAAAAATTTGATTCAGAATAAAATAATTAGATTAATTTAATCAAATAAGCTATGGGTTAATTATCTTAAGCTCTAATTAGCTAAACTAACTAACCTTGTTTTAGTAGACATATATATATATATATATGCACCTTAGTTCTAGAATTTGAGAGAAACTCAACTTCATTCTGCTGGAGAAGAGCATCAAGAGAGAGAATTCAAGAGAGAAAAATGGGAGCTCAAGAATTGGAAGGAGAAAGGCTAGGAACTTGGGAGAATTAAGGGGAAAACTCAAGAATTAACTCAAGGTATGTGAAATCCAACTAGAATTCTTGTAATTAACTTATCATTTGTTTGAATTCAAGACCTAAGTGAGCTAGGGTTTTGAGTTTCAAGCTTGATTGAGTTATATTCATGAAATTGAACTTTGATTCTTTGGATTTGTTTGATTTAAGAGTCAATTCCTTTGAATTTGTTTGACTTGAGTTTGATTGTGAGAAGTTGAGTCTTGATCCTTAGATTTTGTATGATTTGAGCCTAAAAGTTTACATGGAAGATGTGTATCTAGTTGAATTTGAAAGAAAATGAAGGTATTCATGGAATCATAGAATTAGAAGTTTGACTTTAGAAACTAGAGCAAGGTTTAATTCAATTGAGCTTGAACTACACTTTAATTATGTTTGTATATCATGTGTTTTGAAGTAGTTTTGCATGAATTTGGGCTTGAAAATAAATTTGGAAGCATGAATTTTGAGCAAGTTTCGGATAGCACCATCAAGCCCAGAACTGCACGTGCAGCTGTGAGCCCTGCAAGTCCGGAACACAGGACAAAACAAAGGCTTACATTCTGCTTTAATTGCACGTGTGGCACCTTCCGTATGTGGGGAAAACAGGGGAAATTCTATTTAACTTTTGTTAACCTTTCCGACCTTCAGGACATATTTTTGACCTAATTTAGACCCTCCGGGAAATTGAAAGATAATTGGAAACCTATTGAGAACTAATGTGATTACCTAGAAAGAAAAGTGTACAAAATTAAACGGATTGTTTAACAAATTTGTATATGTGATATGTTGTGTAGGTTGCTTGCATAAGGGATTATCACCAGGCCTAAATCACTGTGAGTAATAGTATTGTAAATAGATGTTCTAATTTCTTTCTTTAATTCTTGATTGTTACATTCTCTGAAAATGGTATTTTAGTCGGCATGAATGAGTTTCATGAATTGGAATTGACATATGAATTGTGGGCCGGAGGCCGTTCTATTATATGTGGGCCGGAGGCTGTTCTGTTATATGTTGGTCTGAGGCCGTTCTATTATATGTGGGCCCGAGGCTGTAATAGGTGGATCTGAGGCTGTTCCATGATATGCTGGGCCCAAGGCCATTTTGTAAATTTGATTATGGATAATCTTATGAAGGATGCAATTTTGAGAAAGTATTGTGTTCACATAATATGATTTCTTTTATTCAAGATTATTCACTTGATTCTCTTTACTTTACTATTATTCATTGAGCACTCACTTCCTATTTTATATGTATGTAGGTGAACCACAGGGAGATCAATCTTAGGGTCAGCCCTAGGATCTGCCTTTGTAAACCTATGATGTCAAGCCTACTTGATGGCGTTTTATTTTTGTCTGATGATGCTAAGTCTTATGTTAAGCCTTTTGTATGGTTTTGTTAAGATGGTTTTGTGGTCTTGTAACTAAATGGTGATGATTTTATTGTACATAAGTTATGTTTGAAAACCATGACATGTATTTATAAGTGATATAACCTGATCATCTAGGCATTGCTCAATGGACATTATGTTTAAATTATTTGCTTCTGCTTAGGTCCCATTATTAAAAATATTTTGTAATCTGTATGAGGCCGTAGGTAATCAAGTGATTACTGTCCGGTTATAGTCCAAACTTTTAGGGACGAGTTTGGGTCATGACATACACCATGGGATATTATCTTGTTGATGGTATATATCCTCGTTAGGCAACGATTGTAAAACAATATCTCAACCTCAAGGTTTAAAGAGACAACTATTTGCAAGGATGCAAGAGGCATGTCGAAAGGGCATCTGGAGTGCTCCAAGCATGTTTTAATATTGTTAAAGTTTCGGCGAGAGGTTGGAGTGATGATGATCTATACTACATCATGAAAACATGCATTATTTTGCACAATATGATCATTGAAGACGAGCGTAATATTCCAGAAAATTAACGCAGTGCAGCACTACTAGAAATTGATACCACTAATATCCCATGTCAAGTGTCATGCGATCCAAATAAGAAGTATGTTGAATTTATGTTGAATCGCCAGAGGATTAGATCTACTGAAGCCCATAATAATACAATTCATAATGATCTAATTGAACACTTGTGATCCCAATCTGGAGAGTTAGATTAAGTTTTTATTTTATCTTTTTAATGACACTTATTGTCATGTAATGTCTTTTATTTTAATAAAATTATCTTCTTTTGCAATTTTATTGCCTCCACTTTAACAATATATTTACTTGTTCATAATAACATTTAAAAATTAAAATTGTACTATAAAATAGTCAACAATACATTGCAAAAGCAAAATTACATTGAAACGTAAAAAATACTCAAAATTACATCAAAAAATAAATGACAAATAAATGACATTGCAAAATTAAAAAATAAATTCTCCTGCAATTATTCATCAAGAGACAGGGGAAAATAGTAATTTGGGTTTTTGATATGTGCAGACTACTTGGCAGAAATCTCATTTTTGCGCATTATGTAATACGCTTTCGTATGAGGATTTAAATGAGAAATGTCCGTAGTCATTATCAAACGTTCTTCTTTTTTTTATCTCAAGTTCTCACATCTCATACAAATGTTTTTCCTCTTAAGTTCTTTCATCTCTTGCAATGCTTGAATCCTTTTTTCTTCTCTTTCAGCTTTTTTTATTTCCTTCTCAACAAGATGTTGGTTAAATGTCTCCAAAACACTGTTATATTTGTGGACTTCAGCTTGAATAGCTTTACTTTTCCAAAGCAATTGTTTTGTAGATTTCCTACCCATAGGCCTTTTACCCCTTACAGAGACACTACCCTCATCGATTGGATTATTACCAATAGTTAGATTGTTACCAACACTTGGGCTGTTGTGGTCTTCAAGAGAAATGCAATTATCCATAGGGAATTCGGAGCTTGATTTAGGGGAAAACATACGGTGTTTGTATTCTTAATTTCACTAGGTTCGTAGGAGTTATATCTTGCCACTTGATATTGTTTTGCAAGATTGGCCAATAATGTTCAAAAGCAAAATATTTGTTTTCATCTCAATGGTATAAAAGTTTTTCTTGAAGCATTTGTATCAATAAAATATTAAATTAATTAATTAGTTATTTTTTATATGAGACCCAAAAAAAAAAAAAAAAAAAAGAACATAATAAATGAAGATGAAATCTTACTATATCAACTTGAGACATCCTACTTGAGTGTAGATTTTCAACTTGCGCCAAACACCCACGAAATTTGTTATAATATTTCATAATTACACTCCCATCGAGATGAGATAGACACTTATATTCTTGAGTGATCATTCTACAATAAGCAATAATTTTCAAAAATTCTTCCCAAAAAATGAGCATGAGATTGCGAATTCCCAATAATTGGGTCTTCAGTAATGTGACACCAAGCTTTATAAATTGCCACATCTTGTTGAGTGGTGAATGATTTTCTTCTCTTCGTTTTTAATGAACCTTCCATACTAATTGTGCGAAAAAATGATCCAAAAAAAAAAAAAAATGTACATTGAAGAGAATGTGTGTATCAATTGAGATTGATTGTTAGTTTCATAGAGAGTAAAAAATATGACTTTTTTTTTATCCATTTAAATTATAACCGTTACAAACCAGTTGTTTCAAACATTTCTCAATTGGATGAAAAAAAGAGTCGTTGCTCAATTTGTGTATTCCAATGAGAAAAGAGCATCGTTGGATTAAACAATTCAACGGTTCAAATTGTTGCTTCTTTCTCTCTCTCTGTCATCACTTCTCTCTTGATTCAAGAAGCTACTCCCACCCCGGCTCTTTCTCTCTCTACCCATCACTCTATCTCTCTTATCTCTTCAATGGCTCCCTGACGAACCAGTCTTCATCTCTCCCCCTCGCCCTCGCTGATTGCATTCTTCCCCACTCACTCTCTTTCTCTGTGTCTCATATTCATCATCACCACAATCACACCCACTACCGATCTCCAACCCTCAAACCCCAACCCTCATTCTCTCTTCTCCAACCCTCTTCTCCCTCAGTCTTTCACTTTCTTCATCACCACAATGACCATTATAGTGAAAAGAACCACCACCACCACAACCAATAGAACCACCACCACGCCCACCTTCGATCTCCAACCCTTAAACCCTTCAGATCCTTCTCTCTTCTCTAACCCTTTTCTCCACTATAACCTCAAATCTTTCACATTCTTTTTCTCTCTCTCTTTCTCTCTCTCTCTCTCTCTCTCTCTCTCTCTCTCTCCTTCCGTTCTAAACCACTGATCTCCAACGATCAAAACCCTAACCCTAACCAAAATGATCATCTCTCTCCCTCTTCAATCTATCTCTCCCTCTGTTCTAACCCTCTTCTCTGACGATTCCTCTTTGTCAATGATAATCCAAACCCAACACCATAATGAAGACCTCTTCTCCAATGATCCCTTTGTCAGTGATGATCCAAACTTGAAACCCCATTGAAGACCATCCAAAGAACACAAAGAAGATCAACCCTCTCTATCAGGTATTTTTTATATTCTGAAATAGTTGTTCAATTTTTATTTATTTATTTATTTGGCTTGAAATTGATATTTTGCTGAAATTTTGCTTGAAATTGAAATTGAAATTGAAATTGCTCAATCTGTGTTTGCTTCTGTTTTTATTTTTTGGTGGTTTTGGGTGAATTTTGCTTCTGTGTTTATGTTGGATGATGAGAAAGAGAGGGAGTAAGGGAGGAAGGAAATGGTTGGTTGGAGCTAACTTGCCAAAGATAACAGCTGCCAAACTTACGATTGGAAGTGGCTTTCTATGAACTGCTGTCATAATTTGATAATAGCAGCTCAAATGGCAAGCCATTGGAGATGCTCTTATGCATACATGAGTTATGCTATAATAAACATTCTTAAAAGGGTGTATACCATATACAAGTTATAACATTTGTGATATTGATTATCACAAATATCATAACAACATCCTCTTCATTTATAACCAAAAAAATATATATATAAATAAAAGAGTGATAATCAAATACCACATAAGGTATAATAAAAATATATTTTGAATCATAACTAAAATAATGATATAACCAACATCACAATAAGTTATAACTAAGAGTCATAATCAAGTCATAACTAATCTTATAATAAATCATAATTAAAGACTACAAAAATCGTAATTAGGACAAACAGTATAAACCCCAAAAAGAAGTGTGCATCATAAAGTTTCTCACGCGCACACTCATATGTGTATGTATATTTTACCAAGAAGTATGAGGTTAAATTAATGAGTAAATTACATTAATCTCTTTTAACGTTGGAAAAAAATATAGTTAATTCTATATTTTTGCCATAATTCCATTGATATTTTTAAGGTTTTAATTCACATAATAATTAGATAATTTTTCATCAGTAATTCATTAATTGTGTAAATAAAAAATGATATTGTCACCTATTTTCTACTAAAATGTGTACTTATCTTGTTTATGTCAATATTCGCCTAGCATTTGTATTAGTTTTGATCTTTTTGACCTTACTATATAGAGACAATATAATTATATTAAAAATGTGTGACTAATTAGTATTTTCTTCAAAGCTAAGTAATGATGTGTAATTTATTTAAAAAATATATATTGGGTTAGTTACACTTTTGACTTTTATAATTTGACTCAAATTTCACTTTAATTCATATAGTTTTAATTTGAACAATTTAATCTCATACTCTAAGTTCAATTTCAATTTGACAATTTCGTCTAAATTTTTGTTAATTTTTCTTATGTGTACACATTAGAAGACTAAAAAATGTCCAAAAATAATTAATTTTATTCTCTAACATGAGAAAATGACTAAACTAAAATTATAAAGACCAAATTGTTCAATATCAAACAGTAATAACTAAATTAAAATTTGATTTAAACTATAGGGTTAAAAGTGTAATTAACTCATATGTATTCTACTTTATAGTGCTGTTTAGTGCAGCTTATTATAAATTAAAAACTAATAATCAGAAAGTAAAAATCAAAAGCACTCATTCATTAATTTCTAAATAATTTGCTTTTCTTAATTTATTTAAACTATTTCTACTTAAGAAGCTGTAAGCAAAAATTGCACCAAACAATCTGATATAAATTTTCAAATTAAAATAAACTATAACCATCCCTTATAATTCACACCAAATACCCATATATATATATATATATAAAGAAAGTTCTACTATATGCACCCGCTTCCATATCTTCCAATTCTGGGTTCTCTCTCTATTATTCTTCTTCTCCTTTTTCTTTTCCTTTTTCTGGGTTCTGTGTATATACGTGTCTCTCTCTAGTAGGTGGTAGAAGAGAACATAGGGGTTGGGTCGCAACCCATGCCGTCCGGCTACCACCTTTGCAGCCGTCCCGCCATCGCGACCACCACCCCCACAGCCCTAGACCCGAAACCCTCTCTCTCTCTCTCTCTCTCTCTCTCTCTCTAGGCAATGTAGTTGGGCACTCATCTGTATAATTGATTACTCTGTTCTTTGAATTTTTATTTTTATTTATTTTTGTGCAGAGGGAAAAAAGAGAATGTAAAAGGTTTGATTGATTGATGAATTTGTACCTAAAGTGACCTCATCGGATTCTTCAAAGCAAAAGCTTTCTTTTTTATTTTGGTTTGGTAATATGGTTTTGCCTTTGCCCTTTCTGGGTTTCCCTTGTATAATTTGTGATTGTGTATGAACTATATATATAGGATTTTGATCTATAGAAGGATGGGTGGCCTCTTGGGTTGCAACCACTGAAAGCAAGAGTTGGATTAGCGGCAGAGGTTGTGGCTGGAGCAGCCAGTGGTTGGGTTGGGTTGTCTTGTGTTGGGTGGGTGGGTTAGGAGGGTATAGTTGGATTGAAGGTGGAGATTCAAACAGAATATGAAGAGGACTCATTTAATTAGGTAAGGATTCAAAAAAAGTGAACATATCAAAGTAAAAAAAAGTAGAGATAAATTAGCACTCCAATTTAATCCCGTGTGAATGATGGGGATAAGCTTGGATTAAAATTATACAAGTATTTTCTTTAGCTATGAACTAGCCCACCATCCGTGCTAGACACGGAATAATTATTGATATTTATATTTATTTTAAATTTATTTTAATATATAAATTATATTTTTTAAGATTTTTTATAAAAATAATTTAACAATCTTATCACTAGTCATAGTGTATGAGAAAAATTAAGAAGGATACTGAAGTAACTATGCACGAGTTGTATCTATAATTATTTGTATGAGGGGATTTTAAATACTGATTAGGGGATTTTGATCAAATCAATAAATGCAAGCATGTGGAAAGACATGTG
>CM069903.1:124960704-125197763 GCA_036172215.1 Camellia granthamiana | reverse complement strand
GGTAACTCGCTAGGCGCTAATGAGAAACTTCAGCTACTGGAATTGCTGAGGGAAAATATGGAGGTATTCGCATGGTCAGCATATGACACCCCAGGGTTGAACCCAGAATTTGTTTGCCACAAACTCAACATCAATCCCTCCGCTTGGCCTGTCGTGCAGAAAAGTCGGAGATCCTCAATTGAGCACACTGAAGTAGTAATTGCCGAGGTAGAAAAGCTCCTAGTATCAGGAGCGATTAGAGAAGTTCAATACCCACAATGGCTGTCCAACACAGTTGTAGTAAAAAAGAAGAACGGAAAATGGAGAGTCTGTGTTGACTTCACTTGCCTGAATAGAGCTTGTCCCAAGGACAGTTTTCCTCTACCTCGCATCGAACTAGTGGAGAGTCTTGGTGAAAGTGGATTCGACATAGACTCTCCATTTTCCAGTAGGGCATGAGCGTATAAGCTTTCTGGACCCTTATAGCGATTATCACCAGATACCACTGTTCGGCCCAGATCAGGAGAAGACAGTGTTTATCACTCCAAGGGGCACTTATTGTTACAAAGTAATGCCGTTCGGCCTCAAGAACGTCAAGGCAACCTACCAGCAAATGATCATTCGAATGTTCAAGGACCAACTTGGAAAAACCACAGAAGCTTATATAGATGATATAGTAGCAAAAAGCAAACTCGCTACAAACCACCTTGCAGACTTAAAAGAAGTTTTTGGTATCCTGAAAAACCATTAGTTCGCTTTAATGCCTCGAAATGCGCTTTCGGGGTAGGAACATGGAAGTTCTTGGGTTATTATATGGTCACTCACAAAGGAATCGAGGAAAATCCGGATCAAATCAAAGCAATACAAGAGCTTGAAGTACCAACAAAGGCTAAAGAGCTACAGAAGTTGGTTGGAATGGCGGCCGCCCTAAATCGGTTCATTAGCAAGTCTTCAGATCGAATGAAGCCCTTCTTCTAGCTACTGAGAAAAAAGGCAGCGTTTGAATAGAGCCCTGAGTGTACCGAAGCATTGCAAAGTCTCAAAAGATACCTCAGTACACCACCTCTTCTGTCCACTCCAGAACTAGGGGAGGAACTGTACTTATATCTAGCAGTCTCGGATCACGCTGTAAGCGCGGTATTGATTTGAGAAGTTAACAAGGAACAGAGGCCAGTATACTATGTTAACAAGACTCTACTAGATGCCGAGACACGGTATCTACCCTTGAAAAAGTTAGCTTACGCATTACTTATCGCCTCAAGAAAGTTGCAACATTACTTCCAGGGGCATACTATCAATGTCCTCACTGAATTCCCCTTCAGATATGTCTTCAGCCGAGCTGATTTCTCTGGCCGAACAGCAAAATGGGCGGTAGAACTTGGTGAGTTTGACATTCGATATCAACCCAGGGCAGCAATCACGGCCCAGGTCTTGGTAGATTTCGTCGCAGAATTCACTCCCACCTAGAGTACCAAGCTTGAGAACCCAAGTTTGGCACAGGCGCCACGCACCACCGAATTGGGAAAGCAATGCACTTCAGAAGCATGGAAACTCTTTGTTGGAAACATCTAGCAGCTCTATGTCGACGGATCATCCAATAACCGAGGTTCAGGAGCAGGGGTAGTACTTATGTCATCAGAAGGGTTTATTTGGGAGCAAGCTCTTAGACTCGGTTGGAAGGCTTCTAATAATGAGGCGGAATACGAAGCATTGTTGGATGGTTTACACAGTGCCGAACACTTCAGTGCAAAGCAACTTCTTGTTTTCAACCAGCTTTCTGGGGTCTATGAAGCACGAGACGAAAGAATGGCTATGTATGCAGGCAAGGCCAAGGATTTACTCAAAAAATTTCGATCCATACAAGTGGAACGAATTAGTTGGGACAAAAACAGCCATGTTGATGCTCTGGCCGGCCTTGACTCATCAGTAGATACCAAAGACGCTAGAAAAGTTTGGGTTGAGTTCGTGCCAGAACCAAGCATTGCATCTCCAGTCCTCTGTAGCAACCTAGAGCCAAGCTGGATGGATCCGATACTTGTTTTTCTGAAATCTGGCACTCTCCCCGAAGATAAAAAGGAAGCCAACAAAATTCAACATAAGTCAGCTCAGTTCTGGGTCTCACCATCTGGGAAGCTATACAGATGTTCCTATCTTGGTCCTTATCTTTTATGTGTGCATCCAAATCTAGTCAAAAATGTTCTCTATGAAATTCATGATGGGATTTGTGGATGCCACGTTGGTGGAAGGTCACTGCCGCACCGAGCCCTCACTAATGGGTATTGGTGGCCACGGATGCAACAAGATGTGCAGCAGTACGTTCACAAGTGTGATAAATGTCAGAGGTTTGCTCCACTAATTCATCAGCCAGCCAAAACTCTCACTCCACTCACCAGCCCATGGCCTTTTGCCTAATGGGGTCTGAATATTGTCGGACTGTTGGCACGAGGCACTGGGAACAAGCGATTCTTCATCGTTGCAACCGACTATTTCACTAAGTGGGTTGAAGTCAAAGCGCTGGCAAGTATCAAAGAAGCGGACACAAAGCGGTTTGTCATGAGGAACGTCCTGGTCAGTTTCGGCATCCCGCGGGTACTGATTGCAGATAATGGAACATAGTTTGATGGAAAGATCTTTAGAAAGTTTTGCGCCGACCTCAGAATCGAATATCGGAACTCTTCTCCAGGCTACCTACAAAGTAATGGTCAGGCAGAAACGTCGAACAAAGCCATCATCAACGGAGTAAAGAAGCGGCTCAAACATGCAAAAGGAAAATGGGTTAAAGAGTTACCCCACGTGCTATGGGCCTACCGAACCACAGCACGGCGCTCAATTGGGGGAACACCTTACTCCCTAACTTATGGAATGGAGGCCATTATCCCACTCGAAGTAGGTCTCCCAACCCTCCAGTCTGAACTGTTTGAAAGCGCAAGTAATGAGGAAGTTATTGCACAAGCACTGGATATGGCAGAAGACCGAAAAGAAGCAGCACTGATCAGACTTGTAGCATACCAGCAGCAGCTCATCAAAAGTTTCAACCAAAAAGTTTTCCCAAGGCAATTCACACCTGGAGAACTAGTTTTGAGGAAAGTTATCGATCACAAAAGGGTGCCTGGCGAAGGAAAACTTGGGCCTAACTGGGAAGGTCCATACAAAGTCACAATTGTTGCTAGAAATGGAGCTTACTATCTAGAGGATCTCAAAGGCAGAGCCATACCTCAGCCCTGGAATGTAGCAAATCTCAAGAAATACTATCAATAGAATTATCCCCCAAATTCTCTATCAGAATGTAAAGACATTTATCTTTTGACTAATACAAATGCCTCCCCACTTCTCTCAAATTTATCAAATTTTTTGTAATCAGCTTTGGTGTTCACCAAACAGAAATAGCTTTGATGTTTATCAAACGGAATTAGCTTTGATGTTTATCAAACAGAATTAGCTTTGGTACTTACCAAACGGAAATAGCTTTGATGTTTATCAAACAAAATTAGCTTTGATGTTTATCAAACAAACTCAGCTTTGGTCTTAACCCAAACGGACTTAGTTTCAGAACGACTGAACGGAATTTAATTTTAGTTAGCACTCAAACATGCCAAGTGGAGTTGTTTGGTGGAATTATGTTTGGCAACTAAATCGGACTTTAGCCAAGTGTAATTGCTTGATGGAAACCGCACTAACATATTTTAAGTAAACATCACTGAGTCCACAGAATTTCTTAAGTATCGTCGCATCAACACTTCAGTATTGCTGCGTACAAACAAAGTTGGAACAAACTTGGCCAAACTCTATCAGGAACAAACTTCCAACACTAGTCTCACTTAACTCCAGGTGGGGGCAAACAATTGTTTTTACAAACCAACCTAGACCTAAGTAAGACACCTCTTTATACCTTTGTCCCATTCAAATGCAATTATGCTTGTAACAGACTTAAGCAGCTCTGCCTAAAGAACACAGTCCTCAGTATCGATCTTACTTAGCTCCAGGTGAGGGCAAACAATTGTTTTTCAGAACCAACCTGGGCCTAAGTGAGACCCTCTTTTTTCATTATAAAACCAAGCATAGCCATGCAACATATTCGTTACCCAGACCGAGCATCTGTTCGGTCCTGAGGTCCTAATAGTGCTCGGTCGGGGGCAAACAGTACAGATAGCATTCAGGCATAGAAGCAAGAAAACATCATATTGCAAAATCAAAAGAAAATTTCCATCATCCAACAAAGACACAACTGGCCTCACAAACAGCAACAAAAAAGAAGAAAATTGTCTTGGCAAACATCAGGGGGCAACTCATCAAGAAGACCGAGCTCTAGTACAGCCAAAAGCATAAAGAAGAAAAAGAAAAATATGAAAAACTTCGAATCATTCCAAAGAAGACTTTAGTTTTCATCAACAGAAGGAACCTCAGGAGCAGCATCCACAATCTTGCCCAGGCTGTCTTGGGGAGGAAAAGTAGAGGCAGCTCCAACTTCTTGAGAAGTAGAAGCTTCCTTAACCACATCTCCTACGGCTTCAGTCTTCAGGGTTCCACCCCTTTCAACATTCGCCGCCTCATTGGCAACATCGCTCTCATGAGTCTTGGTTGCAGAATCAGTCTCCAAGGAAATCTTAGCCGGGAGAATTGCAGGGGTAACAGCAGTCTTTGGGCCCAAGGACCTCGAGGGAACAGGGACATCCTGAAACAAGGGGGACCCTTTAGGAACCTAAGCAGCAGCCAGAGCGCTTGACCAACCCTTCAGAAAGAGCTTGTCCCGTAGCACCAACACCTCTTCTTTGTAAGCAGCCCAGCCTCATCCTAACTTTGCTGTCAATACTTGGCCTCCAACGTAGAACATTCAGTGGCCATCACCACAACAACAGCCTCCAGCTCTGCCACTTTCCCTTCAAGTTGGGCCTGCACCCCAATGGCAGCTTCCTTTGACTTTTCAGCCGAAGTAACAACCTTGCTCAGACGGAACGCCTCCCTCTCGGCAGTTCGGCGTCCTTCTTTCTCGGCTTCCAGGCTCATTGTCAGTCTCTCAGCATTTATAGCGGCCTCCAGTACGGCCTTCTCCAGTTCTTCCGCTCTGGTGATGGACAGATGCATCCTCTGAATACACTATGACAGATTGCTAAGTATTAAGGGAAAGAAAACCGTAGCATAACACAAAAAAAAAAAAAAAAAAAAAGAACAAACAAACAAACAAAAAACCAAACAAAACAAGAGCACATTTACAGCAGTCATCATCTGAAGAGTCCCCTTTAGAATTGGAATATCGCGGGGCCCGTTATGATCAGTCATGTCCACCGACATCAACAGGGTCTTGGTCAGGTCAAAAGCAAAATCTTTGGAAGCAACAATCGAATCAAAAGTAGAAATGGGCCTACCTTGATACAACATTGGCGGCTCCCACTTCTCAAATGGCTCGTCCTCAATAGGATCTTCAGAAGCTTCTCCTACTACCGCCTTGCCAGTCTCCCTCCTCTTCTTCTTTGCTCTTGCGGCGACCGAAGCAGAGGGTTCGGTAGCAATAGCATGAGTTCTAGAAGCTCCTACCTCAAATTTCACATCCATGAGGCTCTTCGTTTCGGCCTTCACCAAAGGAGTCTCCAAAGCATCAGAGAAGCCAAAAGCCTCAGCCTCCAAATCCACTAGCACTCTCCTTTTCGACATAGACCCACTTCCTGTGAAATTGGGGACATGAGAGGGCATTCTCTTAGACGGTACACCCTGGCTTCGGCGGCGATTCGTAACCAGAGGGGTAAGGAAGGTATTAGTCTCAGTGTCAGAATCTAGAAGGAATGCAGCCAACCTTGCCTTCTTCGGAATGGTGGAGCGATAGGTTGCTTGGTAATCCAATAGCTCGGGAGCGGACCTCTTCTTGTACCTCAGAACGGCTTTGATGGCCTCAGTGTTCTCCCGGTTCGGCCTACGCTGAAAACGAGAAGCCTCTGTAGAAAAGAAGGGCAACATTAGAGTAACATTCAAAACAAGGCAAGAAATACAAAAGACACTAGAAGGAAGGACTCGAACCTGGGTAGCCATCCTTCTAGAGCATCCGTTCGGACTGGAACTCAGTCCCAGCAAGGAACTCCTAGTTACCACCGACTTGCAGAAAATCATCATTATGTTTGTCTGAATTAGGCAAACCAGTCACCAGATGACAATCAATCGAACGAACACGTAGGTAGTACGTGCTGTGATACTTGTTGTGCGAAAGAGTGTAGTAGCCTAAAATGTCCCATATGTCAACATTCAAACCCAACTACTTGTTAAGAGCGGACACACCGTAGACGACACAGAACAGGTTAATGGACACCTGCATAGGAGTAAGTTGAACTTGGTGCAAAAATTGGCGCACCAAAGGGTCGAGGGGAAACCAAACCCCTCCCTTAACAATGGCCGCAATCGGAAAGGCGACAGTACTCCTAGTGTCCATGCGCTTGGCATCAACCTTTGCCAGCGAAAGGGTCACAGCATCGGGGATATTATAGTCTCAGCGAAACATGGCCATGGCCTCAGGGGTATTAACTAATGAGCGAAACTTCCCCATTAAACAAACCTAATGAGATAGGGGAAAAACTCAGATAATAAGATACCGAAGACAATGGCGCAAGGGCCAAATAAGACGATCAAAACAAAAAAAGATAGGAAAAGAAGAATCACAGGGGAACTTACAAAGATTAGAGCAGCAGTGGCGAGTAGGCGGCACTGAAACAAGAACGACAGCGGAACGTCTGGACAGAGCACCAATGAGATTGGCTCAGAGGAACGGAAAAGGGTTTTTTGAACTCTCTAAAAGAATTGAAAGTAGATAAAGGGTTTTGGATTGATAGCCCCAGAACATTTATTGCACCAGCCGGCGTGAAGGTATACGAAGCACGACCATCGGTATGGAATCGGCGCACTATCTCTGCGCACTAATCCCACGCCGCCATGTGTCACCATGAAAGGACACATACAGGGGGTGTGTGTCAGGATTGAACCATTACCAAGGCCGAACTGCGGCAGATCCGAAGTGACGCGACGCTTGGAGTACAAAACAATAGCTCCCCCCAAGGGGAACCTTAGAGCGAGCTAGGGGACAAATAAAGGGGCTAAATATGAAATGGGTTGGATCAAAGCCTTGGGCCAGTCCAATCTCCTCAGCCCAAATCCAAATGGGTCAGATGAACATGAGGGGAAACCAACTAAGCCCAACTCTTAGTGGAAAGGCCAGTCCAGCCGCGACATTGGGCTGAGCCAAGCTACAGGACTCAATCTATGGGCCGAACCCATCATTTGAACCAAAGTGGGTCGAATCCATACAAAGATATCCGAACAGGCCAGCCCATCTCTACAGTAGTCTAATAAAGGGCCAAGCCGAGGCATAAGGGTGCTGAGCTGAGGGAACCTTTCAGAGAAATGTGGAAGCTGTGAGTACATGCATGTACAAGTCGCCACCTCAGCTGGTCCTCTACACCTAGAATGACAGAAACAGTTAAACCAGTGGAATGTGGTTTGTTATCAACATGACTACAATGGGTATATGCACCCCACGACAACTACCAGATGGTCCCCCATCTTAGGCAATGTTAAAAGGAAACTTGGCAACACCAGAGCTCCATGAAACCATATTGGGCAACAAACAAGGAGTTCTATATAAACTAAATGAGCTTCATATTGAGGTAACTGATCTAAGCTGAACCTCACTTACAAAAACTCAACTCTCTACGCTTAGAGGGCACTTTACTTCTTCTCTGATTACTCATTCCCACGCCGGAGGGGTTATCTGGCCAACCCCGGCCGGGCAGCTCTTACGGTGTTTCTTGCTGCAGGGATCTCACTTCTTGGATAGTCCAGTCGAGTGCGGAGCTCCGATCCACTTTAGATTAGATTAGATTAGATCGTCTGCTCTGCCCTTGGGTTTTGTTTCATAGACCTATTAGTATGGCTCTTCTATGGTACTGTAAGATTGTTCATAGTTCCTTGCAATGCAGTGCAACATTAACATGCAATGGGAAAGTGCACAAAGTTAATATCCTCTCTTCTGTGTACATGCTTTCACTAGTTCTTAAATTTAGAGAAGAAGCCTTTATAATTGTTATTATTGAAAAATTTCATCTGACTATAGACTTATTTACAACTCATCATGGCTATACAATTCTATTATAGTTCAAGTCAAATTTTTTGTCAAAATTTCTAATAATAAAAATATGTACATTTAACTACTTGTGGTTTTAAAGTGAAATATAAACAAGATTAAAAAGAATAGTATGACATTAATTCTGAACATGTGAATACTCCTACAAGCAATATAGGAATGCAAAGAACGAAGATATAGATCTAGTATGAAAAAGAGATTCATTTTCTGCTACTAATTACAGAGAATACACATTGCTTTATTGATCGAGAATGCTATGTGTGGGAGCTGACTATAAAAAAATCAACTTCAAACTTAACCTGTCAATTGGACCATGAGGCCAAAGCCCATTGGGCTATGGATCGTTGTCGAATAGGCTTAAAGGGCCACATGGGATGCCGAGTAAGAGATATTCACACCACGTGCCAAAGCCGAGTATTCCAGGGTAGTCGGAAGGGACTCATTGGACAATTGTGCAGGCCCATCCCAAAAAAGCATGACAAGAAAGTGGGACTAGAGAAGAACTCTATAAATAAGGAAAGGAGCCTAAGGAAAGAGGTATGTGCAAATAACTAAGACTCCAAGAAATATAAAATATCAACTACCCAAACATAAGACTGACTAGACCGTCGGAGTGCTAATTCCGACACCACTGACCGGAGTTGTTTATCTGTTTCATTTGACATTGTAAGGATCTTTCGGGCTAATCTGGATCCGAGGAGTATTTTTGAAATTCACATCCCCACACTGTGCAATTCTTGAAACTCATGAATAGGCACATGTAAAAACAGGGCGAACTAACTTGTTCCAATGGAACCATGAAAATAGAGCATGTGATAATAAGAACTAGATACTTGCAATCCGAGTTCCAAGTATATTTTGAGGAAAAACAATTCCAAGAATTGAATATAGCACAATCTGTTTTCAGTTTATCCAACCAACAAAACAACACCCAAAACTGCTTTAATCATGTAAAATCAAAAACACAAAAAGGTTCTCACATTTAGAGAGTCCAATCAACGGACGTTTACTAACTTGACATAAAAAACGAGCCGCGAGTTGGGTGGTATCGCTCGACCAGCACCTAGAGTCCCATAACTACATCCATATTCTAAAAAAAGTTTTAAAAAAAAATGCCATTAGTGAGCCAAAAAAAAGAGGTTCCTTTTATCAATAAGGTCCACTTCTATGCTCTCTCAACAGAAGTGTCTTTTATTGAAACTAAATGAAGTATGGACTTGCTACTAAAGAACGGGTTCACAGACATCAGACATTTCAAACCAAATGGCAACAATTATTTATTGAAAATAAAAGCAATTGCATACCCCATGTCTGGTGGAATTGTAAGTCTCTTTTTGTCCCTAACACGCATGCCTGATGATCATTGAACAAAAAAATGTCATGAATTATTCACAATATTTGCAAATAAAACTAAGGAACAATAATTTAAAAATGAAGTGTCTCCTAAATCAGTAAGAATAATTACCATTAACCCCAACATCCCATCCTTTAATTACTTGTCCCACACCTGGAAAAACAACACAAAACAAATTAACACAACTAATCAAGTTCCTCCCATGTGTTTAATAAACTCAGCATAAGAGTTACCTAGACGGAACTTAAAAGGAGCTCTGCTAATGTGAGTCAAAATGGAAAATATCTCCTTAGGAAAGAAGGTCCTGCCAAATGATTGCATAATTTATTTGAACAATATAGCAAGTTGAACCGGCTATTCAGGACATTGACTTGTAGAACAAGCCCTTGTGAGGAAATGGGAAGGGGTTTTAAATTACAAGAAAAACTTACAAGAAAAAAGTAAAAATAGGTTGAGTCGGTGATAAAATGTAGGACAGGGAGGCTTAGGACAACAATGAGGAAGCTAATCATAAGCCCTCTCTTTGAAAACCTACCAATTGACCAACCCACTCCTGAAAGAGCACATAAGCTTTTCCTGACCACAAATTTAGCTGAAGTAAGTAATATAAGAGCAAACGTAAGGTACATTATCGACACCGGATTTCACAAGATCACATCATATAATCTCTGGACTAGGATAGAATCATTACAGGATTGCCCCATCTCAAAAGCAATGGCAAATTAGTGGGCTTGTCGATCTGGACTAATAGGTCCTAGAAGTGCTTCCGGCTATTTACTGCTTACAATTATCACGCTGACTTAGCAAATAATACTGTCCCAGAGATAAAATGAGTGAACTTGTCCAGTATCATCCTCATCCTAAAAAGGCACCTAAAAGAATAAATAACAACAAACACTAAGGTAAATCACTCTGCTCAGCTCAAAATTATTGTGACAGTTTGGACAATTGAAAACTTATCCAACAACGCAAGAATGGATATTCTCTATCTTAGTAGGGGGGAAAAAACACTATACTAAACATACCTTGAGCAACGCAATAAAATCTATGTTCCCATGAAATTGCATTAGTGTCGTGTCCGCTTGCATATTTCTCCTCTTTGGGTAGAAAAATATAGGATGTTCCATGCATAGCATTGCTACGATCACGATGAATTCCTCTGAACATGAATAGTCTTTTGATGCCACAATCATCTTTGCTAGCATTGGTTCTGTAGGAAATTTAGTCATTATTTGACCTAGTATCGTCAACCCCCCCGAATTATTTAAGGCCTTAAGGTCAAAAAGGATATTCAAAGCCTTCGATAATTGCTCTTCAAGTGTTGGGTCAACCTAATTAAAATTGCCCAAGTCATGATTTCCTAGCATTTCTAGGATGAGGATGATATTAGACAAGTTCACTCGTTTTATCTTTGGCAAAGTGTTATCTGCTAAGTCAGCATGATAGTTGTGAGCGATAAATAACTAGAAGCGCTTCCTAGGACCTATTAGTCCGCATCGACAAGCTTGTTGATTTGCCATTGCTTTTGAGATGGTGCAGTCTTGTAATGACTCCATCCTAGTCCAGGGATTATATGATGTGATCTTGTGAAATCCAGTGTCGATAATGTACTTCACGTTTGCCCTTATATCACTTGTTTCAACTAAATTTGTGGTCAGGAAAAGCTTACGTGCCCGTTCGAGAGTGAGTTTACTACTACAAAAATAGTTAAAAATTACACTTTGACAAATGAAAATATCTCACTTTTATTGGAAGTGTGACAAAAAAAAAAAAAAATTAGATTGATATTTTAATCACACTTGATTTGATTAAGTGTGATAATATTTATTTTTTATGTCACTTTTCAATTAAGTGTGATTATATATATATATATTTTAATCATACCTTCTAATTAACATGTGATTAAAGATTACATAAGAAGAATAAAAAATATCTCACTGTTATTAGAAGTGTGATTGAAAAAGTTAAAATATTTTTTTAATCACACTTAATTTAATGAGTGATAATATTTTTTTCAATCACACATTTTAAATAAGTGTGATTATATATATTTATTTTACTTACAACATTTATTTACGTACACTCTCACACATACACAATCAATTCCAAAATTAAACTCTAACCCTCCCACCCCTCGTCTCATCGTATTCAACATTTGTCTCACACTCATCTCTTGCTCCTCCACTACGCCACACTCATCTCTTGTTCTTCAACTACGCCGATCGCCATTTCCGTCACCTCTAGTAGTTTTGCCGGTCGCTACTGCCGCTAGTAGCCTTACCGATTGCTGTCGTATCTTTTCCGCTCGTTGAAGTTTTGATAACAACTCTGTGAGTTCTGCTATGTTTTTTTGTTTTGTTTTAGTTTGCTTGTTTTACAGATTTTGGTAGATTTTCCCTTTCTCCTTCTCATTTTGGTAGATTTTGCTTCTTATTTGCATTCCTGTTTAATTCTGTTTACTCTATGTGAGTCATTTGATAATGGTTGGCCCTTGGTTTCACTTTCTCTTATTCTCTGTTTAGGGAATAAATTCTTTTTTTTTTTTTTTTAAAGTAAAATTCTGAGTATGCTGGAGATGCCTAACACAAGTATTTGGCTCATTTGAGTTGAGTTTTTCTGCTATCAGAGCAAATCGAGCAAAATGAAAAAATTATCAATTTCAATATGCCCAGAAAATTTCCATATGCCCAGAAAAGTACTTATTTACGTTCTCTGTTTATGGAAAAAACGCCCAGAAAATTTTGTTGTCATTACATTACATTCTCCTCAATTCTCTTTGTATATACTTTCTTTAGATATATATATATATATATATTTGTATGTAATTAGTTTTTTTTTTTTTATTACATTACATTCTCCTCAATTCTCTTTGTATATACTTTCTTTAGATATATATATATATATTTGTATGTAATTAGTTTTTTTTTTTTTTAAAAAAAAAAAAAACTTTGATTCAAGTTTTATAATTTGAATTATGTTTGTTTTAATTAAACCCGCCAATCCGGCCGAACCGCCAAGTTAAACCCGCTATTATTTGTCAACCGAACCGTCGATTTTTTATAAACAAAACGGCAATTTCTAATGTCAATTTTGTCTATCCGTCACCTGCCGTACGGTTTCTATTTTATCCCTAAACCGCACTTGGGGTGGAGATACTACAAATTGCATTCCCTGCAGCGCTGGCCTTAGTTGCTGACCCCATTGCTTCTCTAATTGACACAACATTCATTGGCCGCTTAGGTTTGTCTTGATATTCTTTTTTGTTTTCTCCTGAATGATGAGGAAATAGCAGTAGAGTTCTTATCTCACTTTGAGGGCAACTCTACCAGTTGTTATACATTGTGATATTGCTAAAATTTAGCAAGATGGACACAAAAGGGAGGGGGGGGGGGGGACATTGTGATATTGCTAAAATTTAGCAAGATGGACACAAAAGGGAGGGGGGGGGGGGGGGGGGGGGGGGGACTCTATCAGTGTGATAACTTAATTTAAAAATAAATTATTTTTTTTAAGATAACCGTTATATTAAATATTCAGAATTTGAAAGAATTCTGTCGGCAAATACTAATCATTGAATTTTATTTAATGCAAGTATGAGTAAAGCTAAATGAATTGAAGTTTTAGATATATCAATTACTGAATTATAAGTTTAGTTTAACAATACCTGAATACATATAATTTGGTACATGTGGTAGAAATTAAATCATGCTAAAAAATAGCATTTGCATTGCTGGAGTGGATTTCTCAAAATATTGCATTTTGGTATTGTAGTGTGTTAAATTATGGCATTGACATGAGTGAAATAGCACAATCTACTGGAGATGTTTTGTATAATTGCCTTCATGCATCAACAATACAACAAATTTTCCTATTTTTGTGGGCATGGTTCCACTGTGAAGATTAGCAAATAAATTTTGTTCATTACAACAAGCTCACCAATCTGCTTTTTTTTTTTTCTCTCTCTGCTTAACCACATTTTTTTTTTTTTTTTTGGGACCATGGTAGAATGTTAGCAAGTTAGTAGCTAGATTACTACATAGGTCGATGCCTCTCCATAGACTCGAACCTAAGACCTCACACTAGCACTTAAGTGCCCTCTCAAAACCACTTGGGCTACAGCCTGGGTCTTCAACCACATTTTTGTTTGAGTACTACAAAATCAGTTACTACTGGCATTTTTAGATGGATCAAATGTCACTGTTCAGTGTGTGGTCTAGACATGTAATTAGCCATGACTGACGAGGGATGCTATGTCGCAATCTAGCTCATCGAGATCCCTTTGCAGAGTTTCATTCCTATAATAATTTATTCGGATGTAGTTTCTTGAGTAAATTTTGGTCCTTAAGATAATTTTTGTTATCTTATAGGCCTAGTGCCACTTGCTGCAGTAGGAGTCTCAATTGCTATTTTCAATCAAGCTTCAAAGGTTACCATTTTTCCACTTGTCAGTATTACCACTTCTTTTGTTGCTAAGGAACATACTGTTGGTAGAATAAACAGAGAGGCTCTCGAAGATGAGAATACATAAAAGATTTTAGCCAAAAAGAATGAAATGAAAGAGTTGACACTGGAAGATGTTGTGCTTGAGAACCTGGAAGAGGGTTTAGACACAATCGGTGAAATGAAAGACTTGATGCTAGAAGAAGGTATTGACAAGATGATTTGATCTACGTATTGCCATTATGTTGGTGCATACTAGGTCATGTAATTGGGGTTTTTTAACCCATGTCAAAAAAAAAAAAAAAAAAAATTATGTTTATGTTTAGGACCTTATGAAGTTCAATTGCTTTATAGGTTCTAGGAAATTAGCAAATACTAACTAAAACTATCATTTTAGCATAAAGTAATTGCTTCTGTGATTTCTTACTCAGATTTCAAAATAACTGCATACTAATCTCTAACTGTCACTACTAGCAGTCCAAAGAATAAGGCCAAATTAAGAAAAGAGAAGCGTCACATTCCTTCAGCATCTACTGCAATTCTTTTGGGATGTATCCTTGGCATCCTTCAGACCATATTCCTTATATTCCTAGCACAACCGATCTTGAGCTTCATGGGTGTGAAATCTGTGAGTATCTCCTTTTTTAATTAAGCTAACTTGTGTATTTATTGTGGATGTTGTCCCTCTACATTATAATTGTTTACGTTGTTGTTTCTTTTGTGTATACTTGTTACCAAACTTAGATTAACATTTTGTTTTAAATTTTTATTATTATTATTTTTTTTTGTGTTGGTTAATGTACTAAATAAATGACAACTTCAATTTACCAAATTTTTGGTGAAAGAGTAGAAGTAGAATAGAGTTTCTAGGAAAATTGATCCACTAGCAATTTATATTTCTGAACGTAAACAATTGATACTCTTGTTCCATTCCGCAATTCAAAAATTGTTTTGCAATTTCTTCTATTAAATTTGTTCCTCCTAAGGACAAAAAACTAAAAAAATAAAATAATGGATTTAAGATTAATGGCAAGCTAACAACGAATGAGAGAGTGTTCTGTTGTTCTTAGTTTGTTTGATCTCCTTTGGATTTGTGATATGTTTTCTGTTTTAGGGGAATGGGATGGAGAATTAATATCCGCCCCATCGCTCTCATTGCCATCCTTACCTCACTGTTATCTCTTTCTCATAGCTACTGGGTACTCTCTATAGAGCACAAAATGAGTTTTGAGGTAAAAAGAGCAAAGTGTAATTTACCCAAACAAATTGCATTGGTAATAAACATTCACGTCCTTCACGGTTCAACCTTCCATTTTATCAGCAGAACTGCTTCTTCATCTTGCTTCGCAAACAGGTTCGTATTGTTCAAGCTTTTCTTTTGAATTTGTAGTATCATATTGTTCAAGCTTTAATTAATCTCATTAGCAGAAGTCTTTGTATTTTCTTAGAATGCTCTTATTGGTTGTTGAGAGTTTCATTGTTTTAGGTTAGTTTAACTGGATATCTTTATGTATTCAGATTTAAATTATTAGTTATTAAATTTGACATATTAAATTGAAGCGGGTCATAATTTATAGATGAAAATGGGTTAGAGAGTATAGCGATTCCGGTTTTGATCCGACCCTTGTTGCATTCTGGATTCGGGTTCATGGTTTCGTACAGTTGATCATACCTTACTTCCTTTGTATTTCTTTAAATTTGGCTATTGGGTTGTTATGGTTGCATTTGGGACAAATTGGTTGTTTAGTTTCCAAACTTTTGTTGCCCAGATTTTTGCTCCTCTGCTCGAGCAACACTTCTTGCGCTCAAGCGGACTTTGCAAACTCTCAGTACTTTTGCAAGTCTGGAAAACTACTAGGAGAGTATATTCTGCGCTTGAGCATCATTTCTTACGCTCGAATGGAACAACTTATTGTCTCTGACGCTCGAGCATCACTTCTTGCGCTCGAGCGTTGGTCTATTGTTTGCAAAACTACTAAGAGAGCGCATTCTGCGCTCGAGCGGAACAACTTATTGTGTCTGACACTTGAGCGTCACTTCTTGCGCTCAAGCGGACTATGCGTATTTCAGTTCGTAAAAGTGACATTTTACTTCACTTTTTCACATCTCTCTCTCTCTCTCTCTCTCTCTCTCTCTCTTTCTACTTTTCAAAAACCCTAAATCTAGAGTCACTCTCTCTAAAACTTACCTTCTCTCTACATTTTCACCTGGATCCATTGGTTTCTCTACCCGTGTGCCTTTGTTAAAAAGGTAGAGTGTCTCGAGAGCTCCGTTTTGGTCCGAACAAGATTTGGTTTCGGCTTTTTTGAAGTTCCTTCATTGTTGCTTTGGTCTTCTAAGCTTGAGGTAGGGACTCTCTACACTTTCTTATGATTTTTTTTAACTTAGTTATTTGTTAATTGTGCAAATAATGTTGGGATTTGGAGGATTTTAAACGAACCTAGGGTTTTGGTTTAAAATAAAAAGAGGGATTTTCAAATGAAGGTATTGAAAATGGTTATGGGTGTGGATATGAGGATGTGTTGTGTAAAATTTGTTGATTTTGACACATTATTTGGATTTGGAAGAAAATAGAGTTTTGCCCTAAAATGTTTTAAATGATTATTTGTATAAATAATGAAATTGGTATTGGGAATGTGAAATAGGATAGATGTTCATATAAATGGTGGAGTTGGATGCTTGTTATGCATCACCTATGGAAATTTGGATAGTTTATCTGTTTTAGAGATTGTATATTTGTTTAGAAATATCTGTTTTGAGCTATCGGTGGAGGATAGTTATGATTGTTGTAGAAATTGCATAAGGATTTGGTGAATTGAAACTAATCTTTTATCGGTTGTCATTGAATACGACTGTGTTTTTAATATATTGTATATGTATGATGTTCGGAAGGAGAAAATGGATGTACTCTATGTTTGGGAGAAGAAAGGAATGGACTCCATTGAATTAAGTTGACCTGTGTGTCCAGAGTGAAAGTCTCGAAAATCGCGCGTATACATGGGTGTTGATTCCTGTGGACGAAATTTCTGTAAAATGGCAAATTGAAGCGTTGGGTAATGATTGTATTGGTTAAAGAACCACTGAGTTGTAGCCTCAGTTGGGTTTTTGGATAACAATGGACTTGACTCATGGATTGAGGTGAAATGAATTGTCATGAAATGAATTGAGATAAAATGGATTGAGATATAAAACTTAGCATATTATGATTTTTAGAATACGAATGATTTTATCATGGGCATTGTATATGTATATCATACTTACATATTTGTTAAAATTCATATATTGTGCTAGATTGTTTCTACTAGGCTTTGGCTCACCCTACTTTGGGAAAACCATTTTCAGGTGTTAGTGATATACCTCCGCTAAGGACTTAGCTTGGGAGGACTGTGGAGTTGCAGTGTAACGCCTGCCTTTTTATTACTCGGATTCCATTACCAAACCATTATTATAGATTCAATTGCAGAGATCACATACGAAAACTCTTTATATTTATAAGAACACATGAATAAAGATTTTCTCATCCGAATATAATATGAATGCAACAAGAGTTATAATTAAATAAGTTGCCCGTAGGCTTACATCTTCTAAATGAAGAGAAAGGGTTTAACCCTTTTACATCAATGGCATTTCGCCTACAAACAAAAGGCCCCGTGGCCAACAGGTAAAGAAGATCCATGACCTTGGAACACTTCTCGACGTTCACCTGAAAAAGGATTAATAACGTGGGATGAACATAAAGTCCAGTAGGGATCTCCACATGATCCTAAACAATAACAATTTACAGATAGCTATGATCATGAATGCTTAGTCTCATACTGTATAAATAAGGTGGCGGTTTATACAGAAATATATGTATATAAGAACTTTTCTCAAAGTCATTCATTTCATTCCATAACATAAGTAATTCACTTTTCTTTCTTCTTGTTACCTTTTTCCAATATTCATATGACTATAACAAATTTCTGAAAAAAAAACAATTTCACCAAACCCATTACGTTTTCTCTTACTTTCCAGACTTATACCTGATTTGCCTTTTCAAAACATGTTCACAAGTATTCGAAGTCTTTCACATTTTTCACAATCTTAACACAATACTTATGTCCGTTTCTAACACATTCAAAACTATACAAGTATGCCTTTAATACAAAAGGAAAACAATAAGCAATCAATAACTATCTACTTCAACAATTAAGGCAATACGGCCTTCCAGAAGCAACAAGCAATCAATAACCCATGATATATCCAGATACATTGAGACAATAACGATAAATAAATTCTACTATACCTGCCTTAAGCACGGTAAGCCAAGAATACACTTTCCACAATGAAATGCCAATTTACAAGACACCGGCTGGAAGGTAATGGTACATCTGTCAAGTTGATACCTCTCATTCTAAGCACAGCCAATTATCCAGGCGCTAGTTGAAAGGTAATGGTACCTCTCATTCTCAGCGTAGTGTACGTTATCAATCATTACAACATGACAAAGTACAACCAACAAGTGTAATGCATACACATAAATTATTCAACAAATTACAACCAACACAAGTGTAATGCATACACAACAATTCAACACAATAATGTCATCATCCACCGATGACCAAGCACAAAACCTCTAAATGTATGTATTCAACACACGTATTATAATAATTTAACTCTCGTGAGATTTTTAAATCCAACCTCAAGTTAATTTCTGAAATTCACATAGTATTATCATTTCATTCTTCTATTTCAAAAATCAATTCTCTTATTTTCCAAGTTAACATACTCCACCCTTTATCCTAATCCATTCTTTTCATTTCACAAAACTAATTCCATGGATATCAAAGCCATAACCCAACTCAATTTAATGTGTTCAATCCAAAATAATTCCAGTGCCATAGTTAATTCTCCATTTTAGCTATTAACACATTTACACAACCCATAATAACAATTTACAAACATTATTCAACTTTACCCATTTTTAATTCACCAAGTCAAAACATTAAATTAGGGCTTTTTCTTCTTTCAACATAAACATGCTAGATTACTCCCCAATTAACCCAAACAACAATCAATTTAACAATCTCATTCCCAAATAACAAATCCTAGGTTCCCTTTCATGACTTTCAAAGAAATCCATAATGGATATGATTTTAATGCAATACAAATCTACCACATATCTATCTATAGATGAGGCATTGAAAAGGAACAAGGAAATCCCTACTTCAAGATTTGAAGCTAAAGATGAAGACCCACCTTGAAACTCCAATGAAATTGCAAAACAATCGGTAAAACTCTTGATCTATGCTTTCTCTTCAACCATCTTGAAGGATTTGGGGTGAATTTTGGGTAAATAGAAGAGAAATCAAGAGTTTGGAAGGTTAGGTTTTCAGGTTTGGAAGATGTGAGGAGAAGAGAGGGAGAAAAATACAAATTTTGGGCCAAAAAGTCACTTTATAATGTCTGTTAGTGACATGGTCACTCGAGTGAAGGAAGCTTGGCTCGAGCGTACAAAAGAAGCTCTCAGATTCTCTGAAAAACACACTCTTCGCTCGAGCGAAGAAAAGCTCCCTCAAGCGATCATGCTTCCAGCATGGAAACTCAAAATTCAAACAGGTATAACTCTCTCGTTCGGACTCCGTTTTAGGTCATTCTTGTGTCCCAATTGAAGCCCCAGAAGTAAGCTTTCCAATGGTTCTAGCCTCACATCAAGATTCAAAGTATGGAGAGAGAAAATGATGAAAGAATGAAAACTACTCAATAACATTTATTCAAATTTGAAGTTTCTGATTCAATCTCACCCAACCATTATGGTAACACCTTAACCAAGGCTCAAATAACAACTAAGAAGGTTCTAAATCAAGGTAATCAAAGGGTCAAATATAATTCCATTATAATAAGAAGCACAGAGTGCTATATGGAGGCTCACTTTCTGTTTATTTTGTATTTACTTTTGGCAAGCCTAGGGCTTTATTTGTATTGAGCTCATGACTCATTTTGTTGTATCCAAGCACGATCTTGGAAAGATGTAAGCCTTTAGGGCATATGAATATCTGTTTAGTTTCATTCCTTGTTACTTCTTGTAACACATGTTGTAGATTCAGGATGAGCAATTTATGAATGTACATCGCATGTGTCTCTTTTTGTATATCAATTCTGATTAATGAAAGTCCCTTATCTTATTTGCGTCACATTGTATTAGTGTTTGGAATTGGATTATTGTAATTGATTTGGAGGCTTTACAGGGAGATGAAAATTGATGAACCTTTATGAGATACAGAGAGGTTAGTTTCTAATTGCTAAACCATTTGGCAAAACTTGATGAAAATTGTTGAACTATTTGGCGAGATGACCTCTTTTTACAGAAATAAATAGAGATATAGAGCTTTAATTTCGATGCTGTTTAATTTGTATATAAATACTTACTCAGTTTGTTATCCTACCATACAACATAACATGCCATGTATAGGACACAAAACAATATACATACTATCAACCATGCTTCCATAGAAATTTAATTTAATATTCACTCAGTTTGTTATCCTTTCTATTGTTGTGCTTTTCTTAATGTGGATACTGATACATGTTTAGGAATGTAAAATTAGGTGTAATATGAGTTTCGCCATGGACTATGAGATTTGTTATGTTATCAAAAAATAAGAAATTTTTTTACCATATTTGTCATGCTCATCAGTTTTGGCATGGACTACCAAATTTGTTCCTGCATGTGAGAGTTTTTTTTTTTTTTTTCTCTATATGTGGATAAGTGGATATTGACCAAAGGGCACAACAAGATAGATGATTTGATGCTCATGGATTTTCTTTGTTATCTTTCATTTTTTATTGGTTTAAATGTATTTGTAATTTCTAAACTCAGAGGCAAATTTTGCCTTTGAATTAATTTGTATTTTCATTTTTCAGGTCAGAAATTACTTAGAGAGATGGAAAATATAGTCAAAGAATTTAAGAACTTTGTGGTTCAACTTTTTTCATTTTTTTAATATATGTAATCACAGTTAAATTTTTTTTATTAATTCTTTTGTATATACTTTTGAACATTCAACTTTCATTTATAAAATATATAGCGTTATTCCATTCAATATGTGATTGTGATTGAAATGCTAGTATATATATTGTGTATTACATTCTTCAAATGCGTACAAAAATAATATTGATTATTCTTCAAATATGTCGAATCTTTTTTTTTTTTTTATCACACGTATTAACTGTGATGAGAAATGCATATAACGTGTGATTTTATCTCATTATTAATCACATGTTTTATTAGTTATACATCACACATAAAAAGTGTGATCGAAATGTTTATTATCACATGTAAAAAGTGTGATCTAAATATTTATTATCACATGCATAACGTGTGATGGAATCATCTTTTAATGACACTTAAAATGTATGATTAAAAATAACCCTTTTTAATCACACTCCCAAAGATCACACTTTGAAAAAATTTAAAACGTGTGATTAAATAACATATATTACACATAAAAAGTGTGACCTATTTATGATTTTGTAGTAGTAGTTGGTCTACTGGTAGGTTTTCAAAGAGGGGTATATGATTAGCCTCCTTATTGTTGCTCTAAGCCTTCATGTCTTACGTTTTATCACCGACTCAGCCTGTTGCACTTCGTCCTTATCATTGAGGAAGATGAACATATCCCCAGGTTCTTCAGTCAGATGGATCTGAAGAGCAGCAAGAGTGGCTGCATCTAAGTAGTTGGCTTTTGGTGCCTTTGTGTGGTATATCTCAACAAGAAACCTCTTGTTAGGGATTTTATAAACTGGAGCATGACCAAAATAATTGGTCAACTTCCCTGCATTCAGAAGTGCACTTGAGAGAAGTAATTTCAAATCCGGACGATACTGGGCAATATCCTATAAAAAACAAAACAAAACAAAACAAAAATTATTAGCTTAAGGCTCCTAGCTTATGTACTCTGAGTGCAGCAATTACACTTTGAAATTGTGAAACAACCTGATAGGCTACAGACTAACTCTAAACCTTTAAAAATTCTATCATGCAGGTTAAGGGTTTGCACTTGCCTTAAGTGAAGAACATAAAATGTCAGTTGGCAAAGTTTTATCTTGGGCCTCGTCCAACATCACAACGTTGAAATATTTTCCAAAATGTTAGCACCAATTACAAGTTACAGACTGCACTGTAAAAACAAGTTTTGAAATGTGCCTTACTTGTAACTTTCAAGAAAAGGTTCGCCAAGAATTCCCGAAGTAGTGTCCCATCTGTCATATATTTTATAAGAGTTGTTTTTGCAGTGCAATCTTCAAAACAAATTGAATATCCAACTTGGAAATGGAGGTCATAATTATTACAGTTTCATACTTACTAAAGGAAAACTAATAGCAACAGAAATATAGCAAAAATCTAACAAAAATATTTTGGACCTCTAAAATAGGAGCTCTAATTTGTTTTTGTTCCCATTATAATTTGTTTTTTCCCTTTTTTTTTTTTTTTTTTTTTTTTTTTTTTTTTTTTTTTTTTTTGGTTTTTGTCTTCATCCCTTGCTGGCTGTGCAGAGCTTAATTTGGAGCTCTACACCTAGATGTCACGGCCTTGGTTGTTTCCAAGCTATCCGTGTGGCACTTAGACAATCTCAAGCTTTACTTGATGATACTAAGTCAGCCTAACTCACTAACTTAGAAGAAAGACAAGTAAGAGGAACACCAGAGAATTTGAGAGAATGCCTTGTATTCACTATAAGAACGTTTTACAACTTTTGGATGGATTGGAGCAAATGAGCTCCTTCCTATTAATAGGCTGCTTAGGAGCATTCTAGAATTCTCAAGAAAACATCATGTAGAAGCTTTCCATGGAAGGCTTCTTTACAAGCTACAAGAATGTTCCAGAATGCCTTCTAGAACTATCTATACAAATATCTAATTATATGTACAAGTGTATGTAGACGTGCCCGAACGTCCCGGCTCCGCGCGCGAAGGCGCGAAATCGTTTTGTTCATTAGCTACTACAGTTCGGACTCAAAGTCACGGTTCTGAATCTAATCTCGCAAAGTGCAATGCAAGACTGATAAATCACCAAAGAGTCCAAATCTGACAAATCGTTTTTGGAAAACTGATTTTTATAAAGAAGTGCCAAACATGGATTGCTTTGCCAGATACAGAGTCGTCACCTAAATATTTTATTTTGAGAAATTTAGGAAACCCTGACTCGTGTCTAAGGCCACGTGTCCGTCATCACCAAAGTTGCCTCGGCTCGGGAACTTGGGTACGAGAGGGAAGGTCATGCAATGAGCACCCCCGCTCGCCTGAACAAAGGATTGGCCTTTACTAACATGATATTTTGTTTTTGAAAACACATGTGTTCTTATTCCGGTTTATTAGCTAGAATTACTATGTCATGCGCACAACATGCAAGTATAGACTAGATCGCCTTAGTTGGAACAAAACATCTCATGTTTGTTTGAAAATGGTTTGATGGTGCTACTCGCAAGTAGGCTAAGACGTGGATTTGCCACTCTCGAGTGGGCTTAGAAAAACATGATTTTGCCACGCTCAAGTGGGCTTAAAACTCACATTTCGATGAATTGTTCCAATTCAAGTAATCCAACCTTCACCCACAGGCATTCAGGCAGTTATATCATCTAAGCAAATAGCCTCATGACAATCATGCTATCATGGCAACACTTACACACATGCAAGATGCTAAAGCGTAAAAGCTTGCCTAGTACTCCGAGCCAAAACAGAAGCTAGTTAGTAATCAATGCATGATCCTAGCTATGTCAACGATGCCTAATGTGACACATGCAAAAATGCAACTAAGATAGGCTCGGCTATTCTAAGATGTCATGTGAATGCAGTTAGATAACATGTATTCAAATTGGAATTGAAATACTATGCAGTTTATATGATGCGTCGAGCCCGGTGCATGCAAGACAGATGAATGAATGAAAACATGCGAGCATAAGGATGCTAATCAAAACATGACCTAGAACTAACCATCGTAAGCGGTTAAGTAAAAGGGAGAAAGACGTGGGGTTGGAAGACATTCACACACTCACGCATACTTATTACAAAATTCGCCCTCTCGACGGAGGGTCCGAATGAATAATACAAGCTAGCTACGCTAAGCTATTTTAACTAATCTAATAGTCTAATTAGACTAATTATTACATAACCAAATTGGAAATTAGCTAACACTAAGCTAATTAAGAATTTACAACAATGAATTAAATTAGCTAACACATTAACTAATTAATTACATATTAACTAACTATACAAAGTAGTTAAAACGGCCTCGAGAAGAGGGGCATATGCATGCTCGGTCGGCTTCGCTCGAAAATCCGTTGCCATGCCTCATGTTGCCTTTGTTTGCACACTTATGCACCTCTGAAAATTATGCCAACTTCTGCGATGCTTTTGAGCCACCTCATGGACACTCTGAGAGGTCATCGGCCAAGAGGGGTGGCCATCGGCCAGTGGATAATGGTCATTGACCAATTTTGAGGCTATCGACCAAATATTGTTAGCCGATCGGCACACCAGATAGCCGATCAGCCATCTCTTCCTGCAAATTCTCCTTTTTGCTACAGCAGAGCACAAACAGAGGCATTGCAATGTATTTGCAAGAAAATGTGTGTGCAACCACACCCCTTATCATGTTTGAAACTCAAAGAAGTGTAGTGCTCGACTCTCGAGCCATCAATCACGCATTCCAATGCATGATGGCCAAAGAGGCCGAGTTGCACAAATCAATGTCACATGAATGCACAAAAACACATAAATGCCTTGACCTCTATCATGCATGATCGAGAGGGCCGGCGACCGAGTATTGAGGCACGTTTCATCACTTCAAGTATGAAACGTCCCTCGTTCCTCGTGTTCGGCTTAACACCCCAAACCAAACACAATGCAATGCATGCACAACTTAACAAAGCTAATGGCATGCGAACTCAATGCAATGCAACCTAAGCATGCAAACAAAGCTAATGTAACAAGCATGCAAAATGCAATGCAACCTAAGCATGCAAACATGCAATGTACCAAGCATGCAACAACATGCAAAATGGAATTAAACTAAAATGGACAGACCTCAATCATGCCCAAATCAGTGGCCAAAATGTTGAAATGATGGCATGAAATGCAAGATAATGCATGAACATGCTCTAGCCCACCAACTAAGCATAAAAGCATAACTCTCAAAAGTGCTCAAGGAGTGACAAATGTAAGAGTGTAGCAACACTATAAGCACTGAAATAAGGTATGAAATGATGCCAAACCATTCAATCAATACAAGCATGGCATGCTAGGGTCCTTAAAGCATAAAGCTACCAAAGAGGACTACAAAGGAGGCATGCAATACATGGTACAAAGGCATGAACCAATCATGGACAGAGTTCAAATAGGTCTAAACAAAGACCAAAATATGCTAAGATTGAGGCACAAATGCCTAGGCATGCATGCATACACACAAAGCCACAAACAAGGTAACAAATGCACAACCCTTAGAGGCACTCAAAGGATGAATTAAGTGGGAACGACAATGCTACATGCTCTGAAATGTCATGTGGAATGATGCCAAATCATATACATGATACAAATGAAGCATGCTATGGTGCCCAAAGCTTAAGACTAGCAAGGCACTTGCACTACAACTATGCAAAACATGAAGCATATGACAAGGGCAACCCAAAACAGTCCTAAAACATGTTAAAATGAGTCTAAAACATGTATGGAAGGAAGCCAAAATATGCTAGCATGAAGGGCATAAGGCATGATGGATGCAAGGCAGATAAGGTGGATTACACTACACCTATCAAGACCAAGCATGAGATGGCTTCGCCAACAAAAATCAAAGTTATATCATGGCAAAATAACCCCAAATACATATTGAAATGATAGCTCGCAAGCTTAGGCATGAAGACATACGCAAAGGCTCATGTTCAAGGCATAAAGGACCAACCCTTCAACGCATTGAAAATGTGAAAGATGTGAGTGCATGGCAATGAAACATGCTTTGAAATCACATAACAAATGATGCCAAATCATTCAAATAGGTCAAGCAATGCATGCTAGTGGACTTGATGCACAAAGCTAACAAGCTAGAATGAACCATAGCTATACAAATCATGGCATGCATGGCAAAAACAACAAAAATTAGAGCTTAAGCATGCTAAAACACGACCAAAAACTTCTTAGAGTTAAGCCAAAATCATGCTAGAATGACATGTTAAAGCATGATACACATTAGGCTAATTCATGGAATTGCACTACAAGTGCATGGAGCATGCAAGTGCCAACCAAACCAAACCTTAATAGAGATATGACATGGCAAAACATCACCAAAAACATGCTGAAATAGAATCAAATCATGCTAGAAAGGCATGCTACTTCATGAAGCACACAAGACTAGTTTGTGAGAAATACACTACAAGTGTATAAACCATGCAAGGAGTGAGTCCACCAATCAAAATCAGAGTTATAACATGTCAAAATAACACCAAAAATATGCTTGAACTAAGCTAATTCAAACCACAAAAGCATGCTACTTTGTAAGGCTAACAAGGCTAGCAAAGAGGATTTACACTACAAGTGCAATAAGCACGCAAGAGATGACCAAGACAGCCAAAAAATAGAGTTATGGCAGGTCTGATAAGTCACAAAAATGAGCCTAAACCAAGCCATAAAGAAGTAAAAACACATGCTCATTTGGTTGGCCATCAACACTAGCAAGCAAGACAAGAAGAGAGAGGACCACCCTCTCCTATTTGGGCCATCAAAATAGTGTTTTTACCACTGAAAATCCTCTGGATTTTAGTGGTTCTAAGGCCAAAAAGAAGTTCTTTGAAAAGTTTGAAAGTTAGCTCACAAGGCCTTACAAGCCAAGGAGCAAAAGGGAGGACAACCCCCTAGCCAACCAAGGCACAAACCAAGACTTTTAGGACTGAAAAACAAAGGAGAAAATAGAGGTTTTTTTAGTTCAACACCACCCCAAAAAACAGCCCCAAAGTAGTGTGAAAAGATGGCCAAGCAAGTGTGTAAAACAAGCTTAAAGGGAGGGAGATCTTACCCTTGATTTACAGCTGCAAAACCAGCCCAAAATCTGAGCCAAAACACCTTTTGGAGCTCAAACAAAGTCCCAAGTAAGCTTCAAGCAACCTCCTCCCAAAGATAGGCAACTTTGATCAAGGATGCATAGGCAAACTAGTTGTATTTCTCTACTTCTATGTACTTCTATGCACCAAAGGGCAAGAAAGAGAGGCTTTAGAGAGAGAGGCAGAGATCAAAACTCTGAAAATTGTAGAGAGAGAGGGAGTTTAGTGAGAGAAGCTCTCAAACTTGCTTAAGAAGTTCTAACCCTTTAGAAATGAGATATTTGGCTCCATATATAGCAAAAGGCAAGAGTTTGGTCGAAAATATCTAAGTACGGGACAACTGGAGGTTGTGTGGAACAGCTGGAGATGAAATATCTTCAAAAAATCTGAGTTTGGGTCACTCTTGGCCGATCGGCCATCTTTGGTGCCGATCTGCCACTTATCTGCTACTTTTTTGGCCGATCGGCCAACAAAATCTGCTTTTCAGGCCCAATTTTAAATGGGCATAACTCCTTCATATGAACTCTTTTTTTGGTCATTCTTGCGTCCAAATTGAAGCCCTAGAAGTAAGCTTTCCAATGGAGGCAGCCTTTCATCAAAATTCCAACTGTGCAAAAAGTTATGCCACTTTTGGTGAAGACTGGTCAGTTTTGATCATAACGGATTGATGCCCAACTTCCAACAACCATATCTCCCCCATCCGGACTCGGCTTTAGGAGATTTTTGAGTGAAAAATGAAGCCCCATAAGTCTTCTTTCCAATGATGGTGGCATCATAGCTTAAATCCAAGTGCATAGACAGATAGACCTGATTTAGCGAGGACCGCTCGACTCTCTCTTAGCGATTTATATCCAACTTCTTCCTCAACTAGGTTTCTTTCCTCCACTCCTCTTTTCTTCAACTCCAAACCCCTAAACAAGGTGTTTTGAAAGATTTTTCAAAGATTTAATCTCTCTTTCATTCATTTCCACTTTGTCTTTGCTAGATTTACTGAAAAGCGCATCATTTCACAAAATGCGTGCCTCTGAGCATCGTAAAAACTTTATTTCAAAAATATTTTGAAAGAAAGGAGTTTAAGATCTAAAATCTTTTTGGTCCAAAAATGGGGTGTGAGGTTTGGATTTGACTCTCTCCTTGCTTGAGAAATTGAATCTTTGCACTGCACACCTTTCATCACGAAGTAAACCATCAGTAACGCCCAAGTCTTAAGGGCGGTCAAAAATGGGGTGTCTACAGTTGCCCCTCTTTGATAGAGCTCGAAGTCATGAAATGACGTGAGTGAATGTCAAAGCCCAGAGACGACCTATTTTTGACAAGGCCGAAGACTTGGACAAACAAACAAAATATAGATAAATAAATGGTTGCGCCCGTAGGCTGCCTACGTATCCCTTTGCAAGGAATCAAACCAGTGTAGTTCAGGGGCAGGATGCAAAATGATATGCAATATTACGAAACAATGTAATGATATACAATGCAACGAAATAATCAAACCACGAACAGTACAAAAACCACACAAATATTGTCATGACCCAAACCCGCCCCTGAACGTTTGGTCCATGACCGGCCTGTACGTAGGCCTCAAAACACAAATTTTAGAATAATATTTAACCACATATGGGGCCTTAAGCGGAAGCAATATCAATAAAAGGCAACATCCATTGAGCTTGTGCATACATGATGGGCTTTAATTAATTTAGCATTTACATACATTCCCATAATTACATATACAATCACAAAATTATGCAGATCTCACACAAACTTAAATAAGACTCCAAAAATTACATAACTCCCAGTAATCAAAATTAAGGCCTCAACACGGAGGCGTACCCCAGGCGGCTTGGCAAACAGGTTGACTCCAATACAATTCTAGTGTCAATCCCCAATGGCTCACCTATATAAACATACATAAAAACAGAGTGAGCAAGGCTCAATGAATAATAGTACGCGATAATCCAATAACTAAACTTGAATCACAAGGTATATAAATGCAAAGAACTTATAGTTAATATGATTCTGTACTAATTTGAGAACGGCCTTAGGCCCAGTCTTTAAACAGAATGGCTTTAAGCCCTTGAACAGAGTGGCATTAAGCCCTTAAACAGAATGGCATTAAGCCCTTTAACAGAGTGGCATTAAGCCCTTAAATAGAATGGCATTAAGCCCTTTAACAGAGTGGCATTAAGCCCTTAAATAGAATGGCATTAAGCCCTTTAACAGAGTGGCATTAAGCCCTTTTCATGCATGTATGAACTCAAGAGGTGGCTCGCACGGATTCTAGAGGTGACTCGCATAGCAGCACTTAGTTCTGTGCAACACTTTGTTTCATACTAACAGAATCATACAAAATGGCCATAGGCCCAGATGTCACAAGTTGGCCATAGGCCTCACAGATGTTACAGAACGGCTATAAGCCTCATAACTTTCACAGAACGGCCGTAGGCCTCATAACTTTCACAGGACGGCCATAGGCCTCATAACTTTCACATCGGGCTTAAGCCTAGTTCATATATGTATGGACTCAAGAGGTGGCTCGTACGGATTCTAGAGGTGACTCGCATTGCAACACTTAGTTCCGTACAGCACTTTGTTCCATACCAGAAAATATTAGGTCTTCAAGACCGAACAATTCATATCATGTCATAAGCATAAACGGAACGAATAACTAGAACAGAATAACTTCAGATTCATCAGAATATCATTACACAATGGTGCACATACATTTCCTCATGGTTTATTACAGGCAGACATAGTTGTCTTGCGAATAACAGAACATTAATAATAAACACACATCATAATGGCCTCGGGCCCACTTCTATTGATAGGGATAGAATGACCTTTGGTCCATATCAATGCCACCTATTCAAACATATCTATTAATTTAATCAAAGCACAATATCGATGGAACAGGTCATTCACAAACAACAATACATAAATCATAATCATAGAAGTAAGTAAAACGTAATGTGCACTACTATCACTCACAATGGTAGGTCTCTGAAGCGGTGGAACGATGTCCTCGTCTTGACCTACCCAACATAATGCACATAACAGAATATGAGAATAAAACCAATCTCTTTCTTATTCTTTAATCAATAGCCATGGTGGTTCTAGACTCATTAGTCCTCCATAGGTTATAATCCATGCCTCAAGATAAGAGGAAGCGATAGGAGAAAGGTTCCGACGAAGAAACGGTACAAAACCGGTAGACAGAAAGTGAGCAACTCTCACTAATTTGGGCATAACTATTTCTGTATTTAGAATTTGGCAGTGAGACCACCACCATTGGAAACTAGACTTCCGGGGCTTCATTTTAGGCTCAAGAATCACTCAAAACAGAGTCCGGATGCAAAAGATATGCTTGTTCAAAGTTGGCTGAACAGAGCTGTCTCCCCCGCACGTGCGGGAGAACGTGCTTTTTTAGCAGATTCAGTTTTGGTTTTAGTACTGTAGCGCAGCACGTGTGGGAAGACCCGCCGCAAGTGCGGCTCTGGGCAGTTTGGAGTCCGAAAATGGCTCTTTTTGCTCCAACAATTGGTTCTTCCATTATTAAGCTTAGTTTCTAATATAAATCACTTAAAAACATGTAAAATTGCCCCATAACATGATAATTTAACATTAACCAAATGTATTTTCATTTGAAACAAATCAATCTTTGCTTCAAGGTTCAAGATTCATGCTTAATCTTTCATAATCTTCAAGGGTCTTAGAACACAACCCACAACCCACAAATTCACTTAATTCTTGCTTGATTTTATTCTTTGGACAATTCTAAAGTGCATTTCATATGGTATTCATAAGATTGAGCCCCAATCATAAACAAACCATAGAACCCAAGGTCTAATTCCTTAAATTGAATTCAATTAAATACATGCTTAGAACCTTAACTTAAATGGTCTCAAATCTTTCCATATCATTATGATTTCATGAAATTAATGTCTTAAACACAAGGATTGAAGATAAATTATCATACCTTAGTTCAATCTTGGTCTTCCTCTCAATTCTCCTCCATTTCCTCAAGCCTCCATGGTTGATTCCCCTTCTCTTTCTTCAATTCCCTTTAATCATCTCCAAACCCCCATGATTGTTGAGTTATTTTTTTCTTCAAGAATCTTGGTCTCTTTCCCCCTTTCTCTCTCACGTTTCTCTTCTCTTCTACCTTAGATATTTTTGGCTCAAATATCTTGAGTCAAATATCTTGAGTTCCCCACACACATAACATGCCTCCATATATATAAATATACACACACTTAAGCTTTTCACAATAAGGAGGCCAAGCACGCCCTTACGAATCGCACAAAATCAAATTTCAATTAAACTTCTTAGGTGACTCTAAAAATTGAGCTGATCATAAATATGTCATCTGTTCTGGTTTCTGAAGCCTCTAAGGCCTTCAATTGGCAGTATTAAGTTAACCACCCAAACATACATTAACGAATCAGACAAGTTGGATTTCCAATTAATTTTCCCAAATGGGTCTAAAAATTCCCATTAACATACCCAAGTACTCAATTGTGATTTTTGAACCTGTAAAGGTCGGTAATTTCAATTTTAAAGCCGTGAGCCAACAGATAATTCTTCCATTCAAAACAGATATCATTAAATTAAAAAGGCATTAACGCACAAGGGCATAAGGGTAATTTCAGATACGGATTTTGGGGTTGTTACAAATATCATAAAGGGATGGGGATGTAACATCAAACTACGTGTAACATAGAAAAGGTGCTGGAGCGCTCTAACTACAATTCTCTTAGTGGAATAGGTGCATGTATAGACAGAACCTATGTGTTTCGCAGAAAGAATACAAGTAATTGGGTGGCATGATATAAGTGAGGGGTGATCTGCTGAGGAAAGATCGTGATCCTACATGCTGAATGCAACAAAAGAAAGTACAATGCATTGGATGCAGTGAATAAGGCACGCAGCAAAACCACATTTTGCCTAGAAAAGGCATAGACACAAAACAGACCACGTCTAAACACAGAAAGGGTGTCGACACCCTCAGACCATAATTCTTTTAGTGGAATAGGCGTGTACACATAATCACAGAACCATGCTTTAACGCGAAAAGTATGGGCGCATGCCAGACTAAGCTTAACATGGAAAGGATGCAGACGATACAATGGATATGCAGTAGATGCATGCGATAGATGCTATATGCAATGCAATGTAGTAGCTAAAATGCAACGTAATAACTAGGAAGTGAAGGTACCTTACAGAGGCAATTGGCAATGACTTACCTTATGCTGCTGGGGATCTTTCGCTTCTTCTTGGTTGAACCACAGGTACTACTTTTCTCCCTGGCTATGGTCGTAGCTTTCCCCTATTCTCCAACAGGGTGACAGACTAGGTTGGTTCAGTATCCAGAACTGAGGCGCATACATATGTTATCTCAATCTATGGGGGCTGCCACACAGATTTCAAGCCGGGGATACACCCCTTGGGTATTTTAAACTAGACTTTAGTCTCGAAAATCCCGAACCTTTGCGTTCTAGGCATGGAGCCATTCGAACTCTAGTTTCCACCGTCTCAGTTGATCTCCTAGGAACTCACCGCAAACACAGGCAGATGGCTATACCAGACCCACCGGAAGTCGTTCGGGCACGACAAATACTAAAGGAATTGGCACCTCTAGAGGATTTAAGGTCTCCTAGAACAGAGAAAAAAAAAAATAGATATGATGCAATGGCTAATAGATGCGATGTAACAGATAGTGCAGTAGATGCAAAGGGTGAACACACTCCAACCACGCTGGAATCGTGAGAGGAGGAAGAACAAAGAAAACCAATCAGGAGCACGTTCCACGCAACCTAAGATAAATTCCAAACATGCTGAAATCGTGTGAGGAAGGGGACACTCTAACCACGCTGAAACCGTGAGAAGAGGTCTGAAAAATCGCTCGGGGCTTGCGCTTCACGCGTCTCGAGGATAAAACACCCGCCCAGGGCCGTGCTTCACGTGTCCTGAGATAAATTCCAAAACACGCCGAAATCGTGTGAGGAAGGGGACACTCTAACCACGCTGAAACCGTGAGAAGAGATCCAAAAACAACCGCCCAGGTGCGCGCACAACGCAGCCTGAGATGAATTCCAAACATGCCGAAATCGTGTGAGGAAAATGACACTCTAACCACGCTGAAATCGTGAGAAGAGGTCTGAAACTTGCTCGGGCTCGCGCTTCACGCATCCCGAGAAAAAACTCCAAAACACGTTGAAAATCGTGAGAGGAAAGGAACACTCTAACCACGCTGAAATCGTGAGAAGAGGTGAAAAAAATTGCTCGGGGCTCGCGTTTCACGCGTCCTGAGATAAAACCTGCCCAGGCTCGCGCTTCACGTGTCCTGAGATAAATTCCAAACACGCCGAAATCGTGTGAGGAAGGGGACACTTTAACCACGCTGAAACCGTGAGACGAGGTCCGAAAAAACTGCTCGGGCTTGCGCTTTGCGCATCCCGAGATGAAACCCGCCCAGGGCCGCACTTCACGCGTTCTGAGAAAGCCCCGGAGGATAACAATCCTAAACGCTGCTCAGCGTAAAAGGAAAAACGATACAAGATAACACAAGATGAAAATAAATGCAATAAGTGAGATGATACGATACATGTTACACGCAATGTAGAGCATGATGTTTAGGGAATGCAATAAACAAACAAAGCGGCGCTTTAGAAAAGCACCTCATGGGATGAGTGGCGGTGAACTGCTCTACTTTGACGGGGATCTCCCCTTCTGTTCTTCGAACTCTTACCTTCAACTCACAATACGAAGGTCCTGAAATGCTGACAAGTAACGGACATCTGCATGTAGAAACCACGGATGCCGTTTTTTCTTCCTGATCATATTCACAACTTTCCCTATTCTCCAATGGGGTGACAGACTAGGTTGGTTCAGTATCTAGAATTAAGGTTGCATACCATGCTATCTCAACCTGTGGGGGCTTCCATACAGATTTTAAGCCGGGGATACACCCCCTGGGTATTTTAAACCAGACTTTAGTCTCAGAAATCCCGAACCTTTGCGTTCTAGGCGTCAGCCATTCGAACTCTAGTTTCCACCATCGCAGTTGGCCTCCTAGGAACTCATTGCAAACACAACCAAGATGCCTTTGGCAGGGAAAGGTACTCAGGGAGAAGCACTTCTGATCGCCATTCTGGGTTGAAGCAGGCTTAATCTTGCGCTTAAGGTAGAGGCACACTTATACTTCGGAGCATTGACAAGGCCTGAAGAGGTACACCCGGAATGCAATCTCGGAACTTTCTGAAGTTGAAACAAACCTCAGATGCTCCCAATTTTCCCTATTTTCTTTTGCTTTGCAGTCTGGAACCTATGTAGCTTCAGATAGGTCCTGTTTTTTACTGTTCTCACATGAACTGGGTTGAACCCTGCAGTTTTATGAAAGAACAAATCTTGTTTTGTACAAACGTGGAGAACGGCACAGCACTCTGAGTACGAAACGATTTATTTTTTGAAATTGAATTTGAGAAATGAGTTCTCAACAAGGTATTGAGCCTACAACTTGACCACAGCCAAAACGACTCAACAAAAGGAAAACAAAGGTAAAACAACCTAAACACATCTATTGACACTCAAAACGACTCAAAACAAGAATCGAGACAGACAAAACACAAACAAAACACAAGACTCAAATGTGCACAAGGAGCCTGTTTCTTCGGGTATTGTTTCCCACCCTTTCTCATTTGTGTTTCTCACAATCACTCGGCCCTCAGGCTCTGTTTTTCTAAAAAAGCCCTTTCCCTTACTTTTCTCTCAGCGCACATCTCTCTATTCTTTAATCTCTCTTCTTTTTTATCCCTCCCCTGGGTAGTTGATGGATAAATAGGAAGTTGCGGGCTCTTGCCCCTAGCATTTTACTAGATCTTCTTCTTTCGCTCACAGCCAGTGAGTTCCTCTCACAGAGGAGTTACGCTACAGTTGGGGTGTGCAGCAGGTCTGCAACTGAGATCAGTTGACGGATGACCTTGGCTTAGCCTGACCGAGGTGAGTTTCAGCATGTCCCACCGGCCAGGCATATAATTGATTGGTCTCACACATTGCTTTTTCTCTACGTCCCCATTCCGGGTCAGACGCCAATTTGTGATTTGATCATCCAGATGAGGGAATTGAATATCTCGCTTCAGTTTGTGCTTCGCATTTAGCTTGGTATCTCGCTGCTTGGAGGATGTGAGAGCTTTCAGCCCTTTATTGTTAACTTCAGTTGTGCCCTTTTCTGGTGAATACGGTGCCCTTTCCCGGCAAGTATGGTGCCCCTTTTCTCTGGCAAGTATGCTAACAATGGGGGAACAGACAGGAAACCTGACTCAAACTGTGCCCCTAGTTCATCATTTTGACCATTTTTTGTTTTGGCTTTTCTACGAAAACAATTTTGACCAATTTGAGAGTTAGATTAACATGCTTGTTCAATTTTCTGATTTGAAATCATGCAAGTCAGGCTATGAGCACTGGAAATTTTCCTTTTTTGGGTCTAAGAAAATGGTCCAGTTTTGGAAAAAATGAAGTAATTTTTGAGAAAATTAGTCAACTTCATTAAAAATTCTCAAAAACTGTTTTTACAAATGGCCACCGCTCAACGAGCACGGAACCTACTCTCGAGATGCACAACCTCAGATCCAAAACAATGAAAAATTGCCCCTTGGCTAAAGGGCACTGCATAGCAACGGAAAGTTTGCCCCTTGTTTGAATGGCATCACAGTGCACTGTAATTAGTCCTCAAGGTGACGATCACAACCGAACTCTCGGATACAGAGGAAGACAAAGATGACCCGTTCAATCTCATGGACAGGACAGTTGAATTTTAAGTGTTTTACTACGGCTGAACTTCAGAATGAAGTTGCCTACATATCCCAAAGATGGGAATCAAGCCTGACGTAGTTCCGGGTTAAGGTACACTCGGGTATTAACCCTCTCCTTTTACGCTCTAACTTTTGCCAAGGCCGCCCCTTTCCTGGGTTTTCATCCTTGCGAGTTTTGTTTTTCTTTTCTTTTCATTTTCTTCATTTTTCTTCTTTCATTCTTTGCATTTTTTTCTTTTTTTGTTCTTTTTCTTCTTTTTCTTGCTCTAACTTTTGCCTGGGTCGCCCTTCGGGTTTTCGGCCCAGCGAGCCTCTCAAGGGTAAAAAGTTGTAACATGTCCATGTTGAAATGGTTTGAGATGTCGAAGCCATCTGAATCCAAGAGAATGGCTGTTGTTCGCTGATGATGTAGGAGTCCATCCAATGGGGGTTGAATTTGCCCCTAGCGTTGTGGATAGGAGCTCGATTGTGCTTCAGCAATACTTTCTCCTTTCCTCCCTTCTGGGATTTGGCATTCTTGCCTATCTTCGTTAGCTTGAGAAAATGTCCCAAATTTTGACTGTTCGAGCACATCTGACATTTTTTGCCCCTAGCTCAAGGGCTGATTCTGATCTACCTTCGCAAGCTTCTTTTGATGACATCTGATCTTCTTGACCCCTAGTTCAAGGGTTGCTTCTGATCTGGCCATACAAGCCTTATATCGTGGTACACTGTTGAACATTCTGAATCTAAGTTCAAGGTTTGAAAGCAAAGGGGTTGAGTCTTGAGGTTGAGAGCGATCCTAAGCTGCACAATCTCAAAAATCAATTCCACACAGGTCTTTCGCGGGACCACACAAAACATTTTTTGAAATCTTTTAAGAAAAGCGGACTAGTCGTTCGCGCTGAAGACAATGCAGAACCAATCTAGATCAAGCCAGGATCCTTCCTCAGTACTCACATTAACAAACATGATTTCATTCATTAAGGGCCTTAGCACGCCTCTCTTATTCTCGATTGATCAACTTTTTGCAAATCCCGAGGAATTCCTCTTCCTCTTCGTTTTTCGTTATAGTGTTCAAATTTTTTTTTTTTTTGAAAAACTGAGGTCAATGCAATGATTTCAAGGCACAGAAAAACAGGTGAAAAGCACTGTCGTTTCATTCAGAACTTCTAGCACAATTGGCTCAAGGCAGAAACAAACATAAAAGCATGAAAGTCACTGCTGTTTCATTCATATCTTCTGGCATAACTAGCTCCATGACAGAAACAGACTCAAAAAGAAAGCAAAAAGACAAACACCAAACAAGATAGTGATGTTCGAGGTAACACCCCTGGAATCACCCAACTCCAACGCAACAGGACTGACTCGATACAACCAGACAGACTCGACTGACTCAATACAAAAATACTGACTCAAAGCAACATAACAAGACTGGCCCAACACCCCAGTCAGAAAGTACAATAAACAACATTTGCACATGCTCAAAACAGTACGTGCCATCCCCAAAATCTGGATTAAACTAAGCGCCATCCGCAGGTGGTTCATCCCCCGATCACATAATCACATTATCTCCCAAGTTCACTGACCCAGTGCCGATAGACTTTGTAGGACCTGGTGCGGCGATGAACCCCGTTGTCAATCAGATCTTGTATTTTCGCGGCTAAGACGAAAACACATGTCAGTGCCATGGCCGGCTTGTTGATGGAAGGCACAGTACTTGGTCGGATCATGGGAGGGAGGAAGTTTATTCGGGAGAGGCCGAGGCTCAAGGGGTTTGAGATGGCCCTATCCAATGAGGATTTGGAAAGCTTTGGACAAAGTCATGTAGAGGGCATGGAAGACCCTCTGGCCTCGGGGTGGGTACTTCGAGGTTTGTGATCTTTTACTGGATGCCACCAGCAAAGGGATTGACAGGCGCCGACTGGGTTTGCTAATCCCTTCCTGAGTGCAGGATTAGAGCCTGAAAGAAACGTTTCTGGTACAACGAGCCTTCTCCCAGCTTGCCCCTTGATTCAAAACTGCCCCCAACTTGAGTGGCGAAAGTGTCATCCACAGTTTTTGCAATAACTGCAAGTACTTGCTGTTTGTTCAGCCCTTCGGCTTTCAAAGCCTCAATAGCCCACTGAAGGTGTTCATGGAGACCAATGCTCGCCCTTACCTTGTTCTTACCACTTGCCTCCACCTTATCAAAGGATCGGGTCGCTATATTAGAGCGGAGCCCAGTTGTTGTCGACATGCCAACACCCAGATCTGAGACGGCTTCAGGTTGGCCCTTTCTCAGTTGCAGCTTGCCCTAAGATCGATGAGCCTTTTGGATTGAAACTTCTAGCCTGTGATGTAGTTGACGATGGAGCTAAAATTCCAAAGGCTAAATTCGCCACAGTTCTCTAAAGATCTTCGATCATTCTCATCAGCTTAGAAGTAGTAGGTTCACGGGTTTGGGATGATTGGGGTTCAGGTGCATTCATCATGCATAAGTCCATGATGTCTGGAATAAACACCTCAAGCTTAGGTAAATGGGCTGGGGTGATGTATATACTGGGGTCATAGGTGGATGGCAGTATATGGATTAGATTGAGGTGGAAAGGTGACAGGTCAGTACTAGCCCGAGGTCCTTTTGGTGGAGTTATGGTCTCTTCGTCAATAAGATCCTGAATCTTTATAACAGAGGCAGATGCAATGGTTCGTATCATGACCATGTTGTTAATGATAGGCACAGTATTTAGCTGGGTCATATCTTGGTGGAAGAGGATTTGAGAGGGGTTGAGGTTCTAGGAGCCCTAGGTGCCCTTCCTCTCGCAGCATTTTCAAAAGCTTGAGAGAGGACTCATGTAAAAAGGATGAAAATTTCGGGCTTGGGGCCGATTTGAAGTGGTTGGTTTTTGGCCACTGAGGGAAGTGATAATAGTGTCTACTTCTGAGCATTTCGCAAGCTGTGCTACCATCAGTAGTAGCATTGGAACTGCGAGCAACATTCTTTTTCAAAGGCTCATTATCTTCCGCAAAGATCCCTTGCCTGATGGCATCCTCGATTTGAACCCCCATTTGATGAAGGGCTAGAAAGGTAAACAGAGGTAGAACGACCATCTTTTGTAGCAACTTGCCATGCAGATTCCGAACAATTATCCTGATCTGATCTTTGTCGGAAGGCCTTGTAGTCATCATCGAGGCCTTTGCTTTCCACCTCGTCACGAACTCTGAGGAAACCCTCTTTTGGCTCTTGGCGGGTGACTTCGAGATCACGAGTTGTGACCTCGATCTGTGTGTTGTAAGAGTATTGAGCAATAAAGGCATCTGCCAGCTCTTTCCAATTCTGTTTCACAGGGTCCTCCAATTTAGCATACCAGATTTGCAGCTATCCCAGACATGGTTCGGCCGAAGAGAGACAACTTCTGGGCTGTAGTCAAAACCCATTGGCCTCAAGATATCAGAAAACAGGTGGAGGTGCACCATTGGGTCTGTAGAGCCCATCGAAGCAGTCGATATGCGGCCATTTTAAACTACTCCGGTAAGGTAAATGCAGATTTCAATATTACCCATCCTCTAAATTCGGGATGGAGTTCACTCCTTGTGCTCGTTTGAATAACTTCTCTAGTTTATTGACCTTAAGTGCAGTTGAGTCAACTTCAAATTCAAACAGAGCTTCGGCTTGATGGACAGGGGTTTTCGAGGCCTGTTCTGGGATTGGCTCCGCCGGATTGCCCTGAGTCTTTTGGACATTAGCGATATGGGCAATGGCTCCGGGTGTCGGGTTACCTGTAGGAGGTGCATGAGATGTAGAAGCCGCAACCTGTTTGTGGCTGTTGTTGTTGTAGCACTTCGGCTTGACAAGCCATGACTTCAGCCTGACGAGCCGTGACTTCAGCCTAATGGACTGCATCCTGCTGTAGTGCCTCGATTGTTTGTTGCAGGTACCGCATCTGTTCTTCCATACTGGCTAGGCGATATTGAGCCATGGGAATGGGTGATTGATCTCGTGCTGAGCTGAATGCAGACAACTGTTCCCAAACCAAACTAGACCCGGGTGAACTAAGGTGTGACTGCTTGTAGAAACTGTACTGGTGAATTTTGCCTGAACCTCTTTTGTCTTGTAACCGGTGGGGGTGAGGCAAACACAGGTTGCTTTTGAACCAATTCTGACCTGACAAAGTCTATCAATACTAGTCCAGTGTACCCGGGGGATATTAGAGCCTTCTGAAGCTATGGTTCCGAGACTACCTTGTAAAAGAAGAAAACAGACAGCATCTCAGCCTGATTTCACCAAAACAGATATGAGCATAGCTGAATGACTACACTCTTTACTGAATTCTGCCCAAAATTATGCCTGTAAACTGATACCCTCAGGCCGATACTCAAACTTGCAAACTGATACATGCATTCCTGTAGAGGCACACTCTAAAAGCACATAGCAAGCAAGTGAGAGCCAAAACACCCCTATGAAGGGATAGGGTTTCCCTATTTAATCTTGTTAGGAGCTAGGGTTTTATTACGCACACAGCGGTTTCAAACAACCTATAATCAGGTAAGCAACCTGTCCTAGTTTGGAATGGTCACTACGGTTTCCGATATGCACCAGGTCGAATGGTCAAAAAGGGTGCCCCGGTAAAAATCGGGGTTTGTGTTCTCGTCGTGGCAGAGCCTGCAACCGATTAGGCTTATGGCACGCTTCTCAAAGTAAGCTTCCGGCAAACCGTTCAGGAATAGCATACGGCAAACACGGAACCCTAGGCACACCAATGCAAATGCAATGCAAAGAGACACATAAGTGTAATCAAAACATGATATCATGAGTTCGAGTTAAGTTTTCTAAATCCCCAGCATAGTCACCAGAAACTGTAGACGTGCCCGAACATCCCGACTCCGCACGCGAAGGCTCGAAATCGTTTTGTTCATTAGCTACTACAGTTCGGACTCAAAGTCACGGTTCTGAATCTAATCTCGCAAAGTGCAATGCAAGACTGATAAATCACCAAAGAGTCCAAATCCGACAAATCGTTTTTGGAAAACTGATTTTTATAAAGAAGTGCCAAACATGGACTGCTTTGCCAGATACAGAGTCGCCACCTAAATATTTTATTTTGAGAAATTTAGGAAACCCTGACTCGTGCCTAAGGCCACATGTCCGTCATCACCAAAGTTGCCTCAACTCGGGAACTTGGGTACGAGAGGGGAAGGTCATGCAATGAGCACCCCCGCTCGCCCGATCAAAGGATCGGCCTTTACTAACATGATATTTTGTTTTTGAAAACACATGTGTTCTTATTCCGGTTTATTATCTAGAATTACTATATGATGCGCACAGCATACAAGTATAGACTAGATCGCCTAAGTTGGAACAAAACATCTCATATTTGTTTGAAAATGGTTTGATGGTGCTACTCGCAAGTAGGCTAAGACGTGGATTTGCCACCCTCGAGTGGGCTTAGAAAAACATGATTTTGCCACGCTCAAGTGGGCTTAAAACTCACATTTCGATGAATTGTTCCAATTCAAGTAATCAAACCTTCACCCACAGCCATTCAGGCAATTATATCATCTAAGCAAATAGCCTCATGGCAATCATGCTATCATGGCAACACTTACACACATGCAAGCTGCTAAAGCGTAAAAGCTTGCCTAGTACTCCTAGCCAAAACAGAAGCTAGTTAGGAATCAATGCATGATCCTAGCTATGTCAACAATGCCTAATGCAACGCATGCAAAAATGCAACTAAGATAGGCTCGGCTATTCTAAGATGTCATGTGAATGTAGTTAGATGACATGTATTCAAATTGGAATTGAAATACTATGCAATTTGTATGATGCGCCGAGCCCGGTGCATGCAAGACAGATGAATGAATGAAAACATGCGAGCATAAGGATGCTAATCAAAACATGACCTAGAACTAACCATCGTAAGCGGTTAAGTAAAAGGGAGAAAGACGTGGGGTTGGAAGACATTCACACACTCACGCACACTTATTACAAAATTCGCCCTCTCGACGGAGGGTCCGAATGAATAATACAAGCTAGCTACGCTAAGCTATTTTAACTAATCTAATAATCTAATTAGACTAATTATTACATAACCAAATTGGAAATTAGCTAACACTAAGCTAATTAACAATTTACAACAATGAATTAAATTAGCTAACACATTAACTAATTAATTACAAAATAACTAACTATACAAAGCAGTTAAAATGGCCTCGAGAAGAGGGGCATATGCATGCTTGGTCAGCTTCGCTCGGAAATCCGTTGCCATGCCTCATGTTGCCTCTGTTTGTACACTTCTGCACCTCTGAAAATTATGCCAACTTCTGCGATGCTTCTGAACCACCTCATGGACACTCTGAGAGGTCATCGGCCAAGAGGTGTGGCCATCGGCCAGTGGATAATGGTCATTGACCAATTTTGAGGCTATCGGCCAAATATTGTTAGCCAATCGGCACACCAGATAGTCGATCGGCCATCTCTTCCTGCAAATTCTCCTTTTTGCTACAGCAGAGCACAAACAGAGGCATGTCAATGTATTTGCAAGAAAATGTGTGTGCAACCACACCCCTTATCATGTTTGAAACTCAAAGGAGTGTAGTGCTCGACTTTCCAGCCATCAATCACGCATTCCAATGCATGATGGCCAAAGAGGCCGAGTTGCACAAATCAATGTCACGTGAATGCACAAAAACACATAAATGCCATGACCGCTATCATGCATCATCAAGAGGGTCGGCGACCGAGAATTGAGGCACGTTTCATCACTTTAAGTATGAAACGTCCCTCGTTCCTTGTGTTCGGCTTAACACCCCAAACCAAACACAATGCAATGCATGCACAACTTAACAAAACTAATGGCATGCAAACTCAATGCAATGCAACCTAAGCATGCAAACAAAGCTAATGTAACAAGCATGCAAAATGCAATGCAATCTAAACATGCCAACATGCAATGTACCAAGCATGCAAAATGCAATGCAACCTAAACATGCAAACATGCAATGTACCAAGCATGCAACAACATGCAAAATGGACTTAAACTAAAATGGACAGACCTCAATCATGCCCAAATCAGTGGCCAAAATGTTGAAATGATGGCATGAAATGCAAGATAATGCATACACATGCTCTAGCCCACCAACTAAGCATAAAAGCATAACTCTCAAAAGTGCTCAAGGAGTGACAAATGTAAGAGTGCAGCAACACTATAAGCATTGAAATAAGGTATGAAATGATGCCATACCATTCAATCAATACAAGCATGGCATGCTAGGGTCCTTAAAGCATAAAGCTACCAAAGAGGACTACAAAGGAGGCATGCAATACATGGTACAAAGGCATGAACCAATCATGGACAGAGTTCAAATAGGTCTAAACAAAGACCAAAATATGCTAAGATTGAGGCACAAATGCCTAGGCATGCATGCATACACACTAAGCCACAAACAAGGTAACAAACGCACAACCCTTAGAGGCACTCAAAGGGTGAATGAAGTGGGAACGTGGCAATGCTACATGCTCTGAAATGTCATGTGGAATGATGCCAAATCATGTACATGATACGAATGAAGCATGCTATGGTGCCTAAAGCTTAAGGCTAGCAAGGCACTTGCACTACAACTATGCAAAACATGAAGCATATGGCAAGGGCAACCCAAAATAGTCCTAAAACATGTTAAAATAAGTCTAAAATATGTATGGAAGGAAGCCAAAATATGCTAGCATGAAGGACATAAGGCATGATGGATGCAAGGCAAATAAGGTGGATTACACTACACCTATCAAGACCAAGCATGAGATGGCTTCGCCAACAAAAATCAAAGTTATATCATGGCAAAATAACCCCAAATACACATTGAAATGATAGCTCGCAAGCTTAGGCATGAAGACATACGCAAAGGCTCATGTTCAAGGCATAAAGGACCAACCCTTCAACGCATTGAAAATGTGAAAGATGTGAGTGCATGGCAATGAAACATGCTTTGAAATCACATAACAAATGATGCCAAATCATTCAAATAGGTCAAGCAATGCATGCTAGTGGACTTGATGCACAAAGCTAACAAGCTAGAATGAACCATAGCTATACAAATCATGGCATGCATGGCAAAAACAACAAAAATTAGAGCTTAAGCATGCTAAAACATGACCAAAAACTTCTTAGAGTTAAGCCAAAATCATGCTAGAATGACATGTTAAAGCATGATACATATTAGGCTAATTCATGGAATTGCACTACAAGTGCATGGAGCATGCAAGTGCCAACCAAACCAAACCTTAACAGAGGTATGACATGGCAAAACATCACCAAAAATATGCTGAAATAGAATCAAATCATGCTAGAAAGGCATGCTACTTCATGAAGCACACAAGACTAGTTTGTGAAAAATACACTACAAGTGTATAAACCATGCAAGGAGTGAGTCCACCAATCAAAATCAGAGTTATAACATGTCAAAATAACACCAAAAATATGCTTGAACTAAGATAATTCAAACCACAAAAGCATGCTACTTTGTAAGGCTAACAAGGCTAGCAAAGAGGATTTACACTACAAGTGCAATAAGCATGCAAGAGGTGACCAAGATAGCCAAAAAATAGAGTTATGGAAGGTCTGATAAGTCACAAAAATGAGCCTAAACAAAGCCATAAAGAAGTAAAAACACATGCTCATTTGGTTGGCCATCAACACTAGCAAGCAAGACAAGAAGAGAAGGGACCACCCTCTCCTATTTGGGCCCTCAAAACAGGGTTTTTACCATTGAAAATCCTTTGGATTTCAGTGGTTCTAAGGCCAAAAAGAAGTTCTTTGAAAAGTTTGAAAATTAGCTCACAAGGCCTTACAAGCCAATGAGCAAAAGGGAGGACAACCCCCTAGCCAACCAAGGCACAAACCAAGACTTTTAGGAATGAAAAACAGAGGAAAAAATAGAGGTTTTTTTAGTTCAACATCACCCCAAAAAACAGCCCCAAAGTAGTGTGAAAAGATGGTCAAGCAAGTGTGTAAAACAAGCTTAAAGGGAGGGAGATCTTACCCTTGATGTACAGCTGCAAAACCAGCCCAAAATCTGAGCCAAAATACCTTTTGGAGCTCAAACAAAATCCCAAGTAAGCTTCAAGCAACCTCCTCCCAAAGATAGGCAACTTTGATCAAGGATGCATAGGCAAACTAGTTGTATTTCTCTACTTCTATGCACCAAAGGGCAAGAAAGAGAGGCTTTAGAGAGAGAGGTAGAGATCAAAACTCTGAAAATTGTAGAGAGAGAGGGAGTTTAGTGAGAGAAGCTCTCAAACTTGCTTAAGAAGTTCTAACCCTTTAGAAATGAGATATTTGGCTCCATATATAGCAAAAGGCAAGAGTTTGGTCGAAAATATCTAAGTACGGGACAACTGGAGGTTGTTGTTGGAAAAAATGGTTTTATATAGGCATATTTTTTAGCCAAATTTGAGTGGGCCCCAAACGTTGTTTGGGGTGGGTCCGAAGAGGTGAAAACAGAACGTCAAAACCATTTATGAGTGAATGGGAAATTGACGTCGTTTTCGAGTCTAACATTAATTTTTTTAGATAAAATTCTTTTGAATTTTTTCAATAAAAAAAAATTATTGTGGGAATTTAATTTAATTCTAAATTTAAATTTTGGGTTCCTAAGTGGTTTCCTAAAATTTATACCTCTTACTTTATTTATTAAATTATTCAATTTGTTTAATATATATATATTCTTTAGTTTAATATATATATATTTATATATTTGAAATAGTTATTACATAAAGTTATTGTGTTGGACCAATGGATCCTTTTCATTGTTTGAATAAAATATATTCAAAAGTTGCAACAGGTTGGAGCAGTTCCTCTAACTGCTACTTTTCATTTGTTTGAAATTTTGTTTTGACGTAGGGTTAATTCATATATTCAAATAGTGAAAAGTTTTGCACCTGTTTGATTTAGGTTTTGCTACCTGTTCGGGTCCTATTGTTTGCCTATAAATACTATTTGTTTTTCAGCAGTCCAGGGGTTCGGGAAAAACAGTCTGTGATTTAGTCTGTATTATTTATATTGCTGTCCAACTTTTATTTAGGAAATTTTCCTTCATTTTAGTTTTAGAAAAATTACAAAGAGAGTATAGAACACAGGTTCTAGTTCGTCGAACAAATTTATTTGAAGTGCTTCTATAAATTTGTGAAGATCATTGTATCCTGGGAGATAGACGCCACTCAACCGTAAGCACCGTAGCGGGGCGAATCTGTCTTAAGGACAGAGTGTCACACACTCGACTTGGTCTTAATTTTAATTCGGTTCAATAAATAAATCCGGTATGTAATTTATTTATTTTGTTTGAATTTATTTTATTTACACAGAAGATTGTTCCAACAATCTTAAGACAGATTCGAATTATTCTGTTTACAGAATTTTTCGTTTATTTCATTTTCTTAGAAAATTATTTTTTGTGGATTTACAAAATAATATTCTGGTTGGAAAAACAAATAGTGATTATATGCTATTTGACAGATAGTAGTAATATACTGTCTATTTTCTTTGACAACTAGTAGTACGATACTGGTGTCATTAACAATTCAGAATATATTTTTGTGAAATTTTGTCAGAAAATTAATTTTGGTTTTTAGAAATTATTTTCTGTGTTTTCATTAATTAAAATTCTGTTTCAGTATTTTAATTATTGGAGTGTTTCAAGAAATTTAAATTTCTGTGTGAAATTAATTTGGTTAAATAAAATTTTATTTTATTTCCAAATTAATTGGGAAAAAATAAAAGTTATATTTTTATTTTTTTTTATTTTACAGAATTTAATTTCTTGTGTGGAATTAATTTGGTCAAATATAAAATTTTATTTTATTTCCAAATTAATTGAAAAATAAAAGTTATATTTTTATTTTTTTTATTTTACAGAATTTAATTTCCTGTGTGGAATTAATTTGTTTAAATAAAATTTTAATTTTATTTTCAAATTAATTGGAAATAAAAGTCACATTCTTGTTTCTTTTATTTTTACAGAATTTAATTCTGTGAATTTGGATTAGTTTTCTGTGTGGAATTAATTTAGTTAAATAAAATTTTATTTTATTTTATTTCAAATTAATTGAAAATAAAAGTTATATTTTGTTTTGTTTCTTTTATTTTAACAGATTTTATATCTGTAGTTTTGGTTTAATTTGTTTAAATAAAATTTTATTTTATTTTCAAATTAATTGGAAATAAAAGTTACAATTTTTGTTTCTTTTATTTTTTACAGAATTTAAAATTCTGTGTTTTTTGTTTTAATTTTCTGTGTAGTATTAAATTCTAATTATAATTGTGGTTTATAATTTAGAATTTATGACTACTAAAACTGGTCAAACTAATGTTTAAACCAGTACTGGTATGGTGATTGCCATTACACCAACCTCTCTTCATGTTGGGACTGGGCCAATGAATCATGGTAAAAAATTAGAGAAGTTCTTTAGAACTGATTTTTGCAAAGGCAAAGGAAGAACAAGTAAGAAGGTTACTAAAGCCGATATAACCGAAATGAATATAATTTCCAATGGTGTAGATGTCATAAATCTTTCTGCAATTGTTTCCGATGCAAATCTTGTCGGAAATCCTAAAGAATGGTGGGTGGATACTGGTGCTACTCGCCATATCTGTGCCGACAAAAAGATGTTTACATCTTATTCTATATTGGACAATGGTGAACAACTTTTTATGGGCAGCTCCTCAACTTCCAAAGTTGAAGGCCAAGGAAAGATTGTACTTAAGATGACATCTGGAAAGGAACTCATTCTCAACAAAGTGTTGCATGTACCGGACATTCACAAGAATCTTGTTTCCGGATCTTTGTTGAGTAAGAATGGGTTTAGGCTAGTTTTTGAAAGTGACAAGTTTGTACTTACCAAAAATGGGATGTATATAGAAAAAGGTTACATATCTGATGGCCTTTTCAAAATGAATGTAATGACTGTTGTACCCTCTAGTATTAATAATACTACATCTTCTTCTTATTTGCTTGAGTCTTCAAATTTATGGCATGGTAAACTAGGACATGTTAATTATGGATCTTTGCGTAGATTAATTAATATGGAATATTTACCTAAATTTAACATTGATTCAAATCATAAATGTGAAATTTGTGTTGAGGCAAAATTATCTAAAACTCCTTTTCATTCAATTGAAAGAAATACAGAACCACTTGAATTAATTCATAGTGACATTTGTGATTTTAAATCAATTCAAACCAGAGGTGGGAAAAAGTATATAATCACTTTTATAGATGACTATACTAGATATAGTTATATTTATTTAATTCGAACCAAGGATGAAGCTTTGGAAACTTTCATTCAATATAAGAATGAAGTTGAAAATCAACTTGGTAAGAAAATCAAGAAAATTAGAAGTGATAGAGGTGGTGAATATGAATCACCTTTTGGTGAATTTTGTAAAGAACATGGAATAATTCATCAAACCACCGCTCCTTATTCACCTCAGCAAAATGGAATTGCTGAAAGGAAAAATAGAACTTTAAAAGAAATGATGAATGCCATGTTAATAAGTTCTGGATTACCTCAGAACTTGTGGGGGGAAGCAATACTTTCTGCTAATTATATACTTAATAAAGTACCCCGAAAGAAAGTGAATCAAACACCTTATGAATTGTGGCATGGAAGAGTACCATCCTACAAATACTTAAAAGTGTGGGGGTGTTTGGCTAAAGTAGCTATTCCTAATCCTAAAAAGACTAAGATAGGTCCTAAGACCATTGATTGCATTTTCATTGGTTATGCCAAGAATAGTAGTGCATATTGGTTTTTGATTCATAAATCAGAACATTCCGAAATGCATGTAAATACTATTATTGAGTCTCGGAATGCATCTTTCTTTGAACATGTATTTCCAAATAAGACTGGACAAGAGACTAGTAATAATAAGAGATCTTTTGATGCTATTACTAGTAATGATCAAGAACATGATCAAGAGCAAGAGTTAGGTCAAAATGAGGAAGAGGAACCTAGGCGTAGTAAACGTGCTAGAACCTCAAAATCTTTTGGTCCAGATTTTCTAACATATTTGTTAGAAAATGAGCCTTTAACTTTTAAAGAGGCTATGTCTAGTCCTGAAGCTCCTTTATGGAAAGAAGCTGTCAACAGTGAAGTTGAATCCATCTTGCAAAATCACACTTGGGAATTAGTGGACTTGCCACCAGGTTGTAAACTTCTTGGGTACAAATGGATTTTCAAAAGGAAAATGAAAGCAGATGGATCAATTGACAAATACAAGGCAAGACTTGTGGTCAAAGGTTTTAGACAAAAAGAAGGTCTAGATTACTTTGACACATACTCACCGGTTACTAGAATAACATCCATTAGAATGCTAATTGCCTTTGCATCTCTATACAATTTAGAAATTCATCAAATGGATGTTAAAACCGCTTTCTTAAATGGTGAGTTAAATGAAGAAATTTACATGGAACAACCAGAAGGGTTTTCTGTTCTAGGGAAAGAAAAGAAAGTGTGTAAATTGGTTAAATCATTATATGGTTTAAAACAAGCGCCAAAGCAATGGCATGAGAAATTTGACAAATGGATTTAAAATTAATGAGTGTGACAAATGTGTTTATATTAAAAACATAGACAAAGGTTATGTCATTGTATGTCTTTATGTAGATGATATGCTCATCATCGGTAGTAATAATGATATGATTGAAACTACTAAGAAAACGTTGAATAAACATTTTGACATGAAGGACATGAGCATTGCTGATGTAATTCTTGGTATGAAAATTACCAAAACATCAGAAGGATATGCTTTGTCACAATCTCATTACATTGAGAAAATACTTGACAAATTCAGCAAAGATGGTGATCATCTTGCTAGAACACCTGTAGATGTTAATTTGTATTTTTCTAAGAATGTACAGGAAAGTATTTCTCAATTGGAGTATGCCCAAATTATTGGAAGCTTGATGTACTTGATGAACTGCACTCGCCCAGATATAGCTTATGCAGTAAGTAAATTAAGTAGATATACGAGTAATCCGGGAGTAGAACACTGGAAAGCAATTATAAGGGTTCTAAGATATCTCCGATTTACTCGTAACATTGGGCTTAATTTTACTAGATATCCAACAGTACTTGAAGGATACTGTGATGCAAATTGGATATCAGACACTAGAGACTCGAAGTCCACCAGTGGGTATGTCTATACTCTTGGTGGGGCGGCTGTATCTTGGAAATCTTTCAAACAGACTTGCATTGCTAGGTCTACTATGGAATCAGAATCCATAGCCTTAGACAAAGCAGGGGAAGAAGCAGAATGGCTTCGCCACTTCCTTGAAGATATTCCAATATGGCCAAAACCGGGGCCTACTATATGCATACATTGCGATAGTCAATCAGCTATAGGTAGAGCACAGAGTCATATGTATAACGGTAAGTCACGACACATTCGTCGTCGACATAACACCGTGAGACAACTACTCTTTAATGGAATTATTTCCATAGAATATGTTAAGTCTAAAGACAACATAGCGGATCCACTAACCAAAGGGTTAGCAAAAGAGTTAGTTGAGAATTCATCGAGGGGAATGGGACTTAAGCCTATTAAATAAGAGTTACCACAACGGCAACCCAACCTAGTTGACTGGAGATCCCAAGATCTAGGTTCAAAGGGACAACCGAGTTGTGATTGACTCAGAAGGATCACTGGGGAGTCTAACTCCTACTCATTTCTTTGATAAAATAGTGATGTCTGTAGCGTTTGAGGTTAAGTAAAAGTTTTAATGATTCTTATATCTAAGTAAACCTAGTGGAGTATGGCAGGATACTCTTCATAAGAATCACCTATGTGAGTGTGAACTGGGCCGGTTCTATAAGATTTGTGAAGGGCTACAAGTCTTTAGAGCACTCATGAGAGACCAGGTTGTTCAGGGCCAAAATGAACACAATAGTGAGAACTAAACTGTGTCTGGGAATGTACTGTGTGAGTTCTATTGTCTTGGTTTACACAAACGGCTGAACAGTTCAAGACATCATGTTCACTGGTTAGCTAGTAAATCCGATAGTGTCTCACAAGGAAAGGTTCAAAGCCAAAAGCTACCTATCCTTTGCAGAATATTTCCAATTTCTGTACTCTCTGTAATTAGATCATGTTGTTGCATTTTCTCTCCGTCAAATTCCATTCATGTGGGGGATTGTTGGAAAAAATGGTTTTATATAGGCATATTTTTGAGCCAAATTTGAGTGGACCCCAAACGTTGTTTGGGGTGGGTCCGAAGAGGTGAAAACAGAACGTCAAAACCATTTATGAGTGAATGGGAAATTGACGTCGTTTTCGAGTCTAACATTAATTTTTTTAGATAAAATTCTTTTGAATTTTTTCAATTAAAAAAAAAAATTATTGTGGGAATTTAATTTAATTCTAAATTTAAATTTTGGGTTCCTAAGTGGTTTCCTAAAATTTATACCTCTTACTTTATTTATTAAACTATTCAATTTGTTTAATATATATATATTTATATATTTGAAATAGTTATTACATAAAGTTATTGTGTTGAACCAATGGATCCTTTTCATTGTTTGAATAAAATATATTCAAAAGTTGCAACAGGTTGGAGCAGTTCCTCTAACGGCTACTTTTCATTTGTTTGAAATTTTGTTTTGACGTAGGGTTAATTCATATATTCAAATAGTGAAAAGTTTTGCACCTGTTTGACTTAGGTTTTGCTACCTGTTCGGGTCCTATTGTTTGCCTATAAATACTATTTGTTTTTCAGTAGTCCAGGGGTTCGGGAAAAACAGTCTGTGATTTAGTCTGTATTATTTATATTGCTGTCCAACTTTTATTTAGGAAATTTTCCTTCATTTTAGTTTTATAAAAATTACAAAGAGAGTATAGAACACAGGTTCTAGTTCGTCGAACAAATTTATTTGAAGTGCTTCTATAAATTTGTGAAGATCATTGTATCCTGGAAGATAGACGCCACTCAACCGTAAGCACCGTAGCGGGGCGAATCTGTCTTAAGGACAGAGTATCACACACTCGACTTGGTCTTAATTTTAATTCGGTTCAATAAATAAATCCGGTATGTAATTTATTTATTTTGTTTGAATTTATTTGAATTTATTTTATTTACACAGAAGATTGTTCCAACAGTGTGGAACAGCTGGAGATGAAATATCTTCAAAAAATCTGAGTTTGGGTCACTCTTGGCCGATCGGCCATCTTTGGTGCCAATCTGCCACTTATCTGCTACTTTTTTGGCCGATCGGCCAACAAAATCTACTTTTCAGACCCAATTTCATATGGGCATAACTCCTTCATATGAACTCATTTTTAGGTAATTCTTGTGTCCAAATTGAAGCCCCGGAAGTAAGCTTTCCAATGGCAGAAGCCTTGCATCAAAATTCCAACTCTGCAGAAAGTTATGCCATTTTTGGTGAGGACTGCTCAGTTTTGATCATAACGGATTGATGCCCAACTTCCAACAAACATATCTCCCCCATCTGGACTCGGCTTTAGAAGATTCTTGAGTGAAAAATGAAGCCCCGGAAGTATTATTTCCAACGGTGGTGGTCTCATAGCTTAAATCCAAATGCGTAGACAGATAGGCCTGATTTAGCGAGGACCGCTCGACTCTCTCTTAGCGATTTATATCCAACTTCTTCCTCAACTAGGTTTCTTCCTTCCACTCCTCTTTTCTTCAACTCCAAACCCCTGAATAAGGTGTTTTGAAAGATTTTTCAAAGATTTCATCTCTCTTTCATTCATTTCCACTTTGTCCTTGCTCGGTTTATTGAAAATCGCATCATTTAACAAAATGCGAGCCTCGGAGCATCGTAGAAACTTTATTTCAAAAATATTTTGAAAGAAAGGAGTTTAAGATCTAAAATCTTTTTGGTCCAAACATGGGGTGTGAGGTTTGGATTTGACTCTCTCCTTGCCTGAGAAATTGAATCTTTACATTGCATACCTTTCATCACCAAGTAAACCATCAGTAACGCCCAAGTCTTAAGGGCGGTAAAAAATGGGGTGTCTATAGTGTATAGGTTCTTGAATTCCCTAGGTCCTTTTAGAATTCTCTATAGTCTTCATATGTGCTAGAGTTTGCTAGGGAGTTTTAGATTCTTCCATTGACCTCTCTTCTTTGCATGCTCCCCTCTAGATATTTTGGAGAATTCTATAAGGATGTGACATAGGGCTTTGTATCACAGCTCAAAATCTAATAATACAATTAATTTATACCCATTTCTTTAGACCCTTGACCAGCAACGTTCATAACAACAACTCGCCATGGCTAGGTACATCCAATCTGTAGGAAAGAAAAACAAGATTCAGTAACCCTGGCCAACCAATATTTTTCAAATTTCTCAGGCACATGTCTCCCCACCTAGACACAGACAACCCCAATGACCAAAAAGATAGATGTTTGATATTTAGTTACCAGTGATTATTATTATTATTAGTTTCAGTAGTCCTCCTTTGGATTCTTAGAGTGCCACTCGATCAGTCCTAAGGCATATTACGACAAGAGAGAGACCAAAAAAGGACTCATACTTTAATAATATTGGGAAAATATCCACTTATGAAAGAAGGTATATTACAAAACAGTTCACTTTTATTTGAACAGGATAGGAAATTATTCACAACATACCCCATGAGCAAACCATCTTAATGAAATGGCTATGGTTTTTCTCTTGATAAGAGACTTAGGTGATGTTTGTTTGGTGAATTAAATTGGATGAAATTGTTAGTGAGAGGATGGTTAATGAAGAGATTGTTAATGTGGGGATTGTTAGTGATGGAATTAAATGTGTGTTTGTTTTGCTGATAGTATGCGAGATGGTTAATGATGGAATTGTTAAATTATTTTTATATAAAATAAATAAATAAATCATTTTTATATTAAAAAAATTAAAATAAACAGGTGCACTTGGTAAAAAAATAAAATTAAAAAAATAAATTTTTTATATAAAATAGACTCAATCCCTTCACTATTTTCTTAATCCCACCCAAAATCCAGTCAAGTTAATCCCTCTACTAAGGGGGATTATTAAGCCCCTTAGACTATCAATCTACCCTCTCATTTCAGTACCAAACATGCTCTGGATAGGACCCATAGCCATGATAATCCAATCCGACCACTCAAGTCGCAAAACAAACATGACCTCAGACTGTAGGCGCCCCCCCCCCCCCCCCCCAAAAAAAAAAAAGGAAAATATCTACTTACGAAAGAAGGTCCTGCCAAATGATTCCATAATTTATTTGAACAGTATAGCAAGCTGAACCTGCTATTGAGGACATTGACTTCTAGAACAAGCCCTTTTGAGGAAATGGGAGAGGATTTTAAATACAAGGAAAACTTACACAAAAAGAAAAAAAAGTAAAAATGACAATAATTACATTCTAAATAAAGAATAAACTTCAATAAATCCAAAAAAAAAAACAATAGTAATATAAATTATTAAAGGTCCTACCATTCCATGTTTTGTGTACCCAGCCTCATGAAGATATTGGGGTACCTGACTTGTTTTTCCAGAACTAGTGTCCCCAACAATAACAAGAACCTATAAACTCCATTAGTAAGAACAATAGATTGTAAAAGTCTAATGCTTAACAAAAAATAAAATGATAAGTTCTGGGTCAAGGCCAAAGAAATTCATTAAAAGCATGCATGAAACAAAATGATTTGGAACATGAGAAAAAATGAAGACTACATAGTATTCAAGGTCGGAAAATGTTAGAAACCTGATGATCACTAGCTTGGAGTAGTTCATCTTTACAAATATATAGGGTAACTTTTCCTATCATCCTGAAGCAGCAAAAAAGGAAAAACAGGGATAAGAATTTAAAGGTAAAAATAGAGTTATTCTATTCGCGTAGGTGTTAAGGCAAATGAGGCCCTTCCCTTTTTATAGGTTACAAGGACTATTTTAGAAATGTAAGAGTGGAGTTGATATTAAAATACAGAATATAAAATACGAAAATCATTTTGAATAACAAACATATGATATATAGATCATATAAACAAAATAATCATAACCACGGTACAAAATAGAATAGAGGTCACATGAGTGACAATCAAAATAGAGATCAATGGATCCATGACAAATAGAGGGCCACAAAGTGGCCAAACAGAGGCCAATGGTTATTTAAGTCCCTCAAGGCATGAGACTCTCGTAGTGATACTTACAAAACATAATTGTTTATAAAATCATTATCAAATAATTTCTAAAAGTTAAACAAATATATCCATGGGTTTCAATTTAAACAAATGGAGTTCAGAAAATAATTAACGTAATATAAGTTATAAAACATAACTTGTATAAAATAATTTATGGTAATTCAAAACATACGTAAAATATATTATCGTGACTCAAGGAATAATATAACTCACCTTAATATTAACCCTTAGCCTTTTCTTACTAATTTTTTTCTTTATGCTGCTTTCCGAGGCTCCTTTTTCTTCTTCTCTTTTATTTTTTTGTTCTCGCTGGCTACCCATAACTCCCTTTTATGCCCCAGCTTAGCAGATGACTCACCCTATAATTAATTTCCTATGTGATGATTCGCTACCTCTAGGACTTAGACTTAACAGGTGGTTTGGCCACCTTTCACTATATTTTTCTTTTGCCCATTTTTTGTCGCAATTTCATAATAGTATGGTTTTAGCCCCTATATAATATATTATTCTCATGTTGATAAATTAATGCCAAATTAAATTACACCTTAGCATGTATAACTGTGTACTTTTTTTTTTTTTTTGATCGGCATGTATAACTATGTACTTAAATATATTTTCTTCTTATAATTATTTATTTATTTAACTTGTGATGTCATTTTACTTTGGCCCAATTCTTAAAATAATTATATACCATTATTATCATATCCAACCATAATTATATATATATATAGTTATGCGTTATTTAATTACACATTTAGGGTTTAAAATAATTCAATCATCAATTTCATCTTATTGTGAGTTCCACAATTAAAACAATTAAATTAGAATAGAATTAATTAAATGTAAAATATTATACGTGACGGGGTTGTCACAAGAGATGATTCCAGATCCTTTCTACATCTTCTCAAATATCCTATTCTATAGTATACAAAAATAATATATACAATTCTAGAATTATGTACAAGCTTTTACCATCCTCTTGAATGTCTAGGAAATTCTAAATTCTTCCATTACCTTCAAATTTTGTTACCTTTCCCTAGAAGCTTTGGTGGGTCATGGGAATTGGCGACAAGTCTCCATGGAGAGACTAGATTGCCCACATGTAGGGATGGCAATTTGAACCTGGCCCGACGGGGACCCGACCCCCCGATCCCAAATTGAGCGATTTTTCCTCGAAAAATACTCCCAACAGGCCGGGGATGGTATTTAAAAAGAAATCCTTGATGATATTCAGGCCGGGAATGGTGATACATTTTCTAGCCCTAGCTCCAGCCCCACCCCCGCCCCGTTTAGCCCCCAATTTATATATATGTGTGTGTGTGTGTGTGTGTGTGTGTGTTTAGGGTTTGGTGACTCTCACTGTCACACACAAAACAACCTCTTTTCTCTCTCTGTCTCTCACATGACCGCCGATCCTCCCTCACCGCCTCTTCTCTCTCTCGGCATCAGTGGAGTCTTTCATACACAACCGCCGCTCCTCTCTCTCGCGTCGGCGTCAGCGTCAGCTCCTCATCTCTCTCTCTCTCTCTCACTGGTGGCGGCTCCTCCTCTCCGTCTCACAGTATCTCCTCTCTCTTTCTCACAAGAATGAGGTTTTTTGCTTTTGTTCTTCAGATCTAAAAATGATGAAGATGAAGATGATGTTGTTGATGAAGATGATGATGTTGATGTTGTTATCGATGATGGTTTTTTGCTTTTGTTCTTGATGTTGTTGTTGATGATGATGATATTGATGTTGTTGTTGTTGATGATGATGAATTGTTGTACTTTCTAAAGCTTTTTTTTTTTTTTTTTGGTCGGGGAATGTTTGTGGTCGGGGAAACCCGATCCCTGTTAAGGGGCAGGGGGCGAGGGCAAGGGCGGTGATAGGTTCCCCGTCGGGGATCGGGACCGGGGACTGTGGAAATTCGACCATCGGGGATCAGGGACGAGGAGTGTGATCCCTGACCCCGCCCTGCCCCGCCCCGTTGCCATTCCTACCCATATGAGAAATAATTTTCAAAGTCTTTCTTAGACTTTCATCTGATTTTTCACCAAAAGGTAACCAGAATTCTTTGAATTGCCCTTTGTTATCAACATCACAAGTGACAAAACAAAAATCTCTTTTATTAAATCCAAATAAATCATGATTCATCCACACGCCGAAGAACATAATATTTCTTGAAACCATACATTTCACAATAATGTTGTATGCATTAACCCAAACTTCATTTACTTTGTCCCTCAATACCCACATTTTATTGTCATCGCTGTTGCTGATTTTTAAGCATACTATGGTATTACCTATCCTTATAGGATATTTGCCATTTTGATTCATATGATCAGTTTTGGGATCTCTCCACCTAAATTTTAAAGACCCAATGTCAGAAGTGGCAATAGCATTAGTATTCTTCGCTGGGTCAATAGCAGTATCACTATCATGACAGATTAACCAAAAGAAAGTCCCATCACAATCTACATGTGCACAAATGTTAGATATATCAGTGATGTCATCGGGGAGGTCTCTCTAAGATTTAAAACCAAGTGTGTTTGTGGTACCCATAAGAACTTTTGTGTCATCATTCTTCTGCTAAGGCAAGGATATGAAAAGAGGAGAATTTTGTGTTCCTTTATTGACAACGAATAACCAAATCCACACCAAGGCATTATAAAATAATCTCCAAAACAAAGACCCATAGCCATTTTTATTTACTCTCCAATAATTGGATTACAAACATAAAAGCATTTTGTATGATATATGCCATTAAGGCCTCGTTTGGCAGCTACATGTTTTAGCTAAAAAGTCAAAAAGTCACTATAAATTGTCACTTCACTCTTTCTACTTTTTTTGTATATTTTTTCGTAAAAATTCAAAAAGCTACTAAAATAGCTTGTTCCCAAACGAGGCTTAAGCCACCTGATGAGCTTGAAGAGTAGTAATCTTTTGCCCAAAAGCTCTATTAGAAATTTTTATGGACTCTGTATGATTGGAGACTCTTTCTGCAAACTGTATGTGAGAGGGGTCTAAATCATCATAGAATATATAAAGGTTGTCTAGATTTTTAATTGCCTTGTTAAATTGCAATCCTATAAATTTAGGGTCACTTATCATTGTATATCAGAATTTACAGGTGCACTTGATTCTTATGAGTGACTTGGCAAGTAATTTGAGAAAAACATCGACTAAGATCTCTAATGGAAGATCTAATATTTTAAGTTCTTGATGTTTTTGCAATGTTGATCGACAATCCAAAAGTGCCATTGTGTGGACTGCCAATATTCCAACACCTATTTAGCACAAATATTAGTCTAAGGGGTAGAGATAGTCTTACTGAATCAAACTCTAGAGTTTTCTTTGTGTAATTTTTTCATTTTTTGAAAAAAAAAATCAAAAAATATATTTTAAAAATCAAACCAAATAGGGTGCTTGTATTTTTTTCTAAAACCTTACCTTTTTAAGTTATGAGAAAGGTTTCTGTAATTTACCTTTACAATGACCATGCTTAGTGTAACTTATGGGTTACTTATAGGTTTTTTTAATTTTTTTTTTATAGTTATTATTTTAAGAATTTGTGTTTGCTTAAATATGTTGAAATTTTGATTATTTGATTATTAGAAAACCCAAAAAAAAATTTGTGTTTTTAACATTTTTTTACTGATAACTTTTAATTTATAAAAATTTAAGACTGGAACCCAACTTTAGTAATAAAAAATTGAACTTGATTCTAGAAACACATATTATTATTAGTGATGAGAAGAGGTTGTGGGATGATGAGATGATGAGTGAAGTGGTGGGCCGTGGGTAATGGTTTATTGGGAAATTTGAGCCGATTGGAGATTGTGGGTAGTTGTATCAAGCTCAATACGTGGCAAGCGTTACAGGTGCCACATCACCAAAACCCCACCTACGTGGCAGACCAATAAGGCACCACGTCGGGCATGTCGTATGTTTGATACATGGCGAGCCCTATGGGCGCCATGTGCCAAGGCAACCAAAACTATATGTTTAGCCTAAGCGGGAGCATATATACAAGCCCAAATATATCTAGATATGAAGAGCCCTACAACAGGTAGCACCATGGCCCCGCAGGGTCCATGGTCTTTTATACCTCGCTCCAAGACCAAACAACAATACAATCAGTCCCCAGTTCACTTGAACTTGGATTGATAAACACTGGCTCTCCTAAACATTGAAATAAGCCCGCGGCCCATGCTCCTACTTGGTCGCTTAGAAGCGAGCCCCTCTCCTAAACATTGAGATAAGCCCGCGGCCCATCCTTCTACTTGGTCGCCTGGAAGCAAGCCCTCGGCTCTCCTAAACACTAAGGTAGGCCCTAGCCCATTCACCTACTTGGATGCCTAGGTTGGGAGCAGGACCCAGGCACTACTGCTCGGGATCATCAGAGGATACTGGACTGGTGGCTGAGGTCATAGAATCGTCGAGATGGTTGTCTTCTTGCTAAGACAACTCCATCTCGACCAGGCTTGGAGAAGAGGCAACAATGACCTTATGTTCATGTCATCCAATGCATATACGAAACGTTACTTTCTGCCTGCCATGAAATGTTGCTCTCCGCCTGCCGGCAAGCCACAGACGGTAGAAGGGCTTATATCACTTCTGGCAAAGTTGAGGAGAACGAGCCACCTGTCCAACAGTTTGCTTGGTCTCCAATACTCCTGTGGCCTATATAACGTATCGTATATGCAGCGAGACACAACAACGACAATACGACCAAGTCTCATGCTTAAACACCCTCTCTCACTTTACATTAATAGTCAAGGTCTATCACTGCCAACCTCTCCCTCTCCAAGCTTGCCTTGACCTTCTCCTCTCCACCTCCGGTGATCCCAAGCCATTGAAGTGCCCGCCATCTTCCCTGACTACCTCTAACTACACCTCTCACCCACATTATACTCTACTAGGGAAGAGGGGTGCTCGCTTCACATGGCGCCAAAAAAGAACACTGGAACTGGAATAGCGACATCCCAAGGTGGCGGTAGGGAGACCCTAGCAGAGACCTCGGAACACAACTCTGGCGGCTCTCCAGAGGAACAATCTTCCCAACCGGTCATAGCGGATCAACTACGTGCGTTGACTGAGAGCGTCACCTCTCTTCAACAGAACCAACAACTCTTAATGGATGCCCTACTAGCCTTGCAAAGGGCACCTACACTTCCATCATCATCTAACCCTCTTTCAACATCACAAAATGGCGTTCCGCCATTAGCCTAGAATGGCTCGGAAGCCAACCTCGCTACACAAAACAACTTGCGAACCCAGGTGGGAGGACAAACAGTTGCCCCACTCCCTCCGTCAGCTCCCAGCCAAATGCCTCCACCCCAAGTTGGATCCATTGGCGGAGCTTCCACCGCAGTGACTTCGACTAGCTCTCCAGCTCTCCTGGTGGATCAAAACCCTTCCCAGCCATTAACATTGGAAGTAGTAAGAGAGCACATACACAGTCTACTTCAGACAAACAAAGGTCATATCCCTGCCTCCCCAGAATTGGACCTCCGTCCCCCTTACCCTATTCACATCGCAAGTCTTCCATATCCGGCGGGATATACAGTACCCAAGTTTGTTTGCTTCGACAGACGAAAAGGGAACGCCAGGGAGCATGTTTCACACTTTCTTAACGCCCTTGGAGCTCACTGAGAGGACCGAAACCTCCACATGAGGGAATTCTCCAAATCCCTCACAGATCGAGCATTCTCGTGGTATGCTAACCTCGCTGCTGGCTCTATTTCTTCATGGGAAGACTTGGTAAAAAAGTTTTACATCAAGTTCTTCTACGTTGAAGAAAGGTTAACCACCCTTTATCTTATGAGGGAAACACAACGACTTGGGGAGGACATCCTCATTTACGTCCGCCGTTTCAGGGAAAAAGTAGTAGACATTCAAGACCCGATGGAAGAACACCAACTGGTGTCATTGTGCATTGAAGGAATGCTCACGACTTATAAACTCCAGTTGGTCAACCACCGCTTCCCTGACTTTTCCGCTTTATGTGCTGCGGCTCGAAACATAAGTGAAACAATAAGATCAGGGGCACGAATGACAGCACCACAACCCCACTCATGGCGACCAACGGCACCTCAACCTTCCTCATGGAGGCCTAACCGATGCAATCACGCTGTATATGCAGCTGAAGGCCCCTTTAGAGGAAGAGAAGACTCCCAGGCAAAAAAGAGAAAGTTTGATCAAATTCCCCCGCCATTACCCATATCAGTGGACGAGGCACAAGCACTCCTCAACGCTTGGGTAGAAGGTGGAAAGTTCACCTTCCTGAGCCAAGGTGACCTGTCACCAAAAGGATCAATCGTGGGCAGACTTTTGCATATACCACCGTTCCGTTAAACATCCTACTACGGAATGTTGGGCACTCAGATCCCTAGTTCGAAAAATGATGTCTGACGACGCTTTGGAGCTACCCCGCCAAGTAGAAGATGTCTTGAAAGATCCCCTCCCGCGCCACAAGGATAATGGCAAGACGGTCATGATGCTGTCGTATTACGACGAGATGGAAGAGCCGATGGTGTGCGAGTTCTCTGAACCCGCAACTCCCACTTGTCCCGACTTCGAGACCAAGCGTGTGATAGCGCTTAAGAAATCGACAAAGTTCAAATGGTTCTTTGACCAATTCGGCCTGTCTGAAGCAACACGCTTTGAAGCCACCAAGGCCTTTTTAAGACTTGTGGAGCAAAACGGTGAAACATGCATGAGTGTAAGCGGATCAGTAAGGAAAGTATTTCGGGACAACTCCTTGGCAATAACCTTTACTGAGGCTAACAAACAAGTACTATTTCCACATAACCGTCCTCTCTACGTCCAAGTATTCATCAATTGGATGGAGTTTCAAAGAGGATTCATGGATGGAGGAGCTTCACTCAATGTAATGCCTTATTCTACTTTCCAGGCAGCCGGGATCCCACCAAAGCACTTAGTCAGACAACCCATCTCCATCACCGGTTTTGGAAGCCAAAAAATTAAAACCATAGGTCATGTCCAATTAGACTTAGCAGTGGGACCAACTCGTTCCACTACTAAGTTCCATGTTACAGAAGCAGAGACGACCTATCAGGCTCTCCTAGGAAGAACTTGGCTTCACAGATATGCTGCGATTCCGTCCACCTACCATCAATGTGTCAAAGCAATCTACAACAATGAGCTAGTAGTCATAGTTGGCTCTCAAAAGCCTTTTCAAGTAGATGAAGCTCACACGGCAGATGCGGTATTTTACAATCATGTCGATGAAGATGAACCTCCCCTGCCACTTCGAGGAACTCCTATACCCAACTGGGACGACCTCTCTGAAGAAGATTCATCACCACCTCGCAGAAAGACATTCACCAAATCAGAGCCTTCAAGAAAGCTCCCTAAAGTCACCAGGTTTCAAACAAAAAATGACAGAGTGGTATACCGTTTATGACGGTGCGAGGGATTGGCAAATGTTACCAATGCCGACCCCTAGCTAGACGACGTAGCAATCGCCCATCGTGAACTAAGTGGAGAAGATCACTGTTGCTACACCTTGTCTGCGTTGGCCCAACGCCCGCCAATGGAAAAGAATAAAAAAAGTAGAGACAAGAAGAGTAGAAGGAGAAAAAAAGTCGCGGCTTTTCCAGTAACAAATAAACACTTTGACAGATCCTATTGACCTGCGATAACTCATTTGGATGGAGCCGAAGGCTCAAAAGTTAAACCCCTCACCAAGGCAACCATTTCATCTCCTAACCAAGTCCCCGCCAACTCAGTTGCAATCCTAAAGCAAGATGAATTGCAAGATGTTCGACCTGCTCCGGAGTGTTTACAGGACGGCCCTCGGCCTCAAAAGCAAGAACTAGAAGAAATCAACATAGCCCTTGAAGGGGAACCCAGGCATCCTATCTTCATTTGCAAAGATCTTCCAGGAGAACAAAGGGGGCCCCTCATCGAGTTGATCAAGAAGTACTCGGACGTTTTCGCGTGGACATATGAAGAAATGCCAGGATTAGACAAAGATGTTACCATGCACCGTTTGAACGTCATCCCCCTGGCTCGCCCAGTCAAGCAAGGGGTAAGATTTTATAAGCCCGAGGTGGAGCTCAACATCAAGGACGAAGTGGTAAAGCTGCTGGGAGCAGGGTTTATCAAACCCATCCAACATCCCACCTAGCTTTCTAGTATCGTCCCAATTATCAAAAAGAATGGTCAAATTCAAGTATGCGTCAATTTCAGAGATCTAAACAAATCTTGCCCCAAAGATGAGTTCCCACTTCCAAACATAGATACCTTGATTGATTCAGCGGCGGGACACCATATGTTCTCATTCATGGATGGCTTCAGCGGCTACAACCAGATCAAGATGGCTCCAGAGGATGCCCTAAAGACGACATTTCGCACTCCTATAGTTAACTTTTTCGATACTGTAATGCATTTTGAGTTGAAAAACGCGGGAGCAACATACCAGAGAGCTATGACAGCAATTTTTCACGATATGTTGCACAAATCCTTGGAATGTTACATTGATGATTTGGTAGTGAAATCCAAAGAGGAGACTAGTCACCTCAAAGACCTCCAAAGAGTCTTTGAACGTTGTAAGAAATACAGACTCAGAATGAACCCGCTTAAATGTGCATTTGGAGTCACTGCTGGCAAGTTCCTTGGCTGCATCGTTCATCGCCATGGGATAGACCCCGACCCAGCAAAGGTCGCCGCCATCAAAAATATACCACGACCAACCAATCTAGACGAGTTGAGAACCTTCCTTGGTCGGGCATCTTACTTGAGACGGTTTATCCCAGCTATGGCCGAAATTACACAACCCTTCAATTCATTACTAAAGAAGGATGTCAGGTTCATTTGGAATGAGGAACACCAACAAGCATTCGAAGGAGTGAAGTCAGCTTTAACATCCCCTCTCTCCACTCCTCAGCCAGCGAGGCCCTTACTCCTCTACATCACTTCCACACCGAAATCAGTCGGAGCTCTGCTCGCCCAGGAAATTGACGGACTTGAATGACCCGTGTACTACATAAGTAGAGTCATCTAAGGGGCTGAGATCCGATATTCCCCCATTGAACGGCACTATCTCGCCCTAGTGTTTGCTGCCAAAAAGCTCCGCCATTACCTTCTTTCTTACCCCATCCATCTCATGACCAGAAGCGATCCTATCCGATTTCTCCTCACTAGACTAGCACTCTCCGGCAGGCCAGCCCGTTGGCTCCTATCTTTAGCAGAATATGACATTACTTGCAAAGCTCCCAAGGCCATCAAGAGTCAAGCGCTCGCTGACCTCTTGGCTCACTTCCCCAGTGGAGAACATGAGCCGCCCTCGGATGAATTGCCAGGGGATGAGTTCCAAGCGACTGAAGTAAACACCGAAGGAGAATAGAGTTTGAGCTTCGACGGATCGTCTACCTCTAAAGGGGGAGGAGCTGGAATAGTCCTTGTTTTCCCAAATCAAACTGAAGTCAATTTGTCGTATAAACTGGATTTTAAGTGCTCTAACAACGAGGCGGAATACGAAGCCCTGATATTAGGACTCATGGCAGCACTCCACCTAGGAGTAAGTCTCCTATGTATCAAAGGCGACTCTAATCTGGTGGTCAAGTAGACCAATGGAGACTATGCTATCAAAGAGCCCCCTTTGGCCTCATACAGAACCATTGTCCAAAAGTTGACAAACAAATTTGACACAGTAAGGATAGAACATGCTCATCGCTCCAACAATCGACATCCAGACGCCCTTGCTACCTTGGCTTCTAAGGTAGAATTCACGGAAGAATCAACTAACATAGAAGTTCTGAAGTGCTCTATGTCGTGCTCAGTAACAACTATCTTTCCCGAAAAAGAACCCGCCGACTGGAGAGCCCCAATCATCGACGAGCCCCATGCCCCCTCAGGTAAACTACCTTTGTTCGAAATCAAACACTTCATGATTTACCAAGGAGTCCTCTACTATAGAAGGCCTGGGGGTCTGCTAGCACGTTGCATCGATCTTACCGAAGCCAAGTCTAAGCTAGAAGGGGTTCACAACCGCTCTTGCGGAACAGGAGACGTAAGCCTCTATAGAAGGCTACAACGACAAGGATATTATTGGCCTACCATGGCCAAGGAAGTAAACGACCTTCAAGGAAAGTGCACCAAATGCCAGGAATTCCCTCCAAAAGCTGAATGCAATTTCATAGAAATCACCTCTGACTGGCGTCAGGTGTATATAGATTACCTCAAAGAAGCATCATTGCTGCCAGACCGCTTTGCAGCTGCATTAATCAAGAAGCGAGCTCCAAAATTCTTTTTGCAGGAAAGGCATCTTTTTTGGCATGGCTTTGACGGGAAGCCTTCACGTTGCTTATCGGGAGCAGAAATCCAAAAAGTTTTAGAACTTGCTCACGGGTCGGAGCACCAAGGTGGAGTCAAGCTATTCCAGCATCTTCTGCATATAGGTTATTATTGGCCTACCATGGAAGCAGATGCCAAAATGTATGCCAAACGCTGCAAACCTTGTCAACTCCATGGAAACCTTATTCACGCACCAGCCACCGACCTGCATAGTTCAAGCTCACCATGGCCTTTTCACACGTGGGCTATGGATCTTATTGGCCCCATCTCCCCACCGTCAAAGGGACACATATGGATTGTAGCAGCCACGGAGACTTACACAAAGTGGGTAGAAGCCATCCCCTTGAAGAAGGCAACAGGAGCTGTTGTCTCCAATTTCATTCGAGAATTCATTATATGTCGTTTTGGTGTACCTAGAGTAATCCTCTCGGATAATGGGACCCCTTTCGTCAACCTCCAAGTGGGGCAACTCTTAGTCTCCTACGACATCACACACCATAAATCAACCCCTTACTATCCCCAGGGGAATGGACAAGCTGAAGCAACAAACAAAACTTTCAAGGACTCTCAAGGATTATCAAAGGGATTGGGCACATGTGCTTCCATTGGCGCTCTGGGCATACAAAACATCCAAAAGAAGACCAACTCAAATGACCCCATTTTCGTTGGTATATGGCACGGAAGCCGTCCTTCCAGTGGAAATTGCCATACCCTCAGCTCGTATGGCCCTCTGAAATGGAACTAGCCCGTACTCTAGACCATCAGAGCTGGAAGTCCTTGATGAAAGAAGGGACAAAGCCCAAACTAATCTTAGAGTTTACCAGAGCCGTATAGCTAGAGCTTATGATACTCTGGTACGCCCAAGACAGTTCCAAGAAGGTGATTTAGTGTTACGGGCTGCACCTCACGTCATGAGGGGAACATCAACCCATAAGTTCACACCTAAGTGGCAGGGTCCCTATGTAGTAAGGGAAGTCAATGAAAATGGGTATTACAGAATTTCTGAGCCTGGCTCTCAAACTCTCTTGAGCCCTATCAATGCGAAATGGTTAAAGGCTTACTATCCTTAGAAATTACTCATTGCTATATGATGTACTACAACAAGATGTATTGCGCCCATTTGGGCTTCTTCAATGAATATCGCCCTTTTCCACATTTATTCTAACTATAATCACAAATAATAAAAGATGACGCTCTAACTATAAAGTCAGCTCCATTAAGTAGTTGAAGATTTTCAATTACAAAAAAGAAAGGGAGGCCCAAATCTCCAACATACAAAAAGTTTTAGGCTATAAAGCTATCATATGCTACAAAGCTATGATCCAACTAAATCAAGACTCTGGAAGCTTGATCTTCTTCTTCCTCACCCGCCAATCTTGCTTCAAGAATCGCTTTCTTTTCTTTCAAGCTAGAAGTCACCAATTCTGCTTCATTCAAAGCTTTCTGCGCTCGCTCAAAAGATAGCTTACGTTCTTCCTCCACTTGCACAGCAACAACCAAAGCCTTATCTACTTCACCTAGCTCAGCCTTAATCATCCTTCTCTTGACCCGGGATTCAAGAAGAGATAACCAATCATCCAACCAACCCACCTCCAATCTGTTAATCCGACCATCTCGAAATTCGCCCAAAACAGCATGTTGGGCCAACACCTCATCAAGAGAAGCTGTCTCCGGGGATAACTTGTAAAGCTCCTTAAGGAATTCTCCAAAACCATCCAAAAAATAAGTTCGAAGATAAGAGCTACCCAAGTGCATGAAAGTGGTGGGTTTATAATGAAGAACAAAGAGTAGTCGAGGAATTAACTCTGCTTTTACCCCGGCAAACAACACAGCTGGATCCAGTAGCTTTTCCTTCCCATCGATCCCTTTAAGAACCACACTGCCACGGGGAAGATGAATAGGAGAAAAGTCTCCATCAGTAGCATGAATAAGGGAATAATCTCCATCAATAGCTGGTAGTGACGACTTTTGAAGGCTATTCCCAATATCACTAGCACCCTTATGAATAAAGCCAAACAACTCGCGCACGAGCACACCACCCAAGTCTGAACCAGTTGAAACAATAGGCGAGTTGACTCCAACTTCGGAGATCGAAGGAATGGTGGGCACATTACTCTCTAGGCTCACAGAGGTCGTAAAAGCATGTAAAGAAATGGGCGCAGAAGAGCCAATGCCACATGACAAGCTCACGGATGTACTCGCACCTCCAACTCGTAAGCTAAGCACATCGCTATGTGAAAAATTACAACCACCTTCAAACAAGCGAGCAATAGGGACACCACCTCCAATCTTGGCCCGCAAAGGAACCAATGCATCCCTAGAATTTGGTGTATCTAACAAAGAAGGCCTAACACCAACCATGTCACATCCAATATCATCTTCAACATTGTCTTCAACATCATCCCTTTTCCCTATAATCTCGAGACTCTGATCCGAACCCTCTTCATCATCCTCTGAATTTTCTACATCATCCTCAGCACCTATGGGCAAGACTTTATGCCGCGCCAATTTTATCTGACACGCGCCAGCTGACCCCTGCAAACAATACAGGTATTTTAATACAAACGTATTGGAAACGCCACAAACTCACAAATAATTCCAAAATATGAAATATGAGTTTACCTGTGACGAATCAATGGTGTCAGTTGAGCAACCCCTCGCTTGGCGGGCAACCCTGGTTTTAGTAGGCGGATTTATACCTCCAATCTTTGGAGGTACTCTCCCAGGCACTGGAACAAGAATGGAGGAAAGGGGTGGCCTTTTACGCTTGGCACTAGAAGGTCGGTCAGGAGAAACTATCTGGGTTTGTTCCAAAGCAATAGTCACCTTAGATAAGCGAGCCATTGGGCTGAGTTCCCCCCTATCTGCAGCTGACAAGCCCCGCTCTCCGCGAGCCATACATAACTCAGGGTCATCAGACGGAATGAGCTCAACATGGAGAGGATCATGATCACTACTCAAGAAAGCCCGAAATAATGCAAGATTGCATCTCCAATACTTCCTCCAACTGGGGGTGGTCCCGCCAATTCTACCCTTACTTGCTAGCACAACTCGCCCCCGACACCTTAATTCTTCTGAAAGAAAAGAGTATACATATAATTGTATACAGTCGGAGGCCGAAGGTACAGGGGAAGGAAGATGTTGAGGAACCCCTTGGTCCAAACCAAACTGTCGAGCAACTCTCAAAGGATTATAGGCCACCACACCATATGTGTCATCCACAAAATAAGGTAAATACCCAGAAACGGTGCTAAGAACCATCACTGAATCCGCATCCCCCAAATAAGACACACCCGGCTCGAGAACAAGCTCGCAATCATCTAGGCAGTAGGCAATGGTAGAAGATACTCCACAAACTGGCATGACATAAGGACGAGCAACAAACTTGTCCTCAAAATCAAAAATGCTGGCCAAACTCCCCTGTACACATCCCTCAGCCCACCTAGCAAAACGCGGCTCACTTTCTTCAATGGAAAACACCTTTGGCATAGAGGCCAAGCTAGGAAATCTCTCATACAAAAACAACTGCAGAAATGTAGTAGGGAGGAAGCTAGTAACATCATATCGTCCTTTGGAACGATCAACACCCTCCTGATACATATCTAACCTCTTATATAGCCCCGCAAAAAATAAAGGAGCCAACGGAATCGGACGGCCGGAAGCAAGAATCGCAGCAAGAGGAAAGAGCTCATGGCAAATACCGTCTTGAGGTCTACCCATCAAGACGTACTGCAACAGCCAATATGTAATGAAAGCAGCTAAATGCTCAACACTCCCCCACTTGTCCCCTTCCATCCCTGGACCTATGAATCCGTCCTCCGCGTTTCCTTGCACTTGGTGGCTAAGATCTCGAAACCAGTACCGAAGCCGTCCCCTGAAAATGTTTTTTGGTCGTTTTCATGATCGAGGTGTTACTAACACTTTATTTTGATAACGACTCAATAACTTCCCTGCTGGTGCCACGGCCTCCTCCAATCTCCTAACAATAGCCATCTGGCTAAGTGACAAACTTCCTGCGCTAGGATTCGCTGATCCAAGGTGCTCTAACCCCGTCAAATAGCTACATCCTCTAGAGTAGGGGTCGTCTCGCCCCACTGCGCAATAAAAGTATGAGAGCTTGAACTCCAACGTGACAATGCGAACTCCAGCCAAGATGGCTCCCGTCTAATCCGCATACACTGAGAAATAGCGGTAGCAATCTTAGCTCTAGTAAGCACCTCACAATATGAGGGATGGCGAAATATAGCTGCACTCCAAACATCAAAGTCATCTTTAGGCCATGTATAATCCTCAAAAGCCGGAAAAGAATAAGGATAAGTGCCCCTCTCCACATGAAAACGTACAATAGACTCTGGAGGAACAAAAGCTTCAACCCCTTTCTCTGGCTCAACCCCACCAAGAAAAAAATTCGTTGGGCCCCCGCCATTGTCATCAAATAAGTCCACCCTCACCCAAAACAAATCAATGGCACCAAAGAAAGGTGCCCTACACCAATATTTCGCTGGAGGGACGATTGGAGGATCCGTGTCCTTCTTGGCCTTAAAAAGATTTTTCTTGGATTTACCCACTTTTGACTTGGAAATGCCAGAAGAACCCGCTAGTGATTGTTGCGCGCTGCGACGGGAAACAACACTTCCCCCTTTTACTTTAGCCATATCACAAAACCTCGCCTTTCCTGCATCAACACAAGACTTACAAATCAAAAAAGGGCATTCACCATTAAGGTGCATTTTTCAAAAAAAAAAAAAGAAAGAAAAAAAAGGCCCTCTTTCCCTCGCTAAGGCACTATTTTGAGTTAGGCCTTTCCCTCGGATGAAGTACATCTTCCCTGGCAATTCCCCTCTCCCTCGCCTTCTAGGTATGTTTTCATCCCTCTCTAATTTTCTAAAAAAAAAAAGAAGCCCTCTTTCCCACGCTAAGGCACTATTTTGAGTTAGGCCTTTCCCTCGCATGAAGTAACCCTTCCCTTGCAATTCACCTCTCCCTCGCCTTCCAGGTATGTTTCTATCCCTCGCCTAAATTTATGTTTCTATCCCTCCCCCAAATTCCTATCCCTTTCCATCGAAGAGAAAAAAAAAAAAAAAAAAAAAAATCTCCCTCTTTCCCTCGCTAAGCCACTATTTTGAGTTAGGCCTTTCCCTCGCATAAAGTACATCTTCCCTGGCAATTCCCCTCTCCCTCGCCTTCCAAGTATGTCTTCATCCCTCGCTAATTTTCTAAAAAAAACAAAGCCCTCTTTCCCTCGCTAAGGCACTATTTTGAGTTAGGCCTTTCCCTCACATGAAGTAACCCTTCCCTCGCAATTCACCTCTCCCTCACCTTCCAGGTATGTTTCTATCCCTCGCCTAAATTTATATCCCTTTCCATCGAAAAAAACAAAAAAAAAAACCCTCTTTCCCTCGTTAAGGCACTATCTTGAGTTAGGCCTTTCCCTCGCATGAAGTACATCTTCCCTCTCCCTCGCCTTCCAAGTATGTCTTCATCCCTCGCTAATTTTCTAACTATTTCCACCGAAGTTATAAAAAACAAAAAAAACAAAAAAACAATTTTGAGTTAGTCCTCTTCCCCTCGCTAGGCCTCTATCCCTCGCATGAAGTACACCTTCGTTCCAATTCCCCTCTCCCTCACTTTCCACATATGTTTCTATCCCTCGCCTAAATTTCTATCCCTTTCCATCGAAAAAAAAAAAAAGGAGTTCTTTCCCTCGCTAAGGCTAAGGCACTATTTGGAGATAGTCCCTTTCCCTCGCATAACAAGACCCATCCCTCGCACTCATCTTCATTTCCCTCGCAACTCTCTCCACCCCTCGCATTCATCTTTACTTCCTCTCATTTCAACTTTTTTGATATACAATCTACCAAAAATAAAAAAATAAAAAATAAAAAATAAACAAAAAAAATAATAAAAAAACCTATATATAGATTTATTCTCTCATAGCTCTCAATACAATCCTAAAGTTTTGCCAAGTACATGTCTCCAACTCCATAGCTCTCCAACATTTATTCTAACAGTTTATTATTATTTCCTAACCTTACACATCTCCAATATTTATTCTACCAGTTTATTATTATTTCCTAACCTTACACATCTCCAATATTTATTCTACCAGTTTATTATTATCTCCTCAGCTTACACCTCTCCAATATTTGTTATCCATTTTAAAATTTTCCAACCTTTTGACTTACCAAAATAACATTTTATTGATTTGTCTCATCATCAAAAAAAAAAAAAAAAACAAACAAAAAACAAAAAACAAAAAAAAAAAATTAAATTTAAAATTAAATTTTTTTTTTTTTTTTATATATACATTATACGTGGCTCACCTCCTTTAAGACTATCCAACATTTTTTTTTTATCACAACCCATACCTTTTATATATATATATATATCTATATATCAATATATATCAATATATAAAATTCAACTGAGCAACACACATACCTTTCAAGCCCACGGAAGCCCCAATCGCAACGAGCTCCGGAAGTGTTCGCGGCCCTTCTTTCTTCCCCTTCCTGGTTCGATTACTCCTCTCAAGCTCCACCAATAGCAATAACCCTTACAAACCCAACTCCACTGAATCAAACAGATCAAAACCCTAGCCCTTCTCTGTCAACGACCCACAAACAGATTCCTCAATCAAGACCCAAACCCATTCGCGATCGGCAAGAACCCAACCCGAGCAGCCAACCCAGAATCACCTCAACATCCAATAGCCCAACCGATTGCCTCGCAGCACCCCCACGACTCCCCTAACAGCGACTTTCACGACTCGTAGCACTCTTCTTCCCTCATTTCTCTCTCTGCCCGACTCATCTCTCTTCCCCTTTTGCGACTTCGAAGTTCGTTTCACCACCCTCAAACAAACAATACAAAAATCTAACCACTCTCTTATACCCAGAAACCGAACCTCCAATGTCGCAATCTGCTTCAATCCGAGACAGTGTGAGAGTCGCCTCACCACTACGGCACCACTCCTCACTCTCGCGATCCACCGACGACAACCTCTGGTTCTCTCTCAAAGCTTGAATACAACTTAGGTAGCCAACCAACTTTAGAAAGCGGAGGAGAAGGAGTATAGAAACCCAGAAATCAACTTGACAGACTATGGAACCTTTTTTTAAACGGTACATTCATCTAAAAACAAAACCAAATACAAAACCCCAGCTGCGGGTAACCAAGTCCATAACACACCCTTCTGTACAATGGGTAAAAGGAGCAAACAGAGATCCTGATTCAAAATATATATATATATATATGTATATATATCGACTCCTTATTTCTACAAAAAGGCGAGCTCACTATTCGAATGGTTCAAACAAGTTCAAGTTATACCCAGAATATACACAATCTTTTATGTGGCAAAAATGCAATGTTCAAGCAGAACGAGAAGTTCCAAAATAATAATAATAATAATAATAATCATAAAATAATAAAAAAATTAAAAATAAATATAAATATAAATATAAAAAAAATTAAATAAATTTTTATACATTCTGAGGTTGTACCTTCCCAAGAAAAAAATCCTTAAACCAATCAAAAAAATTCTCTTTGCTTATTATAAACACTAAAAACAGACTGCAACAACCTTAGACTCTCCAAAAAGCTATTACACGCTACCATGGCAGCTCCCAATCAGTAGCCTTTAATGGTCTGCTCTAAAGCTATAATTCCAATTGATGAGTTGTCCTCTCCATAGATTGCTCTTTCCCAACAAAAGCTGCAAAAGTCAGTAAGTCCACCCCCCCTTTTTCGATGCAACCCCGTCTTTATAAGAGCACAAATGCAGGACAACCAAAAAAAAAAAAAAGGCAAGCAAATTCATATTTCACTTGCCAACACTCTCCTCTTAACTTCAACAACCCATTCTCTCTAAATGGCTTCCGAAAGAGAGGGGCACCAAGATAACATCGTTTGGCGGCCGGTGAACAAAGCTCCAAACCCCAGAGGTCCAAGCTATAGAGCTTCAAGCTCCACTCCTACTCACCGCCGTCGCCCTGTGTGTGAATTCTTTGCAAAGATGCTCTCCATGCCTCTATGGCAATTCCAAGATCAGTTATTTGAATCCCCTTGGATCCAACACCCAATATCTGCTCATACAGTCGTAGAGGTGCCGGAAGAATTCCGGGGTAAAATAAGAGGATGGTATAAGGCACTAACCATTCCAGAACTTTACACAATACCACTGTCCCATACTTGGTTTTTGCTAAACCAAGAAATCAACCTCACTCTCCAGGGATCCACCTACCAGGCAAATCAGGTGTTAGTCCCACATTTCGAGAGGATCCGCATCAACATCCTCTCGCAAAGACCGACAGAGACAGATCTAGACCACCACATCTCTATCATGTCACCACCATTGGAAAACCCAAATGAAGATTTGGGACTTGGGTGGGACATAGAGAGCTTTGCAGATCTCAACATAGGAGAAGAGAGTGCTTCCCGCAGTGCTCAGCCAAACATCCCCTACAACATTCCGCTTAACATCCTCTTCTTCAACACTAAAGGCGTCGCTCGCCCTAACTTCCTCCAACACTACATGCACCTACATTCTAGCGGACATTTCCACCTCGTCATCATCACAAACACAAAAAAAGAGGGAAGCGAGGCCCAGTTCATGAGCCAAATCATGGGCTTTCCTAACACCAAGACCATTGCCCCCCTCCTAGCGGCATGGAAAGGGTGAGGGGCGGAATCTGGTGCCTATGGAACGAAGCCGAAATCTCCTGTGAAGTAGTGGAAATTCCCCGGAATCAAGCCATCCCCAAACAAGCCCACATCTTTATCCGACCGGCTCGCGCCGGATGAAATTTAAAATGTAAACTCTCCATGAGCAATCCAAATGCCCCCATTGTATCAAAAGCCTGATTTTAGACGACTCTATCTGAATACTTGTCTGCATGAGTTAATATTTTTCAAAACTTTTTAACATAGTCATGTACAAATACTCTCATTAGCTATAAGAGCATCTGTACAGGGGGGCATTATTGTGGGTAGTTGTATCAAGCTCAATACGTGGCAAGCCCTACAAGTGCCACATCACCAAAACCCCACCTACGTAGCAGACCAATAAGGCACCACGTCGGGCATGTCGTATGTTTGATACATGGCGAGCCCTATGGGCGCCATGTGCCAAGGCAACCAAAACTATATGCTTGGCCTAAGCGGGAGCATATATACAAGCCCAAATATATCTAGATATGAAGAGCCCTGAAACAGGCAGCACCATGGCCCCGCAGGGTCCATGGTCCTTCATACCTCGCTCCAAGACCAAACAACAATACAATCAGTCCCCAGTTCACTTGAACTTGGATTGATAAACACTGGCTCTCCTAAACATTGAAATAAGCCCGCGGCCCATGCTCCTACTTGGTCGCTTAGAAGCGAGCCCCTCTCCTAAACATTGAGATAAGCCCGCGGCCCATCCTCCTACTTGGTCGCCTGGAAGCAAGCCCTCGGCTCTCCTAAACACTAAGGTGGGCCCTAGCCCATTCACCTACTTGGATGCCTAGGTTGGGAGCAGGACCCAGGCACTACTGCTCGGGATCATCAGAGGATACTGGATTGGTGGCTGAGGTCATGGAATCGTCGAGATGGTTGTCTTCTTGCTAAGACAACTCCATCTCGACCAGGCTTGGAGAAGAGGCAACAATGACCTTACGTTCTTGTCATCCGATGCATATACGAAACGTTACTTTCTGCCTGCCATGAAATGTTGCTCTCCGCCTGCCGGCAAGCCACAGACGGCAGAAGGGCTTATATCACTTCTGGCAAAGTTGAGGAGAACGAGCCACCTGTCAGTTTGCTTGGGCTCCAATACTCCTGTGGCCTATATAACGTATCGTATATGCAGCGAGACACAACAACAACAATACAACCAAGTCTCATGCTTAAACACCCTCTCTCACTTTAAATTAATATTCAAGGTCTATCACTGCCAACCTCTCCCTCTCCAAGCTTGCCTTGACCTTCTCCTCTCCACCTCCGGTGATCCCAAGCCATTGAAGTGCCCGCCATCTTCCCAGACTACCTCTAACTACACCTCTCACCCACAGAGATTTTGATTTTCTGTTCATTTGCAGTTAGGTCTGTGTGAGAGGTCTTCATCTCAATTGGTGATTTTGGGCTCAAACCTCTTTGGATCTCAAGTTGTAGATGTTGACATCGACGAGGATGGTGATTAAGTTGTCGATGTTGACATCACGTTCTCTAGGCGCAGCCCAGAACATATCCAAGTGCATAACCTGCACTTGGCTGTTTGCCTCCTCCATTCACAAGCCCCTTTTGCAAGCCATGATCACTATCTCACCATCCTCTATCAACAGAAACTCGTTCCTCTAATATATATCCCTCATTCGAAAACCTACAACTCGTCTCTAACCAACACACCAAAGCTTGCCTCTTCAACAGTTTATGCATCAATTGATTCCTGATTATATCACTTGGGAGCATAGTTCTAAAAACTGGCTGATATGCTACGTATCGGAAAAATAGGGTACCGCGACAGATACATGCCGGTATACCACTGAGATTGAAAATTGCAGGCATATCGGCCGAGTCCCGGTACATATCGATTTGTAACCGTTATACAAGCCGCGACGGGCCGATACTCACTGGTTCGGACCGGTACGGGAAAGAAAAAGCTGAAAAACCTATGAAATGATTTTTTAAATTTCACCATTGCGACACCCGATTCCCGATACGTACCGATCGATACTACCGATACCGATACTCCACGATCGATACCGTTACGTTACCCGATACTGCGATTTAGAACCACGCTTGGGAGGGAGGTGAATGAGTTGGTGGTGTAGCAGAATTATTGGTTGGCTTGCAAAGAGTTGTAGTATCTGTAGTGGTTAATGGCAATCGTAAGTTGGGGATAAAAGTGGTGTTGGTTCAAGAAGTTAGGGTTTTGGATGATATGGTAGAGGAAGTGATGTTAGGGGCAGAGTAGATTATAATGGTATTTGAGTAATTTTATCGTTACTATTAACATTGTTTTGTAGCCAAGTTAATAAAAGGAGGAATTTTGATAATAGTTTTAAAAGTAATAAAGGTTAGTGTTATGTTTGAAACTTGAGGAGAGATTGCTGTAATTATGTTAAACTTCAGGAGAGATATATGTAATTTACCCTTTTTAAAATCCTTGTTATTTGATAAATACAACCCTAGCATTGCATTCATGGAATATATATATATATATATTGATGTAAAGTTCATGTCTATGAGATATGCCAACAAGTTTTAAGGATTTTTTTTCCCCCTTTGGTAACATGGGCAAGTTTGGAAAAAAATGTCGGCAATGAAAAAATTGCCGATAATAATAAGCGATGGTAATGGGTGGTGGTGAAATGGATATATAGGTAAATATATAAATGAATAAATAAGTGACATGTGTAGATGATATTTGCAGACAAGTGACATCTGAACATATAGACGAATATGTAAGATTTGAAGAAATAATGTTCTTTTGGTTCTAAAAGATTAAAGCTTAAGGTTATTGACTAATTTTTTTTTTTTTAAATAGACCTATGGCCGAAGTGCTTTTTATGACATACAAAATAATTAATTGATTGATCAAAAGCATGGAATCCTCTCTTACAACTTGAATGGATTGAGGAGTTTTATGAGAAGAAAAAAAAATGGGGAGTGAGGTTTTTCATCATTCTTTTGAATGATTAAGGAGATGAAAATAATGAAATATTTGGAGAAATGATAAGATAAAAAAATAAAAATAATAATAAAAGAAGAAGAAGAAGAGAATCGCAATTCATGTTTTGTTTATTCATATAATGAGAAATCAAAATTATTCTTCATAAAAGATTTTTAATATTTAAATTATTTTTTAAAATATGAACTACACAAGACCAAAGTATTCGTAATCACAATACAAATTTTACACTATTTTAAAATACACACTTTTTTTTTAGAGAAAATTGTCCATAAATCCATTCTATCAATTGTATAAGGTATTAAGGTCGGTGGATATTTTTTTGTTGGTGAGAGGTCCACTATTTGTGAAATGATTTGGTGAGAAGTCCTTTTGTTTGTTTGGAAAGAAATTTTCTTTTCAATTTTACCCCTTAATTTATCTGTTGACTCTTTGTTGACTATCGATTCAAATTATTTTCAATCTGTTCAAATTGTGTATCTATCTGTTCAAATTTTTTGACTATCTGTTTATTTTTTTTTTGCCATATTTGTTCAAATCTATGTAAATTTTATTATCTGTTCAATTTTTTATTTATTTATTTGTTTAAATCTATTTATCACAATTTTATTATCTATTTAATTTTTTTTTATCTATTTAATTTTTTTATTTGTTTAAATTTTAAATATGTTTTATTATCTGTTTAAATTTTGAACAAATCTATCTGTTGAAAATTTGATTCTATCTGTTCAAAATATATTTGTATAAAATGCTATCTATTAACACAGATATATGAGCTTGAGCAAGAAGAATGCTTTGAAGCCATCATCATTAATGGCAGTGAACAACAACAACAACAACAACAACAACAACAACAACAGATCTAACACAGATCTGAGCTCAAATCTTAAAAAAATAAGTAAATAAAATAAAAGATCACCATGTTCTTCATCTTCATCAACAAATCTAACACATTACACAGATCTAAAACATATATAATATTTGAGCTCAAATATACCAAGCCACTATTTGTTGAAATTTTGAACATGTGTACAGATCTGTTGAAATAGTTTTCGTCTGCAATCGCTGAGGAATAAATCGATATTTAGAGATAGAAAGAGAGATAGAGAAATAAAAGTCTGTGGTGACCCTTGACAAAGGCACGACTTGTTACAGATTTGTTGAGATTTAGCCAAAAAATTAGTTACCAAAAATTGTAATGACCTATATAATTTGTTTTACAGATAATAATGTTCAATAAAGACATTGTAGAGTAACCAAAACTGTGAAATAGGAAGAATCAAGCAACAAAAACAGATCCAATGAGGATATCAGATCTGAGGAGACGGTGACGGATGAAAAGTCCTATGGGAACTTAGGGTTTGTTCTAGCGAGAGAGAGAAAGTCGTCTGATCTGATAAGCAAATCCACTGGATCTTGTAGGCCGATAAGGGAAGTAGAGGGCGGCAAAGGGAGTGGCTGCGACGACGGTGGAGTAGAGAACATGGTCAATGGCTGAATCACCAAAAAGTTGATCAAGTTTTGATTGAGAGAAGATGATAGGGTCGTAGACCCTGAATTTAATCCTTTGATTGGGGATCAGCCACCAACAATCCTTTGAATTGGGGATTAACCACCTAAACTCTTAATATTATTCAATCTCCTCAAAACCATTACAATAAGCATCTTTATATATATAAAAATAACATAGACTTCCTAAATTGATTAGATAGTAATTGAAAAGAAATAGACTTCCTAATATAATTGGTTTCCTAACAGAAGATTTCAGAAACGAGCCCAAATTCGGTGATAGATTTGAGGATGTTTTGGGGGATGGAGACGATTCCAGAGCCTTTTTGGTCACGATATTAGAGGCCATAGAGAGAGAGGTAGCAAAGGCAAAAGGCTTCTGTGCCTAAATACTCACAACTCTACATATTTTGCATCGGTCACGGTGGCAGTAGCGATGGTGGTGGCATAAGAAGTAGAGGAGATGGTGGTGGCATCAGAGAAGGTAACGACATCAGAGGAGAAGAGAGAGAGAGAGTATTTAGGTTTGGACCGTAAATGACATATATATATATATATAATGATGGGTATTTTGGCCATTTTGCTTGAGTTCTCCCTTTTGGACAAAATTTTTTAGCATCTAGATTTTTGAGCAAACAAAATTAAAATTTAGACTTTTGAATCGAGTGCCGCTTTTTTATTTATTATTTACACATGTCAATACAATTTTACACATTTTCCAACACTAACAACAATCTCAACTCAAAGTCTATTTTTTTTACACGTGTCAATACAATTTTACATATTTTTCAACACTAACAACAATCTCAACTCAAAGTCTATTTTTTACATTTTTTGATAAATAAAACTAAAAAATACATATTTTTCTTTTATTTGTTAATTATCTAAATGATATAGTAAAAAAATCAAAATCACTCTTTTTCTCTTCTCACCTTAAAAACACCGTACTGCAATCATTTATTTTGTTTTGTTTTATTTTATTACCTTAGTCATCCATGTCAAGACTTTAAAGTGATGAGGACTTTGTTACAGAGGCAATTATGGTGCTGTTTGGTGCACCTTATTATAAGTTAAAAGCTAATAATTAGAAAGCAGAAATTAAAAACACTGCTTCTCCAGTTTCGAAATAATCAGTTTTTCTCAGCTTATTTAAGCTATTTTTGCCTAAAAAACTGTAAGCAGAAGTTGCACCAAACAATCTGACACAAATTCTCAAATTAAAATAAACTATAATCACCTCTATAATCCACACAAAAAACTCCCTATGTGTGTGCCATATGACGATGATGACCATTAGGGTGATACTAGTGACCCATTTCTTGATATGGCTTGTGAGGAAACTTCTAAACTGTTTATGTCTTTAGTTATTATGAGTAAAAAATGTTTTTCAATTAAAATTTTATCACCACATACACACAACCCCTCACTCTCACCAACATTTTTCAATTAGGATATAATATATAGGAGAAACTAAAAAAAAAAACACTTAGGATTTAACTCAAATAATGAATCAAATTTTAACTTTTTATTCATTTTAATATAAAATTTTAATTTTTAAAATGAGATCAATTTTAATCATATATTAATTTTAGTTGGGTAAAACACACTTGTCTCTCCTGAGATTTATAACAATTATAGGTACCTCTCCCAAGGTTTTGAAAACTTTTCTCTAGACACCATTAACTTTTGTAATGAAATGCCAAAAATATCCTTTATTTGCTCTTTCCCTATCTCTTTTTCTTCACCAATCATTACCTATTTCCTTTCCCACTTTGTAGCTATCCTAACTACTGCTCCCTACTTGCAACTCAATTTCCAAAGTGAAATTATTTTGTTTTAAAAAAATTGATGACACAATTATGTATTTTGATGATAATGTTACGTCTTTTTTTATCGAAATATTACTCAATAATTTAGAATATGATATAATCTATTATGACATAGTAACATTTTGATAAAAGAATAATAATAATAATAATAATAATAATAATAATACCATAAAAGTACATAGTTGTATCACGATTGTTATAACAAACAATATCTAATAATAAATTATCATCACACTATGAGAAAATTAGATAACATTTGCTACAAAAAAAATTGTAATATTTATCCAAAAAAAAAAAAATTTACATAATAAAATGGTGTGGTGGTAGTGGTAATTGTATCAATCAAATTATGTCTCCAAACCAACTAATACAAAAAATGAAGAATTAACATGAGTTAATTTTATGGTAGGTTGAATAGTGATTTTGAAATCAAACCCATTTGAATTTAGTGTTCTTGACAGAGCATACATGTTTGATTGAATGAAGAACTAATATTTGGAATGATGAACCTCAATTAAATGAATGAGAAATAATAATAATAATAATAATAATAATAATAATAATAAAAGGAATTGATTGATCAAATTTGTATGGTAGGTCTGGTGATTTTGGATGAAAGAATTTGTATGCTCATCTTTGGTAAACTATTAGAAATTTGCCAATATATATACATGTATATATATATAGACGGTAAAAAAATATGAAAAATGTGTATATTGTATGTATTTTATTAGGAAAATTCTATAATATGCACACCATTTTGGGGTGTGTACCATATGTCCAAGTTATGACGTTTGTAATTTTTAGTTATGACCTATTTTGGTATTAGTAATAATTTGATTATGACTCATTGTGATGTTGATTACTTCTTGTGATTATTATTTTGGTCATGATTGAAACCGTCTTTGATTATAACTTATGTTGTATTTGGTTATGACTAATTATTTTTTGGGTAAATTATAATTTAACCCCCTGTGGTTTGCCTCAAAAACACGGAGCCCCCCTATAGTTTCATTTGTAACACTTAAACCCCCTATACTTCATACCAGAGTGCAAAATCCAACGGAACTGTTTGTTTAAATAGTGCGTGTGTTGCACGACCAGAACTGATGAGTGGAACATGTTTTCCTGCCCAAAAACATATGGCAAATGACGAAAACACCCTTATTGCCATATATATACACAAATCAAGACCCAAATAAGATAGAACCCTAAACTAAAATGTTCCCAGATTGTCCGAAAGTTGCCCAGATTTTTCGAAAGTTGAAGATTACTGTTGGATGGCTTCTTCATTTGCTTCCGAAAGTGGACAGTCAAGGACAAATGCTCCAAGACTATGTTATTGTGAAGAGAGATCCCTTGTGAAGACTTCAATGACATCTGGAAATATGGGTAGAAGGTTTTATGGTTGTGCAAGATATGGGGTAAGCAAAACTTAAATTTGTTTTTTTTTTTTTTTGGAAAAAAAGATTGAATTTTTTTTTAAAAGGAATTTGTGTACTCATATTTTTTTATTATAGATTGATGTAACTTGTGGCTACTTTGAATGGATTGATCCACCCATGTGCCAACGTGGGAGGGAGGTGTTGCTAAGGATGGTTGCAAAGATGAACAGATTGGAGAATGAACTAGCAAGAAGTCGTAGAAGGGAGAAAATGTTTTGCAAAGCTCTGTTTGGGACATGGGTTTTTTTTTCTTTATCATGACAATGTTCTGGGTGAAGTTTACTGGAGTAAAGAAAAATGGGTTGTTATTGGGCCATAGAGTTTGAGAGATGAAAAATATAGTCAAGGTAGAAAATGAAGGTGTACAATGGTCTCTGAAGCAATTGTAATGAAAAATGAAGGTGTAAAATGAAAGAATGTTTTGGTCATACACTATGTATGCATCTGGTTCCCATTCTTCTCCTGTAAAACATTTGGTTCCCATTCTCCTGAGGAACCAAAGAAATTGTAATGAAATAATGTTTTGTTCATTACATCTTCCAAGAACATTAAAGAATAGAAACATATTGGTTCCCATTCTTCTCCTGTAAAACATTTGGTGCCTTCAATGGATCTCTATATGAAGTACAAAACAATTATGTTATAGAACATAGTAGAGGCAGACCAATAGTTCAGAAACCAAAAATAATTAAAAATTGAGGGAAGAAAAAGAAGTATGGAATTTTAATTCTTGCTTTGGTATGAAGTTGTCAACAAATACATCCATTCTTCGAATTGCCATCTTGTGATATGCCAGACATTAGTTAACCATAACTATTGGCCGTTGTGTTCCAAGTCCAAAGGAGTTTCTCATTCGAAAAATTGCATACACAAGTCTCTAATCAAACAATACAAAACACCTCTAGGCCTTTATACTCTAGCTATGTTCTTGAAATTAACAACCATTATTGCCATTTAAATGCCGAGGCATTATTCAATATTGTCACTGTTTCACCCCATTTCAAACAAAAAATAACCTTGCTTTGAAAAAAAACTTTGCCATTTCTCATATCCAGAATAACACTAATGTGATTTCTCATATCCAAAATAATGTGCTCAAGTACATTAATGTATTTCTCATATCCAGAATAACTTGAGTACCACATGAGACTACATCTGTGATTAGCACCTGGTTGCTATGTTTAATTGGTATTTTCACATCCACTAGCTGTACTATTGACAAGCAACTGAACAAATAGATGCATGCAATCCAGAAAGTGAATCTTTATCTAGAGCCAACAATCAAGATATGAACCTAAAGGCAATCCATATCGTTTATACATAAACATGCTTCTTAGGTACAAAAATATAGAATCACATTAATGGAAGCTTTTAGAGTAACCAGTTGTTAAAAGGGTATTAAAATAGGAATGTCATTTGCTTCAGTTCACATTACTTTAATACAAGCCACAATTCAACCCACTGGGCTTGTCAAAACATAGTAAACTAAGATAGTAGCCAGTTTCAAATTCAAAACAATTTAATACAAGCCACTTAATGGTTTAACAAGTTGAAAACTACTCAAAACACAACAAAAGCTGAGTTGTAGCTTTCTCTGCCATTATGCTTTCCCTTTGCCTTTGTCAGTTTGCCTCTGACTTGTAACTTTTAAAGACCCACCTCCTCCACTACCTCTTCTAATGAAGCTACCTCCCAATGTAGATCTGGACGTAACCCTACCACCTCCAACTGGTTCACCCCTTCCTCTGCCATAACTAGTGGGCTGCAAAATAACACACACAAGTATCCAATTACATTTTGTCAAATACTATGAAAGCAAATGAACTTGCAAATGTAATTTGACTATACCTGAGATGAGGAGTAATCAAATTCTAGAGAACTATATTGAACTCTACTGGGCTGCAATGATAATGGTCCAAGTAAGCAATTATATGTTGTCAACTATGTCAAAAACCAAATGACAGCCATGGGAGAGAGAGCTTACTTGAGATGCTGATGTCTTGCCTGTCATACTTGGAAATTCTTCAAATGTGTGGCCAATTCTAGTGGGCTGCAATGATGTAACAAGTATGCAAATTAAAAATAGAATTGGGCTGCAATGATGCAACAAGTATGCAAATTAACAATAAAACTGGGTTGTAATGATGTAACAAGTATGGAAATTAAAAATAGAACTGGGCTGCAATGATGTAACAAGTATGCAAAGTGGACAGATCTTACTTGAGATGAGGATGTGTTGGCCCTCCTCTTAGGGAGCTTCCTTCTGGGCTGCAATGATTTATATCTGTATTAAGTCATTGTTGTGGAATGTATTGCAAAATGAAATTAAATTGGAGGTTCAGGTTACCTGATATGCTGTTGCTGTTGCTGGTGTTGATGAAGCAGTTGTTGTTGCTGTTGCTGTTGCAGTTGCAGTTGCTGTTGCTGTTGCTGCTGAAGATGGTTGTTGCTGGTTACTTCTTGTTGGCTTAAAAAGCTTGAACTTGGGATGGACAGGACCCTTACAAGACCTCTGGTTATGACCTTTCTGAAGGCATCTAGCACAAACAATGAACCTATGCTGCCTTGAAACTCTGACAGGGTTTATTGGCTCATCTATACCCTTCTTTCTCATTTTTGGTGGTCTTCCAGGCTGCTTTCTGTACAATGGAGGAGCCACTACTGGCATTCCTGTTTCAACCCAATCATGCTGGCCTGGAACAGGGTGCATCATTGAGTTGTAGGCTACAAGATAATGTTGCTTACTGTAATAAGGGTGTACATAGTCCTCTGGCTTCTCTCTTTGAACAAATATGGAACTGACTGCATGTTTACAAGGTATTCCACTCAAATCCCACATCCTACAACTACATTTCCTTTCCTCCAAATCAACAATGTGTGTGGTATCACCACAATCTACTTCAAATTTTCTGCCACCACAATAGGTTGCAAAACAATTCCTAACTTGCACTTTCAGTGCTTCTAAATCTTTGACAATGTTGGGACAAATTTCACCAGTGTATTTTTCCATCCCTTCCTTCTTGATTTGGATCCTGTGGATTACCCTCCTTCTAATCCATTCAAGCATGCTGATTATGGGTTTGTCCCTAGCTTCCAAGATGTTGTTATTGAATGACTCACACATGTTGTTGACCAATGTATCACACCTACTTCTTGGGCTAAAATGGGACCTAGTCCATAAAGTAGGATCTATTTTCCTTAGCCAATTGTATGCTTTCTCTTCTGGATCCATCTCCTTCAACTTGTTCATGTGAAATTCAAATTCCCTCACAGTCCCAGCTGCAGCTGCCTTCCACAATAGGTTCCTCAATTCAATCCCTTTGAACTTTGCTCTGAAATTGGAGTAAATATGCCTCATACAGAATCTATGTTCCACATTTGGCATTACCTCCTCAAATGCAGGTACTAACCCCCTCTGTTTGTCAGAAATGAAGACCCATCCCATGTCATCAGCACTACCAATATCATCCATGAGTTGCCTTAAAAACCACACCCAAGAATCTTTACTTTCTGCCTCAACAGCTGCCCATGAAATTGGAAAATAGTTGTTGTTCCCATCCCTTCCAAGTGCACATAATTATTGTCCACCATAGATTCCTTTCAAATGACACCCATCCAATCCTATAATGGGCCTACATCCTCCAACAAATCCTGTTCTAAGGGCTGCAAACCCAACATATAACCTCTAGAAAGCTGGGGGCAATTCAAAGTTAGGCCTAAGCATGTCTTCATTGGGCCTATCCACCACTACTTGCATTACACTGTTTGGATTATGCAGCCTCACTATTTCACAGTAATCATACACCTTTGCATATTGGACCCTTTGATCTCCTTCAATAACTTCTCTTGCTTTTTTTTTAGCCCTATACAATTGAGGCCTACTAACATCAACCATTAACTCCCTCCAAATTGTCTTCTGCATAGGCCCAACTTTGATGTTAGGGTCATCTCTTAACTTGTCCATATACTTGTGTGCCAAGTAAGTTGAGTTCACCAAGTGATTATTATATGACCTTCCACATGCATGCTTTGGTTGGAATGATTTTATTTGAAAAGTTCTCTCACCTTGCATGGGAGAAGCAAGCAATCTCCATCCACATCCATGCTTGCACACTACAGTAATCCTAGAGTTGTCATTCCTTATGTACTTGATGTCATAACCATGTTGGATATTCCACTCTTTCATTGCCTTTCTAAAAATTTGAGGGGTGGCAAACTTCATTCCAAGTTTCAATTGTGGCTTCTTCATGTCTACTTCTTCAATGAACTCAGGATATTTATCTTCACATTCCTTATCTGATGAGTTATGTACACTATGTAAATCTTCATCCTCAGGATCAGAATACCACCCTCCATCTGCCTCTTGATCACATGAAGGAGGTTGCCTCTTTCTTTTCTTTACAGTCTCCCTTGGTGAGAAAATATCATCATCTTCTAGCCCCTCTAAACCCTCGTTCAACCAGCCAGGTTCATCACTTTTATAGTCTTCATCTTCTGAACCACTATCAACATTCCCATCATCCATGTAATCAAGATCATCACTATCTTCTTCATCCCAAGCTCTATTATCCATTTCCTCATCTCTGGCATCTTCATCTACTGTTCCTTCATCCCCATCTCCGTTATGCATTTTCTCATCACCTGCATCTTGCATTCCATCTCTACAATCCATCTCTTCTTTACTTACATTTTCCATGTCATTCCAAGTCAATGCCTACTTAGCACTAACCGATACTCTTGGGGGTACCAAATGTTTCCCTTTTGGACTTACCACTTGTAATGGGTCTTGTCCCTTCTCCACATATAATTGAATCACATATAAACCTTCATACTCACATATCATGGTATATACATCAACATCTTCTTCAATTATTGTCAACCCATCATCCAAACTTTTTCCAGATTTCCTATACCACAAAACAGAAGTACTATACACATCTATTTTCATCTCCCTCAAGATGATATGAATCTCAATAAAAGATAGTTTGTCAGGATCAACATCATATATATATTCCACTTTCCCTTGTTTATAAGCAATATTAGGAGGCTTACTGAAGTACCCATTATAGTTAATCTCAAAAATCATTTTTTTTTTTACCTCACTACAGAAAACAACAAAACTTCACAATATTACATTAGACAACTCAAACTCATTGGAACCACATAACAACAATCATAAAAAAAATCCAAAGTTAACATCATAAAAAAATACCTGTTCTTTATGAACCTCTATACCCCACCACACTTTAACCAACATCCCCAAAAAATAAAGTAATTAAAGGCATGAATACTAAAGTATAACAAAACAAATCTGTGAATAAAAAATACTCAAAGTTAACATCATGAAAAATATTCCCCATTACTTACTTATGAAGCTCTATACCCCACCCCGCTCCACTTTAACCACAATTCCCAAAAATTAAAATAATACAAGCATACCATGCCTAAAACATTACAAGTTTTGTGAATCGAAGTCAACACATACCTAATCTAGTAAATTAGGGTAAACAACATCTAAGGATCAAAATTAGGGAAAATCAACATCCAAGGATCAAAATAAATTAGGGTAAGCAACAAATACCTAATCTAGTAATGGCGTTCGCGATATGATGGTGAAATTGATGATGAAACCCTAGTTCAATCCAATCAACCACGGAGAGAGAGAGAGAGAGAGAGAGAGAGAGAGAGAGAGAGCAAATAGAGATGCGAATACTGGTATTAGTCAAATGAAACGAAACGACTGAGAGATGTAAAATATCTAGGGGCATTCCTGAGTTTTTACAACTTCTATTACGTCCGTTGGATTTTGCATTCTGATATGAAGTATAGGGGTTTAAATGTTACAAATGAAATTATAGGGGGGCTCCGTGTTCTTGAGGCAAACCACAGGGGGTTAAATTATAATTTACCCTTATTTTTTTTAGTTATGACATTTGTGATAAGTTATACCATAAGTATCATAATTTGCATAAGCATCATCCATTTTATTATGCATTTTTTTTTTTATAAATATTAATTTTTTTATAGTAAATATTAACTGATTTTCTGATAGTGTGAGGATAATTTTATTATTAGATATTATTTGTTATGACAATTGTGATACGGTTATGTACTTATTATTATTATTATTATTATTATTATTATTATTATTATTATTATTATTATTATTATTATTATTTTATAAAAATGTTACTTAATCATAATAGCTTATATCATATTCCAAATTATTAAGTAACATTTTGATTAAAAAAAAGAAAAAAAAAAAAGGCATAACCTTATCATAAAATACATAAATAAAATAAAAAATCACAGATTAATTTTACTTCAAAAATTGAGCTACAAGCAGGAAGTAGTGACTAGAATAGCTGCAAATTGGGAGGGGGAATAATTAATGGTTGGTGGAGGAAAAGATATAAGAAAAAGAGCAAGTAGAGGGTATTTTAGGCACAAAATTTAACCGTGTTTAAGGGAAAGTTAACAGAAAGGGTGTATTTATATATTGTCAGCTAAAGTAAAAGTGGTCAATGTAATTTTCAAAACTTCATGGGAGATCTCTATAATTGTCAAAAACCTCAAGGCAAGTAAGTGTAATTTACCCATTTTAGTTAAACAAAATAAGAAAAATTTAGATAATATGATCACTTTTTGTTAGTAATATTAGATGGTAGTGGTGGCTATGGTGTAGGTAAGGAAGGAAATGAGGTAGTGATGTGGAAAAAGGAGAAAGTAGTGACGGATGAGGACAAGTAATAGAGAGATGAGAGTGGATTGAGAAAGAAAATGGGTGGTAATGGATGACCGTAGGAGTAGGAGGTGATTGTCAACAATAATGAAGAGAAAAAAAAATGGAAAAATTGTCTGAATTTCCCCTTCTTTGTTAGTTATAATTAATGGATACAAACAGATAATTATAATTGTTACAATTTTAAAAGTTCAGAATTTAAAATGAAATGATTAAAAAATTAAAGTTTGTTTTATTATAGAGGTTAAACATTGGGGATTTTCTTATAATTTCTATATAATTATATATATATATATAAAGGTATCTAGTTTGACAAAAATAATATCAAAAGGGTATTATCTCTTAAAAAAATGAGAGAATCATATGAAAATTATAAGTGTTTTGATTTTTATTTTTCACCTTTCATTTTTAATAAAAAATTCGGAAAGCAAATTTTGAAATAATAAAACATAAAAAACAAACAAAGGGAATAAGTTCTATAAATTTGAGAAAATTATACCACATTTTCCTTTTATTAAAGTTAAGGCAAACATAATTAACCCAAGTTTATGTAAACACATGAATAATCAAGGGAATATATATATATATTTCAATGTAAAAAAAAAAAATACTAACATAATTTTTTTAGTCCAAATGATTGATGATAGAAAAGGAGTTAAGTAGTTTGCAAATTACAACATTAAAAATGCATAACGAACTTATGAAATCTAGTGTATTTTTATCAAATTTAAAGAAAAAATAGTGTAATTTACGATTGAGTAATGATATTCAAACCCAATCACAATTTATTTGGAATTACGAGGCGATGCTTACACAATTCCTTTTCTTCTCTCCAAACACTTCCTTGATCAGACGGATGATGTCCAATTCAACCTATCATGGGCCCACTATGGATTCATCTAAATGATCCAAACCGATCATCTTGTGTGACTCGTTGAACACATTAATCATATAAAAAATCAACTTGATCGAAAACTGGTAGTCAGTTGATCAGATCAATCCCATGCAAAATTGTTGCAAGATAGCAAAACATACATGATTATTACCTTCCATCTCATGTAGAAAAGGTAAAACTATCGTTGTCCACACCTTCGTCAACAAAACATATGTGAAAAGGTGAAACTTTGCTTCCATAGGTCTATATACACATATATATGTAATGAAATGAATAGTTGGGATTGTTGGAACAATTTTCTGTGTAAAAAATAAAAACTGAAACAAAATAAATAAATTACTTACAGGAAGTTCTTGTACCGGAAAGTTAAAACAACAAAATCACCAGAAAGTTTAGAACAACAAAATCAAGATGAAGTCAAGTGTGTGACACTCTGTCCTAGATTTGTCATCGCACAGGTACTTATGGATTATCAACGTCTATGTCCTAAAATACAATGATCACTCTCACAGATTGTAGTAGCACTACAAACAATCTGTCTTACGAACCAAAACCAGAGTTCTGTAACTCTCTAAAAGTTCTAAAAACTAGTATGAAGAACAAATGCAAGAGGGAAGGAAAAACGGGAAGAAAGGAATTGAATAAATGAACTTGCTGGAGAATCATCTATTCATAAGCACAGTGGTGCCTGTTCGGAAAGGCATAAAAAACCTCTGAACAGGTATGAATTTGAATCACCGAAAAAGTGAAGGAAGATGACTAGAGAAGAAACTAGTTCAAAGCAAATTCGAATTCGAATTTTTGAATTAATTCGTTAGGAATTCAAATTTTCCCACAATAATTTTTAAAAAAAATTCAAACAAATTTTGTCCAAAATATTAAAGCTAGGACCCAACCTAACCTACAACTCACACCACGCACCCACACCAGGCCCAGCCCGGCCAGGCACGGCTTGGCTCAGCCGGCCGGACAGACGGCGGCAGCATGCGTACACATGTGTGGTTGATTTGGGTCAAGTCCACTTTGTCTATAACTCCCCTCCTTACAAAACTTGGGGTGCCCCTTGAGGCCCATCCCAAGTATGTCAACCTAGAGTTTATATGCTCATATAAGCTCTTTTATTATTTCTATGTGGGACAACCAAAACAAGGTAACTCACATTTGACTTTTCAACTTTGCATTTCACGAAACAAAAAATGACGTCAATTTCTCATTCACTCATAAATGGTTTTGACGAACCGTAACCATATGACTTGCTATGCGGCAAGGAACACATCACCACTTTGACCCATCTCAAAAGACGTGTGGGCCCCACTAAAATTTGGGCTCAAAGTTAGCCCCAAATAAGCCTATGAAACCAAATATTCCAACAATCCTCCCACATGAATGGAATTGACGAAGAGAAAATGCAACAACATGATGTTTCTTAAGAAAGTACAGAAATAGAAGATATTCTGCCAAGGATAGGTAACTTTTGGCTTTGAACCTTTCCTTATGAGACACTATCGGATTTACCAACTAATCAGTAAACATGATGTCTTGAACTGTTCAGCCATTTGTGTAAATCATGACAATAAAACTCACGCAGCATATTTCCAGACACAGTTTGGTTCTCACGATTGTGTTCATTTTGGCCCTAAACAACCTAGTACTTCATGAGTGCTCTAGAGAATTGTAACCATCACAAATCTCATAGAACCAACCCAATTCACACTCATACAGGTGATTCTTATGAAGAGTATCCTGACATACTTCACTAGGTATTCTTAGATATAAGAATCACTAAAAGCATTACTTATTTTAACACGCTACAAATATCTCTATTTCATCATCGAAATAGGTAGGAGTTTGACTCCCTAGTAATCCTTATTAGTCATACACAACTCGATTGTCCCTTTGAACCTAGATCTTAGGATCTCCAACCAACTAGGTTGGGTTGCCATTGTGGTAACTCTTATTTAATGGGCTTAAGTCCCATTCTCCTCGATAAATTTTCAACTAACTCTCTTGCTAACCCTTTGGTTAGTGGATCCGCTATGTTGTCTTTAGACTTCACATATTCAATGGAAATAATTCCATTAGAGAGTAGTTGTCTCACAATGTTATGTCGATGATGAATATGTTACCATTATACATATGACTCTGTGTTCTACCTATTGCTGATTGGCTATCATAATGTATGCATATAACAAAGCATAGGTTTTGCCCACATTGGAATATCTTCAAGGAAGTAACGAAGACATTCTTCTTCTTCTTCCCTGGCTTTATCTAAACTTATAAACTCTGATTCCATAGTAGACCTAGCAATGTAAGTCTATTTGGAAGATTTCCAAGATATAGCCACACCACCAATAGTAAAGACTACCCACTGGTGGACTTTGAGTCTCTAGTATCTGATATCCAGGTTGCATCACAGTATCCTTCAAGTACCGCTAGATATCTAGTATAGTATAGACCAATGTTATGAGTAAATCTGAGATATCTTAGAGCCATTATAATAGCTTTCCAGTGTTCTACTCCTGGATCACTCATATATCTACTTAATTTACTTACTACATAGGCTATATCTGGGCGAGTGCAGTTCATCAAGTACATTAAGCTTTCAATAATTTAGGTATGCTCTAAATAAGAAATACTTTCATATACAATTAGAAAGAAACATATTAACATCCACAGGTGTTCTAGCAAGATGAGTATTATCTTTGCTAAATTTGTCGAGTATTTTCTCAATGTAATGTGACTGTAACAAAGCATATCCTTCTGATGTTTTGGTAATTTTCATACCAAGAATTATATCAGCAATCCTCATGTCCTTCATGCCAAAATGTTTATTCAACATTTTCTTGGTAGTTTTAATCATGTCATTATTACTACCTATGATAAGCATATCATCAACATAAAGACATACTATAACATAACCTTTGTTTATGTTCTTAACATAAACACATTTGTCACATTCATTAATTTTAAATCCATTTGACATCATTGCATTGTCAAATTTCTCATGCCACTGCTTTAGCGCTTGTTTTAGACCATATAATGATTTAACCAATTTACATACTTTCTTTTTTTCCCTGGAATAGAAAATCCTTCTAGTTGTTCCATGTAAATTTCTTCATTTAACTCACCATTTAAGAAAGTTGTTTTCATATCCATTTGATGAATTTCTAAATTGTACAAAGATGCAATGGCAATTAGTATTCTAATGGATGTTATTCGAGTAACTGGTGAGTATGTGTTAAAGCAATCAAGACCTTTTTTTTTGGTCTATATCATTTGACCACAAGTCTTGCCTTTTATTTGTCAATTGATTTATCTGCTTTCATTTTCCTCTTGAAAATCCACACTTGTATCCAAGAGGTTTACAACCTGGTAGCAAATCCACCAATTTCCATGTGTGATTTTGCAAGATGGATTCAGCTTTGCTATTTACAACCTCTTTCCATAAAGGAGCTTTAGGACTAGACATAGTTTTTTTTAAAGTTAAAGGCTCATTTTCTAACAAAAAGGTCAGAAATCTGAACCAAAAGATTTTGAGGTTCTAGCACGTTTACTATACCTAGGTTCTTTTTTATTTTGATCTATCTCTTGCTTTTGTACTTGATCTTGTTCTTGATCATGACTATCAATAGCATCATAAGATCTTTTGTTAGTGCTAGTCTCTTGTCCAGTTGTATTAGGAAACACATGTTCAAAGAATGATGCATTCCTAGATTCAATAATAGTATTTGCATGTATTTCTGAGTATTCTGACTTATAAATCAAAAACTGATATGCACTATTATTCTTGGCATAACCAATGAATATGCAATCAACGATTTTCGGACCTATCTTAGTCTTTTTAGGACTGGGAATAACCAGTTTAGTAAAACACCCCCACACTTTTAAGTATTTATAGGATGGTACTCTTCCATGCCACAATTCATATGGTGTTTGATTCACTTTCTTTCAGGGTACTTTATTAAAAATATAATCAGTAGAAAGTATTGCTTCTCCCCACAAGTTCTGAGGTAATCCAGAACTTATTAACATGGCATTTATCATTTCTTTTAAAGGCTAATTTTTTCTTTCAGCAATTTTATTTTGTTGAGGTGAGTAAGGAGCAGTGATTTGATAAATTATTTCATGTTCTTTACAAAAATCACCAAAAGGTGATTCATATTCACCGCCTCTATCATTTCTTAGAATTTTAATTTTCTTTCCAAATTGATTTTCAACTTCATTCTTATATTGAATGAAAGTTTCCAAAGCTTCAACCTTTGTTCGAATTAAATAAACACAATTATATCTAGTATAGTCATCTATAAAAGTGATAAAATATTTTTTCCCATCTCTAGTTTGAATTGATTTAAAATCACAAATGTCACTATGAATTAATTCAAGTGGTTTAGTACTTCTTTCAATTGAATGAAAAAGAATTTTAGTTAATTTTGCCTCAACACAAATTTCACATTTATGATTTAAATCAATTTCAAATTTGGATAAACATTCCACATTAATTAATCTACGCAAATATCCATAATTAACATGTCCTAATCTACCATGTCATATATTTGAAGACTCAAGCAAATAAGAAGAAAATGTATTTTTATTAATCATAGGAGATACAATAGTCATTATATTCATTTTGAAAAGGCCATTAGTCATGTAACATTTTCCTACATACATCGCATTTTTGGTAAGTACAAATTTGTGGTAACTTTTCAATTAGGGCAGCAACTTGGAAGGACTCACTTAGTGACATGCCTTTAGCATGGATGTCATACAGAATGAGTTGGAGGTCCTAAACTTGGCTGATCACAGTTTTTAAATCAACCATTACAAAATCAAGAAATTTGCCCACTACGAATTTCTTCGAGCTTACATCTTTTGCTTTGTATTTTTTCTCTAACGACTCCCATAATTCCTTTGCTGCCTTGATAGGGATATAAACGTCGTACAATATATTATCAAGCACATTCAAGATATAGTTACGGCAAAGGAAATCCACATGCTTCCAAGTTTTAACTGCAACAACCACTTGTCAGTTGGTTTCATCCGCTTTCAGAACATGAGCATCCTCACGAAGGAAATGCACCAGATTTATAATGTAGTATGATAGAGCAATATTTTCTGCGACCATCTTTTAAAGTTAGTTCCTCGGAACTTTTTTGGCTTTTCCCCATGATTCACCGAGACTGTCACAATAGCAAGAGGGATTAGGGCAATCGCAACACCGGTCAGATTAGAGAGTTTCAGTAACCATTGAATTCTAAATTATAAAACAAAATTATAATTAGAATTTAATACTACATAGAAAATTAAACCAAAAACCACATACTATAATTCTGTAAAAAATAAAAGAAACAAAATTGTAACTTTTATTTTAAATTAATTTGAAAATAAAATTTTATTCAATCAAATTAATTCCACACAAAATATAATTTCTGTAAACTTCAAATATTAAAATACTGAAAATTAGAATTTTAATTACTGAAAACCCATAATATTATTTCTGAAAGTTCAGAATTAATTTCTGACAAAGTTCACACATAAAATAATTTATGTAATAAAACTAAAAAGAATTTTTGAAAAGGAAACAAACGAAAAATTATATATAAATAGATTAATTCGAATCCGTCTTAAGATTGTTGGAACAATCTTCTATGTAAAAAATAAAAACTAAAACAAAATAAATAAATTACTTACAGCAAGTTTTTGTAACGGAAAGTTAGAATAGTAAAATCACCAAAAAGTTTAGAACAGCAAAATCAAGATCCAATTGAGTGCGTGATACTCTGTCCTTCAGACAGATTTGCCGCCGCACAAGTGCTCACGGATTATCGGTGTCTGTCTCCCAAGATACAATGATCATTCTCACAGATTGTAGTAGCACTACAAACAATCTGTCTTGCGAACCAGAACCTGAGCACAGTAACTCTCTAAAACTTCTAAGAACTAGTCTGAAGAACAAATGCAAGAGGGAAAGAAAAACAGGAAGAAAGGAATTGAATGAATGAACTTGTTGGAGAATCATCTATTTATAGGTGCAGTGGTGCTTGCTCGGAAGGGCAAAAAAACCCTTCAAACAGGTATGAATTTGAATTGCTAGAAAAGTGAAGGAGGATAACCGGAGAAGGCACTAGTTCGGAGCAAATTCGAATTTGAATTTTTGGGGCAAAATTTTGAATTAATTTGTTAGGAATTCAAATTTTCAAGCAATAATTGAAAAAAAAAAAAAATCAAACAAGACCCGACCCAACCCGACCAACAACCGGATTGGCACGGCGGCTGCACGCTTGCGCGCATGCATGTGGTGGATTTGGTTCAAGCCCACTTTGTCCATAACTCCCCTCCTTAAAAAACTTGGGGTGCCCCTTGGGGCCCATCCCAAGTATATCAACCTAGAGCTCATATACTCATACAAGCTCTCTTATTGTTTTTATATGTGACAACCAAAACAAGGTGACCCACATTTGACTCTTCAACTTGTCATTTCACGAAACCAAAAATGATGTCAACTTCTCATTCACCCATAAATGGTTTTGACAAACCGTCTTCACCGTGTGACTTACCATACGGTAAGGAACATGTTACCATTTGGACCCACCTCAAAAGACGTGTAGGCCCCACTTAAATTTGGGCTCAACGTTGGCCCAAAATAAGCCTATAAAACCAAATATTCCAACAGGGACTTGGGAAGTTGAGATTTGCTTGAAGGCATTGGAAGAAGTTTTGGTTAAGGTTTGTCTTAGATCTCAAACTATGTTTATGTTTAGGTATCTATTCGTTAAGTGAGTGAAGATCATATCATGTTTAAGTAAATTAGTGCTTTCATTTCAAGATTTCTACCCTTTTGTTCTTTTTTCGTTAAGGTGTTCCCAATAAATTTAATATACTATCTGGTCATGAATATAACATTGAATACATATATTCAAGTGATGCTAGGTAGCCTGAGAAATAGGTCGCCCACCTTTGCCCAAATGATGTGGCTTTGGTGGTGTGGCGATGATGTGAATTTTTCTTTCTTTTTTAGGATATTAAACCTAGTTTTTGTTAATAATATACGATTTCTCGAGATATTTTATCAACTTTTTTCTAATAAATTATATATTTTTAGCAACACCAATATTTAGTAGATTTTGTAAAAAAATTACGACATTGTTGACAGTTTGTGATTATTACTAGTAATTGATTACGATCTAGTAACAGATCTTGAACATAAAAGTGGTGATAAAAACTCATAAAAAGGAAAAACTTATTACTTCTTATAATTTTAAGTTGTTTTGACTTTAGGCCCACTATACTTCCAAAATAAGAACAGTATCTAAAGATTTTGACCGTTACTAAACGTAGTCGACGTAGGGCTCTGGCATTGGCAAGATTCTAATTTATAGATTTGGCTAACCTAACCTTTTCTTCCTTAGATCAAGCTCAGCAGAAATCTGTTTCATGTCCTACCTCAGACCGTAACTTCAGAAACTGCTTCTTTGGTTATGTAGGAGACCTAAGATTAATAACTTGACATATAGTAATAACACACTCTTTTCTGAAAATGAAAAACCTTTTTATTTATTGAACAAAAATTTACAAAAAATGGGGTGCCTGTAGACTGTTAGCTTGCTAGAGTATTGTTTGCTCTAAGACGGCCTAAGAACCAGACTTCTTTCTTAGTCTCAAGTATACTCTAAGTAATATATGTCCCCTTTTGCTCTCCCTTAAGGCCTTTGTATAGGCACTTGTAGACTTCAAGTCTGAACTTCAACCTAATCTATAAATATAAAATATTTTATCTATTATGGCCCTGTTTGGGTGGCTTTTTTTAGGTTAAAAATCACAAAATGACAAAATAGGCTAAAATAGTAAATCAAACAAAATGTCATATCCATAATCATTTCACTTTTTCTCTCACAAATATCACATCCAACTACAAAAAAATTTAACCATCTTCCATAACACAAAAATTTTAGCCTACTAAAATAACCAAAACTAAAATAGCCAACTTTCTAAACGAGGCCTATATTTTATTATTACTAAAAGACAAACAAATGACAAGTAGGCAGGTGGTAATCATATATTATTTATATAAGAGACACCTGGTGGTGTAGTCACATGAAGATGTAGTCTTCAGTCCATGGTTTTGTCAATCCATTGCATTCTCTAGATTCCATACCCCCTTATCACCCATGACATCATTAAGATCATAATTTTCATCATATTCTTCAAATATTTCACCCCATCCTTCTAGATCTTGCTCCATCAGATATTTTTTCAAAAATTTATATCTTCTTTCAGATAAATATGTTTCAAAATCTATTTGTTCCAAGTAATCATATACTAATTCATAAAGTAATCCTAGAATAATTATTTTTTCTGCCAAGGATGGTGTTACTGCAAAGGTAGTCCTTCCATAATGAACTAATTTAAACCTAACCATTGCTAATTCTGTAGTTTTGTGAGATATTATGAAAAACCCTTTTGCCATTACTTTTGTTGGATCAATTATAAAGGGTTTGTCTCAATCTTTGAACCAATCACATTTGTAAGGGATCATGTCTTTTTTGTCTTTTATTTTGATCAGATAATGAGTTGCATTTAGACATTCATTCTTTATCTCTATTTGGGCAATTGTAAATGTGATGGGTGCCATGCTTGAATATTCATTATGGACTTCATAAATTCTCTTGAACATGAATTGTTGGAATTTGGTGAGCTGAGAGAACATGGCACTCTGTTGGTGAGATGGAACATCGAATGTAACGCCCCCAAATAATAACAGATAATCCTATATATAAATTGTGTTGGTTATATGTAAACTAATAAGATTTCATTATTTCATTATGTCATTAATTCACTTGATAACATTACAAAAGGTATCACATGCGATATATATTCATAAACCCTAGATTCTGAATCTATAGCATGTGACACATAGCGATATATAGAAAATGAAAGAAAAATTGGATAAGTTCATGCCTTAAAGGCTACATATTTCCAAGACAATACTTAGTTATAACAAAAGTGGGTCAAGCCCAAAATAAATAAAAAGTCTGAGGCTTGTATAAAAAATATTTACAATAGAAGAAAGACATATAAGCCTTTACCTCCAAGATCCTCCGAAACTGAGTCCTTGATGGAGGCATACTATAGCTTGCTTTTCGTGCACCTTTCGAATACGACTAGCCCTACAGTTTGGACTCCCGTGGTTCTGAATCTGATTTCACAAGTCCAATGTAAAACAGTGAAAACATAAAAAAAGTCCAAATCCGGCAATTCTTTTTGGAAAAACAATGTTTGAATCAAATGCCAAAAATGGACTGCCTTGCCAGATTACAGAGTCGCCACCTAAATATTTTAGAAAATTTAGGAAACTCGAGACTCGTGCCAAATGCCATTAGTCCGTCATCACCAAAGTGTCTCGGCTCAAGAACTTAGGTACAAGAGGGGAAGGTCATGAATTGAGCACCCCACTCGCCCGATCAAAGATCGGCCACTACTAATCATGATGTAATTTTTATTTACATTATATGCTCTTGTTCCGATTTTATTAGACTAACATTACTATGTGACGCACATAGGTATAGACTAATTTGCAAAAGTTAGAACACTTTGATTTCATGTTTGTTTGAAAATTGTTTTTGATACTCGTCACTTGAAAAGGTGAGTTTGTACATTAATCAATTTATCCCAATTTTGGCAATTAGCCTCCATCCATAGGCATTCAAACAGGTATATCATTTAAACAATTAGCCTCATGGAAATATGCTAGACAAGGAAACACAAACATTCGATGTAAGATGCTAAAACTCAAAATTGCTCACCTAGTACTACGAGCCAAAACAAAGCAAAATAATTAGAAAATATGCATGTTCCTAACTAATGCGATAAGACTAATGCAACGCACACATTTATGCAATACTTAGGTTCAGCTATGAGCATGGCATATGATTCCATTCAAGACATGTGATGAATCATGTATTCAAGCAATGAATTTAAACATTTGGTTAGTATGATGAGCTGAACCTTGGATGCATACAAGATATTGGATGCAAAGCATAAAGATGCTCATTTGAAAAATGATGTTTTACACTAACAATCATAAGCAAATAAGTAAAAGGGAGAAAGACGTGGGGTTGGGAGACATACAATTTATTACATGTTGGCCCTTGCACGAGGGTCTGAATGAGTGTCCGAATGTCTGGCTTTAAACAAATTATTACAAAGCCAAGTGGATGAATAAATAACTAACTAGCTAAGCTATAATTAACTAACTAGCTAATTTATTAATATAAAATAAGCTAACTATCTAACGAATCATTTCTACAACAATATTAATTATGATGATGATAATTACAACAATATTGATAATTAAAATTTACAATGGAAGCACAAGGATGGCATGCTCATAGCGGTTTCAGGAATAACTCTGTCTGTCTTCCTTGGAATCTGTCCTGTTTCACCTTCAGTCACTGTCCTCTGCTTCTGCAAAACACACTCCCTTACCAAACATTGTTGGCCGGCCGGCCCCCAATGAAGCCCGGCCGGTCCCAAATAAGGTCGGTCGGGCCTTAATTTTATGTAAAATCCTGTTTTTGTGCTCTGAACTAAAAACAGTGCAGGCAGAGTTATTCTAAACTATGTTTGTCCCTTCTACTCTTCTCTCTCATGGTAAGCATCAAGAGAGGAACGAAGTCATTTCGAAAACCATCAATGAGCAAATTGATTGCTTGATGAGTTAGGGCATGATTTTGGACAAAAATTAATGAATGCAATGAATCAATAACCACCCCTCCCTCCTATCATGGAGTAAGCTCAAAGAGGGAGGTAGGAACGCTTCAAGGCTCATTAAAACATCATGAATTGATGCAAGACAACCATTGGCACAGTAGACTCGGCATAACTCATTTTCTTTATGCGAGTTGGTTCATTTTAGCAATTTTTTAGACCTTTCCATTCTTTAGTCCATTAGTCCAAGGTGATGATTACGTCCACTAAATGAGAAGTATATCAAACGGGAAGTGATTCTCAACATGAAAGAGAGACTATGCCGTAAAGCGATGAACCCCTGTAGAGATTAAGCCATTAAGCATAGATGTCTAGCTCATGTTTTGAATGACCATCAACCGGTTGAATCAACTCTCAAATGAAAGAAATGAATGGTGAGTTGATTGTTAAAATGAGGCTCTTAAACATTGGAAATTAAACAAAGAAAGGCTAAGAACAGCATACAACAAGCTATGTATGTGAACTTACGAGACAACAAGCAAACTAATCAAAACATGAATTAATTAAACAACCTACGACAGCCCTAAAATAGCCCTTAATGGGTGAAAAATAGTGGCTCAAAGTGCATGAAAAGAGTCCAAAAAGCTAAACAACAAAGAAAGAAAATAAGGCTAGTAAGCAAGAACAATGAGGGGTGGCTAACCCCTCCACTTTTGAAACCTCAAAGTATGATTTTAGACTCTTTTAAACTCTGAAAATCAATTTAGAAAGCAAAGAAAAGGGTGTAAAAACAAGGGTTTGAGCTATAGGTGAAGGTGTAAGAAAGAGTGTTAACTCTTTCTACCCTTTGGTAGCTATCCAAACCCAAGCTTAGACACTTGAAAGAGGATCAAAACAATACAAAAATTTAAGAACTAGATAGCAAGAGATAGCAAAGGGAGCAAGAGAAGAGATAGTAAGCTTATACCTCTCAAGAAAGGTAAGCTCTTTGTTGTGAATCAAAATAAGTCCAAACACACTCTCAAGCTTGAATTGTGCTACTCAAGACTCAACCAAGATTCCCAGGCTAAGTTGTGAAGGTGTATATGGTGTATGGATATAGGTTAAAGGTGGTAAGCTTGCTCAAAAGTTGCTTGCACAAGAAGAAGATGCTCTCAAGAAGGTGTATAAGCTTTTTAGAATTTGTTCAACCCGCAAAACAGAGAAACAACTTCGTTTTTATAGAATTTGAGAAAAAAAGGTCATAAATATCTTCAAAAATAGACAGCAGGCGGGCTTCCGCCCAGAACAGTGTTTCTTGCTACCAAGGCACGATCGGCTCCCAATAAGGCACAGGCGGGCCTCAATGTGATCCCCTGTGTCTCTGCTTCAAACTCAGCATAGGGTGGCAAAAAACAGTGAGAATATGGAAGGTTTGGGATTGTTTCAGAGCTTAAACATAGCCCCTTCGTTGAGACCTCGAATCACGTACAATACCACGTTCATCATTGAGTGTAGCTGGCAAAGCGCTCGAGCCTTGCAGGTGGTCAAAAGTGGGGTGTCTACAGTTGCCCCTCTTTGATAGAGCTCGAAGTCATAAAGTGACGTGAGTGAATGTCAAAGCCTAGAGACGACCCATTTGACGAGGCCGTAAGGCTTAGGCAAGAAATCAAGACATAAATGCAAAGACTGAACTTAAGGGCAAAATGCAAAAACGAAGTACAACAAACAACCTATGATCATGCAATGAAACACCAATGAAACAATGCAACGAAACATTCGAATGTAAATGAAGCAATAAAACAATGCTACAATCTAAACAAGAACGCAACGTTTGAATGAAGATGTAAATCAGAGAAAAATAAACCCCGCCGTGTCTCACACGGAAAGAAGTGAATAAACAGGCACATCTCACGTGGAAAGGACAAAGAAAGCACAAACCAAACTACATCTCACGTAAGAAAAAAACAAACCTAACTACACCTCATGTTGGAAGGGTGGAAAAGATACAAGCCAGACTACGTCGCACGTAGAGTAGGCAAAACGTTCCATGCCAAACCACGTCTCACACAGAGAGGGCAGAGGGTGGTGTAAACCCTGGGCAGACCTAACGTTTTAACCGAGTAACTCGAGATTTTAACGCGTCTCACATGAAAAAAGGAAAAATGATGTAAACAAACAGGTGCACCTATCATTTTTAACTGAGGTAAACAATCCTCACGCGTCACATGCAAGAGAAGGGAAGGTGGTGTGAACAATAGGCGCACTCGTTGCTTTTAATCGACATAAACAATCTTTACACATCGCACGCGAGAGAAGGAAAGGTGGTGTAAACACCAGGGACACGCCCAATGTTTTTAACTGAGGCAAACAATCCTCACGCGTCGCACGTGAGAGGAGGAAAGGTAGTGTGAACACCAGGACACGCCCAATGTTTTTAATAGAGGCAAACAATCCTCACGCGTCGCACGCGATAGGAGGAAAGGTGGTGTGAACAAATAAGCGCACTTGTTGTTTTTAACTAGGGTAAACAATCTTAACACATCGCACATGATAAGAGGAGAAGTGGTGTGAACAAATAGGTGCACCTATTGTTTTTAACCAATTTGGACAATCCTAACGCGTCTCACGCGAGAGGAGGAGGAGGAGGATGGTGTGAACACCGGGCACACCCGATGTTTTTAACCGATTTAGACAATCCTAACGCGTCTCATTTGAGAGGAGGAAGATGGCGTAAACACCGAGCACACCCGATGTTTTTAACTGATTTAGAATCCTAACGCATCTTATGCGAGAGGAGGAGGATGGTGTGAACACTGGGCACACCCGATGTTTTAAACTGAGATAAACAGTCCTCACGAGTCTCATACGAGAGAACGAGGATGGTGTGAACACCAGGCACACTCAATGTTTTTAACCGAGATAAACAATCCTCACGCGTCGCACCTGAGAGGACGAGATCAGAATAATGCATAAGCAGCCAAATTCAAAAGCAGGCAAACTCTAAAGCAAAATTATCTCATTCCCGGGAAGGTCTCAGAAATGAAGCCATAAGGCCCACAGAGATAACTCAAGTCAAGACACAACGCATAAATGTGAATTAGCGAAGTGACAAAGAAGTGAACACGAATTCTACACAAAGAGACGTAAAATCAAAACGATAAAAGCAACGTAGTAAGGTGAAAGCCAATTTGCTAATGTGTTAAAACAATGGGCTTTAATTTGAACACAACACACCGCATTCCAATTTGATGATAAAATGGATGATGATTTACTATGACACAAATGATTTTACCTAGAACTCCTCTGAATGAACCATGCACACAATGTCGTGTGTTACGAAATAACAGAACGAATTAAATCAACAAATCATAAAGTCATGCAATAGAACAAAATAGAATGAACAAAAGTCCTCTATTTTTCCTTTCCTCATCTTTTTATATTTTTGCTTCTATTTCCTTCCTTCTTGATTTTGATTTATTTTTCTTTTTTTTTGATCTCTTTGTTTTTTTCCTCTTCTTCTTCACTGTTTTTTCTGTTTGCTTTTGCTTATTTTTCAGATTAAAACTCCATAATACAAGAAATAAAGTAAAGTAAAAACAAAACTGACTAAGTTCACACTAAGAGCCGGCCGGGCCTCAATGAAGCACGACCGAGCTTCAATAAAGCCGGTCGGACCTCGATAGCGGCAGGGGCAGTTTTGGGCATTCTGCGAGTCATGGTTATTTTAAACCAACTCAACCCTTATTTTCTCACACACTCCCATCTGAAACTCCCTCTCCTCTCTCTCTAGGCTTCTTCTCTCTCTAGATTTTCCCTCCCCTTGAGTTACCCAACAACCCTTGCAATTTTTTCTTTAAAACCCATTTCCCTCATCTATATTTTGAAACGAACAAATCTCGATTTAGTGGAGTTTTGGGGTTTCTCTTGTTTTCCCTCACATTTGCCCACACCTTTCTTGTTTCCCCCTTTGATTTTTTGCCTCCTCTTTACTTTCTCTCTCCTAGGGTTTGGATTTTGGGATTTTTACCCATTTTCACTCATTCCCTCACTTTTCTTCACTTTCTCTCTATGGCTAGTGACGAGGTTCCCATCTCGGACCCTACCATTGGTATTGGGGTCATCTTGGGTGCAGATATGGAGGCCGAGGATGTTCCCATGTTGCCTCCCCTCATCGATAGGCCATTTGATGTGGCCACCTACTGACCACGTACACATGCTCCGTCCCTAGGTGGTATTTTGAGATTTGAGAGCCTCATCCCAGGGATAGATGAGGACATCCTACTGCAAGAGCCTGCGCAGCACTTGGTCGCCGATGCCTTCACGGTAAGCAAGTTTTCCTTCGTTTTGTACATATGTTGAATCTCATAAGCAGACCATTCATTAATGCTATATACACTCCTCATTTACAGGTGATAGCTAGGAGGATTGGCAGCTATGGATCCATATCCGGCCCCCGGTGCTAGTATGAGAGGTTTCCCGCAGAGGTCCGCACACTGGTTGATGCTGTTGGCTTTGGGCCCTTCTGTTTAGGGCTCATACAGATGAGGGTTAAGTCGTTGCTATACGAGGCCCTGGTAGAGAGATGGTGGGACACTACAGACTCATTCCACTTCTTATCGATCGGGGAGCTAACTCTAACCCCGTACGATTTCTCGATGCTCACTGGCCTGCTAATCAGGGTTGGCGGCCCAATCCTATGTGATCCTGATATGACGCAGTGGAGAGCTGCACAGCGTCAGCTCCTCGGGGATATCCCAAACACCACTAGTCACGGGATGGTGAGGTATAGTTGGTTCTTTGACCACTTCTCTGATTTTCAGCCCGCTACTCCAGATGAGGTCGCCCAGTATACCTGCGGCTTCCTTATGTATCTCCTTAGTACTACCTTGTTTGCGAACAAAGAAAATACCGTGAGGTTATATCTTCTGGAGGCACTGGTGTACCTACCACAGGTGACAGAGTATAATTGGGGTGGTGCCGACCTGGCCACCTTGTACTACTATATGAGCTCCATATCCCGCTGCAAGGTGGATTCACTAGGTGGCTACTGGAGAGTCTGGGAGGTACACCTCATTATTTCACTTTCTGTTTAGCTTTGCATTTTTTTCAATTTTGCATTTACTGCTCATTTTTGCTTTGCATTTCCTGTTTATCTGCTCATTTACTTCATCCATCTTTTTTTGCTTGCAGCTATGGGTTTACACATATTTCTCCTTTCTAGCTCCGGTCCTGGTGAGGCCAGTTGAGTTGTTAGTACCCTCCTCCCGGTACTACAACTCCCAATTCGAGCGATGCAGCCGTGTATACCGAGACTTCCTTTACTTCCGCCGTTTCTTTGACACCATCACCGTGGATCAAGTAACAAAATACTAGTTTTTACATTTCCATACTACTGTTTCCATACTGTTGTTATTCTCATACTGTACTATTTCCATATTGCATTGTTTCCATACTGCACTGTTTCCACACTACACTGTTATTCTCATACTGTTGCTTCTTATACCGTTGTTTCCATACTACTTAGATCCTTGACATCTAACATCTGCTTCCACAGGTTGACTGGCACCCTTGGGTGGGTATCCCTCAAGCAGGGAGGGCGACCTACGTTGCTGCATGGCACGCCTCTACCATGTGGATTCTGTTTGAGGGCCCCTTTGGCCAAGCTTATTATCTTGGAGAGAGGTTCATCTTCCAGACACGAGTGGTAACGGATTCAGGCCTTCCACATCCTCCTCCTCCTGGAATGAGGGTAGTGGATGATCTTCATGACAGTCCTCAGATCGACTTCCTGATGTTGGGAGAGGATGGTGACCGACATCATGAGCCCGGCGACTTCACCACTTTCTTGCAGACTCGGGTGATGGTGCCTCTTACCTATGGTATGGCCCATGTTATTCCAAAGGTTTCTACTACTGCTGCTGCTGCTGCTAGAGGCGCTCCCACCACTGCTCCTGCTCCCAAGTTTCCTGTGATTCTTACTGAAGTCGTATACATGAGACCAGATGGGGTGATTGAGCAGATCCCCTTGAGCACATTGAGGAGAGAGATCGCAGATTGGTGATGGCTCCTAGTGTCGAGCAGGTACACACTTCTTCCTGTTTCTGCCCTTTATGTTTTCACTGCCTCTGTTATTTCTATCCACTGTTCTCAAATCCTCTTTCCTTTTGCAGGTGCCTACGGTATATACTGATGACCTCCTCTAGACAATTGACCGATTGCTTCTAATGGTGCAGAGGAGACAGATTACTCTGGCCACTCATGGGATTGAGGTATGCTTTTTCTCCCTAGTTTACAGTCATGACAGTCTTGTTCATAACTTTATTGGCCTCTTCTGATATCTATACTCTCTCTCTCTCTCTCTCTCTCTCTTTTCATCTTGAGCCAGCACCAGTTGCACCTGCAAGACCTCTTCCGGCTAGGAGACGGAGATGGGGCCTAATGAGGGGCAGAGGAGAAGCTAACCAGGGGAGAGGCTAAGTGAGGAAACGCTCACCTTCCGAGAAGTCCTTTGAGGAGTATACGACTTCTGTGGAGGAGGGGGAGGCAGTTGACATGCAATCTAGCAGCCCCAGTCATGACAGCAATGCACCTCCTCCGCAGCCGAGGAGGAAGAGAGCGTGGACGGGTTGCTGATGATGATGATGATTTCTTGTTTTTGTTTTTGTCTTGCTTTGTAGTTAAAGACTAGCTTTAGATAGACCCTTTTGTTTTTGAAGGATTTTCTTTTGTTTTGCTGCTTTGTAAAACAATGATCGGGGTTGGACTCGTTAGTTTATAAAGGACAAGTTTTTGAATAATCTCCTTGCACAATATGTGATGAATGGCATGTGATGAATGGCGTAACCTCTGTGTGGTAACTTTACACAAGACTTAAAACAACAAATATTTGCTCTTGCATTCATTCTTGAGTCAGATAACAACCCACAACCGGACAAAATGTAAAATACAACTTGATAACAGGAAAACAAAATGAAAACAACTTGAAAATACTAAAAAACATTTGGTACAAACAAAGCAAGACTTAAAACACAACCATGGTACACCAGGACAAAGGCCAACCTTTTTTGAAATTGCACTGGTCTGGGCCCTCATTTAGACCCGGTCGGGCCCAAATAGGCACAGCCGGGCTTCACTGAGGCACGGCCGGGCTTCATTGAGGCACAGCCGAGCCTAAACATGAGGTCGGTCAGTGCTATCCAGCTGCCATGCACTGCTCCTTCTCAACCTTTATAAATGGTGCTCCTATGCTATTTTTTTGGCAGAATAGCAAGTCTTTGGTATTTTGCTCTCAAGATGGAGACACTATTCAACAATACGCTCCGAGACCGGGTAGCCACTTTAGATGGCTCAGAAAAGGTGAACTTTTTCGATTTCGGCCTAAACGCCCTTTTTTCCTCTGAGTCACACTTCTCTTTGCTTTCCATTCCTCCATGTCATTGTTCGATGTTAGAACCCAATCACACATATGTTTCGCTTTGGATCACAGGATATGTGTCCGATGATCAAAGAATTTCAAGCATTGATGGAATCCCGACGCGACGAAAAAATCATGTTGCAGCCCCATTTTGGCCATGCCCAAGCTTTGGGATGGATATGTGTGCTAACATTACACAAGGCTCAGTCCTTGGCACATGATGCGGAGCTAGACATCCCTGGTTTAGTTCATCGATTTTCCGCAATTGGAGATAGGAGTGACCTTCTCTGGCGAGGCCACCGGCAACATGCTCTCTGCTTATGCCTTCTTGCACAATTCCTCCTTGCCCCTAGTTTCGGTGGAGCTAGCATCCGGTTGATCGAAGTGGCCCAATGTCTGAAAGAGGGTAAGAGTTGCATGGGTTTAGCATTGGCCGAAACCTTGATGGGTTTGGATGTCTTTCATCGACAAGAGACTACCCGATTAGCAGGCAGTCTGCTACTTTTCCAGGTATTATTTCCCCACCCTTCTAATTTATGATTCTCACATCACTCAACACTCAATCTTTGTTTTTCTCTTATAACCTCTTCCTTACTTTTCTCTCATCGTACACCTCTCTATTCTTTAATCTCTCTTATTTTTCATCCCTCCCTAGGTATGGTTGATGGATAAACTGTAAGTACTGGACCCTTGCCCCGACTACTCGGCCCGAGCTTATTTCTTTCACTAACGGCTGGTCAATTTTCCCTCAGAAGGGTTATGGTGTGATTGGATGTGCAGCAAATCTGCAGCTAGCATAACTTGGCGTTACCCCTGGCTTAATTTGGCTAAGATGAGCTACAGTATGTCCCGACAACTGGGCATACAGTTGATTGGCCTCACACACTGCGTGTTCTATTTCCCTTTCCAGTTCAGAAGCCAGTTTGGCCATGATTAGACACGTCCAGATGAGGAGGTGGAATACCCGGCTTCATTTCCCATTCATGGTTTACACTTGCCTTAATACCTTATTGCCTGGAAGGCAAGAGAACTTCTGGCCCCTGCCCCCAGCTTCAGTTACACCCTTTCTGACGAGTGTTTAGCTTGGCTTGAAGATGAAGAAGAAGTTGGGCCATCTTTAGCTGCGAAAACTTCCGCGAGTGCAAGCAGGAGACATAGAGCTACCTGACTTAGTTGTGTCCCTAGTTTTACTGCTTTGATCTTTCTTTTAAAGTTTTATGATGTAAAAACAGCTTTGTTAAATCAAAGAGTTTGAGAATGTACTTGTGTTGAAATCAATTAAAATTAAAATTGTGAGTATTGAAAATTTTCCTTTCGGTCCCAAAAATGGTCCAAGTTGTAAAAGGGTAAAATTTTGAGAAAAATTAGCTTTTATTAAAACTTTTCAAAACTGTTTTTGGAAACGATCACCACCTGACACGCACGGAATCAACCCTCGAGATGTATAGCCCCGAATCAACAAATCACGACTGCCCATAACTGTATCAGTAACACCGGCTCTTCTGCCAAAATGAAGATCACACAACTGAGCTAACTGATAATGGAAAAAGGTGACCTGATCAGATATGAATGAAGAGGACAGTTGAGTTGAAGATGGTTGCGGCTGAACTTTGGGATGAAGTTGCCTACGTATCCCAAAGAGAGGAATCAGGCCTTATGTAGTTCGCTTCAAGTTCACTCGAGTATTAACTCTCTCCTTTTGCGCTCTAACTTTTACCAAAGTCGCCCTTTAGGGTTTTCAACCTTATGAGCTTAGTTTTTCTTTATTTCCAATTTTTTTATGCTCTAACTTTTGCCTAGGTCACCCTTTCGGGTTTTCGGCCTAGCAAGCCTCTCAGCGGTAATATTTTTTCAACTTGTCCATATTTATTGGTTGTGAAAACTCCAAGCCATCCAAGTCCAAGAGAATAACTGCCCGCTTGACCAAAGTGACTTGATGATATAAGGACCAATCCAATTGGGTCTAAACTTGCCCCTAGGGTCATGGATGGGAGCTTGGTTGTCTTTCAATATCATGTCTCCCTCTTTGAGATTCTTGGACTTAACTTTCTTGTTAAAAGCCCTGGTAATTCGGCTTTGGTAGCCCTAGACATGATACAATGCCCTCAGTCTTCTCTCATCCAACAACATTAACTCCTCAAACCTACTATGCTGCCAATCCACCTCTGCTATCTGATACTCAACCATAACTCGTAGCAACGGGACTTCAATTTTAATTGGGAAAACAGCCTCCATCCCATAGGCGTGAGAATAGGGGTTGCCCCTATAGATGTTCGGATTGAGGTTCTGTAGCCCCAGAGCGTAAACGGCAATTTATCTGGCCAGTCCCTGTAGGTTTCCACCATCTTCTGCAGAATTCTCTTGATATTTTTGTTCACAACCTCAACGTCTCCATTGGTCTATGGTCTATATGTTGAAGACTTGTGGAAAGCCATGTTGTATTTCTCAAGCAGATCCATCACCTCTTTCTTGAAGTGCAAGCCATTATCTGAAATGATCTTGTTTGGGACTCCGTACCAACAGAGGATATTGTTCTTGATGAACTTAGCGACATGCAAAGCCTTTAGCACAGACTAGGACTGGGCCTCCACCCATTTGGTGAAGTAGTCAATCGCTACCAAGATGAATTCATGTCCGTTTGACCCCTTTGGCGTAACTGCGCCGATAATATCTATCCCCTAAACAGAGAATGTTGTAGAGCTTCGATGGCGGAATGTTCATGCGATTGGCATGAATCTGGCATTTGTGGCAGCGCTGAACAAAAGCAATACAATCCTCTTCCATGGTTGACCAGTAGTAGCCTTGTCTAAGGATTTTTCAGGCCAACATCACACCGTTCATGTGGGTTCCCCACTCTCCCCCATGAATGGCCTCCGTAAGACGTTTTGCTTCTTCTTCCTCAACACACAGTTTATGCATTCCCAAATGGCATCTTTTATACAACTTGCCTCCGCAAATGAAAAATTGGACGAACAGATGCCATATTCTCCTTTTATTATTAATGTTTGCCCCTGGCGAATACGCCTCCTTTTCAAGGAAATTCCAAATATCGTAATACCAGGGGTTCTTGTCTGAAGTCTCATCCATCGCGGCAATGGTTTCATAGGCCGGTGCGTACTTCTGTTTAATAACGATCAGACGCATCCTGACTCCCAATGGAATGTTTACCATAGAAGATAGAGTTGTTAATGCATCAGTAAATCAGTTGTTCTCCCTTAGTAGATGGGTAAACGTTCGCTTTTCAAACCTCAAAATTAACATATCCAAGGGTTGATGGTAAACCTTCATTTTCTCCTTTTTAACCCGCCAATCTCCGTTGGCTTGAGACACAACCAAGTTCGAATCCCCGATGACGTCCAACCTTTTTGCCCCTAGTTCCAGGGCAGCTTCTAAACCAGCAATACACGCCTCATACTCTGCTTTGTTGTAGGATACTTTAAACCGGAGTTTGAAGGCTAAGGGTATATGGGAGTCATCCGGTGCTATCAGTAACACACCGATCCCATAACCGTATTGATTGGCTGCTCCATCAAAGTACAAGAATATCTTCATTTGGGAAAAAGTACTCTGCCGTTTCATCTCCCTCTACTGGGTGATTTGCCAAGAATTCCACTATAGCTCTCCCTTTAACCGACTTGCGTGTAATATATTTGAGATCAAATTCGGAGAGGAGGAGCAACCAATAGGTTAGTCTACCCGTAAGCACTGGTTTCTCAAAGAGATATTTGATGGAATCTAATCTCAAAACCAGAATTACCGAGTGAGCTAATAGGTAGTGCCTCAACTTTCGGGTAGCCCATACCAAGGCTAGGCATGCTTTCTCGAAGGGAGTGTAACGGGTCTCGTAATCCAGCATTTTCTTGCTCAAGTAGTAAACGGCTTTCTCCACCTTGGCTTCTGACTCCTAAGCCAACATACACCCCCTGGCTGAATTCGTCACTAATAGGTACAAAACCAACTGTTTTCCCGGTTCTGGCAATGATAACATGGGCAGATTCTACAGGTACTGCTTGACTTGTTCAAAAGCGAACTGACAGCGATTATCCCATTTCGAATTTCTTTCCTTTCTTCAGGAGACCAAATAGTGGTTCACAAGTTAAGGTTAGTTTTGAAATAAACCGCCTTATGAATTGCACTTCATCCAGAAAGCCGCGCACCTCCTTTTCAGTCCTTGGTGGTGGCATTTCTAAGATGGCCTTGATTTTGGAAGGATCTGCCTTAATTCGTCTTTGTGTGATCAGGAATCCCAGCATTTTTCCTGTTGTTACACCGAAGATGCATTTTTATGGGTTTAACCTCAATCTATACTCTCTGATCTGTTGAAAGAATTTTTCCAGTGCGGTGTAGTGGCCCTCTAGATCTTTGGACTTGACAATCATATCGTCCACATACACCTCAATTTCTTTGTGGATCATGTCGTGTAGAATGGTGGTTATAGCCCTTTGATAAGTGGCCCCAGCATTCTTCTACCCAAATGGCATGACTCGATAACAGTAGGTGCCCCACGGAGTAGTGAAAGCAATCTTCTCCCTATCCGCAGATGCCATCAGAATCTGGTTATACTCAGAAAATCCATCCATGAATGACAACAGCGCGTAGCCGGCGGTGAAGTCTACCAACTCGTCAATATGCGATAGTGGAAAATCATCCTTCAGACTAGCCTTATTCAAATCCCTAAAGTCGACACAAACCTTGATTCTACCATCCTTCTTCGGTACTAGGGCGATATTGGCCAACCATGTCGGATACTCAGATACAAGTATGAACCCCACCTCAATTTTTTTGGTAACTTCTTCCTTAATCTTCAAAGCCCAATCCGGGTGGACTCTACACAATTTTTGCTTAACTGGTCGGGCCTCAGGGTCAAGAGGGATCCGGTACTGTACAATCTCAGGATCGATTCCAGGCATGTCTTCATAGGACCACGCAAAAACATCTTTGAATTTTTTTAATAAAACGATTAAACGCTCACGTTCCTCCGAAGACAACGTAGACCCGATCTGGACCAAGCGAGGATCTTCCTCAGTACCCACATTAATTGATACGATTTCATCTGTACAGGGCCTAACACTTCTCTCCTCCTCATGATCAACCAAATTTTTCAAAACCCGAGGAATTTATTCCTCTTCGTTTAAGTCAAAATTTTGAAAATCAAGATCAGTATAACAAACCAAAGGCACAAAAAAATAGGCAAAGTTCACAACATTCCTATTCAAAAAGTCTGGATCTTCGGTTACAGTAGACTTGAAAGAAAAGCTGAAAGACGACCTGGACAGGACTTTGGTATTCAGGTTGCCACTCCTAGAAGTACCAGACTCAGAGGAACTCGAATCTGACCCCGACTCCACAGACTCAGAGGAATCAGATTCGGACTCACTATCCGATTCAGAACTAATGATGGCGCCTCTCTCAAACTTCCAGACTAGGCGTGAAGCCTCAGATGCGTCCACAATAAGATTGGAGAAATCCGCTGATGGGTTATCCCCGATCATTGAGATAGTTAAACTATCTCCCAAGTTGGCAGACTCAACTTCAGCAGTAGAACTTGCCAGTAGGTCAACCAGTGCTTTTCCCAACAGCTCTTCCTCTTCAATGTCCAGGATTGTAGTCCCGCCTTGGTTAGTGCTAGGGCTCAAGTCTACTTGCTCATCCTCCTCTTCTGGTAACTGTTGTTTGAAGAAGATCTCGAACCCCAAATACCTTGTTTTTGTTTCCTAGTCATACCAAGGTTCTAGAAATCCACAGAAGGGGAAATCTTCTCCCTGGCAGACAAAACGTCCGTTCAAGGTTCCCCGTATTGGTTTGTGGACTAACTTGTACTGCCTCACAGTCCTTTTTGCTTTCAAGTTTCCTCGCAACTCCTCCCCTTTTCTTTGCCAATCTACAGCGGTAGGTTTATATCCCAGCCCAAAAGCGTGGGGGTTGTGACTTATCTCCTTAGTAATTGTACCTCCGTGCCTACCACTTTTGCCCAATCCTGATCCAGGAATATGCCCCTGTTTGTTCATCATATAGATGGATTGCGCACTCACGTAGTTCCCATCGCCCTCAGCCATGATGGATTGGAACAGCCGGGCTTCTGCCAGAGAGAAACCAAAAAGGAACACGTCATCCTCCCCATGTATGATTTCCAATAATGGCGCAGTGGTTCCCTGGGGAGGATGGATCGCAGAATTACCGTACACAGTGGCAATCCTGCCTTTGAAGGGGTACTTCACTAACTGATGGACTGTTGATGATACAACCCTCATCTGATGTAGCCAGGGCCTTCCCAGTAATAGATTAAAAGTGGCTGGAATGGCCATGACATGGAATTCCACCTCATGCTCAGATGGGCCGATTAGGATATGGCTCTTGAATGTTCCCATAACATCCCAGCTTGTATTGTCATAAGCTCGAATGGCCTGAGTCGTAGGTGTAAAGTCAACCAGCCTTAAATCAATAGCATAGGCAGTCCTCATTGGACATACATTGATCGTCAATCTGATATCTACTAATACCACCAGAATCCACTTTTTCTGACTTTCCATGGTTACATATAAGGGTCGGTTGTGGTTGGCACCCTCAGGCGGTAACTCCTTATCTATAAAAGATATCACTGGCGTAACGTCCCTAAATGTAACCAACTATACCAATTGGTCACAAGTGGTGTCAATAGGCAATTTGGTCCGATTCATTGCCTCTAACAGTGCTTGCCTATGCTCCCGAAAAGCCATTATCAACCCCTAGATTGATATCCGCCTAAATCTTCTTGAGCTATTTCAAGACTAGGTTTTCTTCAACATCCTTCTCTTTTGCTCTTTTAGCCTCCTTTCCAAAGGTCTCTGGTTGATCTAACGTTGCGGGTTTGAAGTATCGACCACTCCGAGTCATATGATTGATCTCGTCAGTATACTATGTGTCATCCGGGGTATCAGCTTTCCACCCTTCGTCAGTGTACGAATGACTTAGGTCGCTGTCTTCCCACCACTCTCCTGTAGTCATGGCCGGGCTAGCATTAGGTTCTATCTGGAGCATGTTAACATCATGCGTCCTATCATCATACCATTCTTCCTCCACCACAGTCTTGGTTTCTGAATCTCGATATTTTCTGAGCATCCTCAACATCTTTTTCCAGTCGCTGGGCTCCCATTCGACCTTTTTGGTAGTTTTGACATCACCCACCGTTGTCTCGGGTTGTTCTTTCTTTTTTCCTTTTCCCTACTCCAGAGTTATCTTTGTCTGGATCTCTTTTATCTTTACCTTTTGAAATTGTTCCAGTGCTTGTTCTTTCTCAGTCAGAGGTACAGCCTCAGCCTTGCACTAGCACCAATTTCCTCTTCCTTCCAAGTCTCTCCTATCTGTTCCTCCACATCTGACACTTCCTCACTCAACCATCCATTGCTTGTTTTCAGCTGGCTCGGATCCCACCATCCCAGTTGTACACTGCTTGTATTCTTTTCTTCAAAGAAGTAAAGGTTGTCTAGATCCTCTTCTAGCTCAGCCAAGTCTTCTTCCAGTTTAACCAAGTCATTTAGGCCCTATTCCGGCCAATTGTTCTGATTCTGCCCTAACTGGTTCTCCCCAATAGCATTAATGCTGGGAAAGTCCGGCAAGATGACTACTGGCTTTGGCTGATCGATGGCCATAATGTATAAACTGGGATCGTACTGCTCTGCGAGCGAGACCTCCTTCTCTATTACATGAGTATCAAACGACCCTGCCTTTAGTACATTCTTCTCTTTCTCCGTTTCTACTGCCACAGGCCTGGATTAGGTTTGTGGTGTTAGATCCATCATGCACATGTCTGTGCCTTCTGGAATAACCACCTCCGGTTTTGGTAGGTGAGATGAAGTAATGTATGTGCTAGGGTTAAAGGTGGGTGGTAGTGTATGGATGTGGTTAATATTTCTAGGCAGGGGAATTTGGTTATGTGCAGGGAGTCGGTTGGTTGTTACATTCGGTTTAGCGGGTGGGGCAATGACTTTGTTGTCGATGAGATCCTAGATCTCATGACGTAATCGGTAGCACAGGTCCGTGGGATGGCCATGTTGTTAGTGGAAGATACAATACTGGGTAGGGTCATGTTTAGGTGGCAATGGGTCCGGAAGTGGATGAGGATCGAGAGGCTTGAGATGCCCCTTTTCCATTAATAGTTTGAGGGCGCAGGCTAGGCTCATATGGAGGGGAGTAAAAACTCTTCAGTTCTATGGTGGGCTAGTGTTTTGTAAAGGTTGTGAGGTTGTGGTAGTAGCAAAGGGATCAGCCATCTTGGTCGTTGAAACAACAGTACTGACATCCGTAGGCCATGGAATAGTGTTATTGCTAGCATTGGTATTCTGAGAGAATGGCCTTCTGGCAAGTTCACTTGTTTTGTGGATGATACCATTTTTGAATGCACTCTCAATCTGGATCCCCAACTCGTGTAAGGAAGCAAAGGTGGATAACGGTGCCACTATCATCCTCTGCGGCATATTTGGTTCAAGATTCTGGACCACCAGTCGGACTTGTTCTCTTTCAGCAGGTCTATTTGTCATTCGCGCTGCCTTGGCTCTCCACCGGGCAACAAAATCAATGAATGATTCTTTGGGGTTTTGGGTAGTAGCCTCCAGCTCACTAATTGTTACCTCTATCTAGGTGTTATATGAATACTATTTGACAAATGCCTCAGATAACTCCTCTCAATTCCGCTTTGTTGAGTCTTCCAACTTAGCATACCAGCTGATCGCCACATCAAACAAGGTTCTCCCAAGTAACGAGAGCTTCTGCGCCCGAGACAAACCCATGGGCCTCAATACGTCTGAAAACAACTAGACATGCACAATCAGATCCCCACTTCCATCGAATCTGTCGATGTGGGTCATCTTAAATTTCTCCAGTAATTTGACTGAAGCCTCAGTGTACCCGTCTTCGATATCCGGAATGGAGTTGAAGCCTTGGGATTTCTTCAATGCTTTCTCCAATCTAGCAATCTTAACCAATGCCGGATCAATTTCATTAATATCAAAAGGAAAGATTCCTGCGGGGGTTGAACCGGAGGCCTATAAGCTGAAGCCGGGGGAAACATTTCCTAAAGATCTGGGATTTGGGGATTTTCTACTGGTGGAGGTAGATCCAGGTTTCGCTAAGCAGCCGGGATCAGATGCACGGTTGATGCGGATGTCCCAGATGTACGTTGTAGATTGGCAATAATTTCATCCTATGCAGCCATCCTTTGGTTTACAGTATCCATGGTTCTCTAGAAAGCCGCCATCATGGCCTCAAATTCCTCAGCGTTCTGTGTTATATTCTGTGCCATTGCTAGTTTGGGTGAACTAGATGCTGGTGAACTGATTAAGTGAGAACAGATAGGTGTTTGTAGAGTGCTTTGTACTAGTGCTGCTGACTGTCTGTTCCTTCTTCATCGAGTAACTGGCGGAAGTGAGACTAACACTGGCTGGCCACCAACAAGGTCTTAAGCTTTGCAAAGCCTGCCAAAACGTGTCCATACAACTTAGGGAATATCGGGTCTTTCTGAAGCTATGATGGTAAACTACCTAGCAAAAGAAAAGAAAAACCATCGATCAAAATCGAACTGCATCTTGGCCCAATTCACAGCAGATAAAACAAAACCGAAGAACCACAATCACCACCAAACTCTATTCCCAAACTCATACTGATATGAACCATCCTGCACAGTCAAAAGCACATACCAAGTAAAAGAACCAAAACACACCTATGAGGGGGGTAAGGTTACCCTGGCCTAGATTTTTTACATGATATAGGTTGCACTATTTCAAACAATGAGTTTCACAACATCTTGCAAATGGGTGGCATCATGTCCTAAGTTGGAATAGTCGCTATAGCTTCACTATATGCAACTAGGTCAAATGGTTGAAAAGGTACCTTAGCAAGATTACCTAATACACCTCTCACACCTAACACCAAGAAGTAAAAAGAGGATCAAACAGTACAGCAGTAATCCAGATCCAAAGGTTGTGTTTCCAACATGGCAGAGCCCATGACTGCTCAACCTTTTGGCAAGCCTCCGGCAAACCGTCCAGGAATAGCAGACAGAAAACACAGTGACTTAAAGTAGCCATGCAAATATAATGCAAAGAATATATAAGTGTAAATAAAATTTCACATCATGAGTTTTAAGTCAAGTTCTCTAAATCCCCAGTAGAGTTACTAGAAACAGTAGCTTGCTTTCCGTGCTCCTTTTGGATACGACTAGCCCTACAGTTCGGACTCTCATGGTTCTGAATTTGATTTCACAAGTGCAATGTGAAACAGTGAAAACACAAAAAGTGTCCAAATCTAGCAATTCATTTTGGAAAATCAATGTTTGAATCAAATGCCAAAAATGGACTGCTTTGCCAGATTACAAAGTCGCCACCTAAATATTTTAGAAAATTTAGGAAACCCGAGACTCGTGCCAAAGGCCATTAGTCTGTCATCACCAAAGTGTCTCAGCTCACGAACTTAGAGGCACGGGAGGGGAAGGTCATGAATTGAGCACCCCACTCACCCAATCAAAGATCAGCCTCTAATAATCATGACATGATTTTTATTTACATTATATGCTCTTGTTCCGGTTTTATTAGACTAACATTACTATGTGACACACATAGGTATAGACTAATTTGCAAAAGTTGGAATGCTTTGATTTCATGTTTGTTTGAAAATTGTTTTTGATACTCATCACTTGAAAAGGTGAGTTTGTACATTAATCAATTTGTCCCAATTGTGGCAATTAGCCTCCATCCACAGGCATTCAAACAGGTATATCATTTAAGCAATTAGCCTAATGGAAATATACTTAACATGGCACCACAAACATTCGATGCAAGATGCTAAAACTCAAAATTGCTCACCTAGTACTCTGAGCCAAAACAAAGCAAAATAATTAGAAAATATGCATGTTCCTAACTAATGCGATATGACTAATGCAACGCACACATTTATGTAATACTTAGGTTCGGCTGTGAGCATGGCATATGATTCCATTCAAGACATGTGATGAATCACGTATTCAAGTAATGAATTTAAACATTTGGTTAGTATGATGAGCCGAACCTTGGATGCATGCAAGACAATTGATGCAAAGCATAAAGATGCTAATTTGAAAAATGATGTTCTATACTAACCATCATAAGCAAATAAGTAAAAGGGAGAAAGACGTGGGGTTGGAAGACATACAATTTATTACATGTCGGCCCTTGCACAAGAGGGTCCGAATGAGTGTCGAATGTCTGGCTTTAAACTAATTATTACCAAGCCAAGTGAATGAATAAATAACTAACTAGCTAATTTATTACAACAAAATAAGCTAACTATCTAACGAATCATTTCTACAACAATATTAATTACGATGATGATAATTACAACAATATTGAAATCATTAATTTACAATTTACAATGGAAGCACAAGAATGGCATGCTCATAGCAGTTTTAGAAGTAACGTTGTCTGCCTTCCATGGAATCTGTCCTGTTTCACCTTCAGTCACTACCCTCTGCTTCTGCAAAACACACTACCTTGCCAAACATTGATGGCCAGCCGACCTCCAATGAAGCCCGGTCAGGCCTTAATTTTATGCAAAATCCTATTCTTGTGCTCTGGACTGAAAATAGTGCAGACAGAGTTATTCTGAACTCTGTTTCTCCCTTCTACTCTTCTCTCTCATGGTAAGCCTCAAGAGAAAAATGATGTCATTTCCAAAACTATCAATGAGCAAATTGATTGCTTGATAAGTTAGGGCATGATTTTGGACAAAAATTAATGAATACAATGAATCAATAACCACCCCTCCCTCCTATCATGGAGTAAGCTCAAAGAGGAAGGCAGGAACGCTTCAAGGTTCATCGAAACATCATGAATTGATGCAAGATAACCCTTGACACAATAGACTTGGCATAACGTGCAGCCGATTCCAAGCAATATAACTCATTTTCTTTATGTGGGTTAGTTCATTTTAGCAATTTTTTAGACCTTTCCATTCTTTAGTCCATTAGTTCAAGGTGATGATTATGACCACTAAATGAGAAGTGTGTCAAACAGGAAGTGATTCTCAACATAAAAGAGAGACTATGTCGTTGGCGATGGACCTCCATAGAGATTAAGCCATTAAATATAGATCTCTAGTTCATGTTTTGAATAATCATCAACTAGTTGAAACAACTCTCAAATGAAAGAAATGAATGGTGAGTTGATTATTAAAATTAGGCTCTTAAACATGGAAATTAAACAAAGAAAGGCCAAGAACAACATACAACAAGCTATATATGCGAACTTATGAGACAACAAGCAAACTAATCAAAACATGAATTAATTAAACAACCTAGGACAGCCCTAAAACAGCCCTTAATGGGTGAAAAATAGTGGCTCAAAGTGCATGAAAAGAGCCCAAAAAGCCAAACAACAAAGAAAGAAAACAAGGCTAGTAAGCACGAACAAGGAGGGGTGGCTAACCCCTCCACTTTTGAAACCTCAAAGCATGATTTTAGTCTCTTTTAAACTCTGAAAATCAATTTAGAAAGAAAAGAAAATGGTGTAAAAACAAGGGTTTGAGCTACAGGTAAAGGTGTAAGAAAGAGTGTTAACTCTCTCTAACCTTTGGTAGCTATCCAAACCCAAGCTTAGACACTTGAAAGAGGATCAAAACAATACAAAAATACAAGAACTAGATAGCAAGAGATAATAAAGAGAGCAAGAGAAGAGATAGTATGCTTATACCTCTCAAGAAAGTTAAGCTCTTTGTTGTGAATCAAACTAGGCCCAAACACACTCTCAAGCTTGAATTGTGTTGCTCAAGGCTCAACCAAGGTTCCAAGGCTAAGGTGTGAAAGTGTATATGGTGTATGGATATAGGTTAAAGGTTGTAAGCTTGCTCAAAGGTTGCTTGCACAAGAAGAAGAAGCTCTCAAGAAGGTGTATAAGCTTTTTAGAATTTGTTCAACCCTTAAAACAGAGATACAACTTTATTTTTGTAGAATTTGAGCAAAAGAGGTCATAAATATCTTCAAAAATAGACAGCTGGGGGGCGGGAATAGTGTTTCTCGCTACCAAGGCACGGCCGGCTACCAATGAGGCACGACCAGGCCTCAATGTGATCCCCTATCTCTCTACTTCTGACTCAGCATAGGGTGGCAAAATGTGTAAAAATGGATTTCTAAGGTACAAATAGTGGGAATACGGAAGGTTTGGGATTGTTTCGGAGCTTAAACACAGCCCCTTCATTGAGACCTCGAACCACGCATAACACCAATTTCATCATCGAGTGTACCGGGCAAAGCACTCGAGCCTTGCGGGCAGTGAAAAATAGGATGTCTACACATACTATCAGCACCTAAAAGTTAGTTGCCACATAGGGCGAGCTAAAGTCCAGTAAAGAATATCTTAAGCCACTGTATGATGCTTAACAAAGTCATATGGTGAATGCATATGAATGTCATTTACCAAAACATTACACTTTTCTCTTTCAAAATAATACAATGCCATGATTTTAAATCAATTCGTAAAACAATACTTTTTAAAATTAGACAACAAAGTAGTGAATACACAACACTGGCAATCTCTAGGTACGTGCCTACCAGTAGGCTATGCAAGCACTACCAAAGTCATTTTACTAGTACTAACCAGAAGGATCGGCACCTAATTGTGCGGATTTTTAGACTTTCACCAAGGACACACAGGCCAACATAGATAATACCAGAACAACACCCCCTAACCAAATTCACCAAGTTATTCACCCATTTTTCTCAAAACGATACATTTTCAATGTATAAGTATGAAATAATGTTCAATGCAAGATGTATGGATAATTGGTTTCAATTAACCTAATCCTCTTGCCATTTCTACAACAATCAAAGCTATCCTCCACCAATAGCCCAAAACATATATCTCTATACAAAAAATAAATCTCCAAACAACAGGTATAATTTCATAATCTTAATATATAAGTGATAATACATATTAAATTGTACTCTCATCATCAACAGATATATTCATTTTATCATTCCAAGAACTCAACATCTTTCCCTTTGTTCTTAGTCCAAAAATCAATTATTTCTAATAAAATATCTATTCCATTCAAAATCACAGTTAAAGGAGAGATTTTCAAGATTTCAACCCAAATTATCAATATAACCATCTCCACAACATTTCTCATGAACCCATTTGAAAACTCTTCTTTTATACTCCCAAAACCAAACCCAAACCCAAACCCAAAACCCAAATCAAACCCTAAATCAAACCCACAACTCCCAAATTACTACACTTTTCAAGGAACACATAACGAGGCTAAGAATCATACAAAGAGGTTACAGAAATCCCTACCTCAAGATTAGAAGGAGAGAAGAATAAGACCCGAAATTTGACGGAGTCAAAAACTAAAACTTTTCCAATTAGAATGTTCACCTCTACGAGCTCTATACTTTTTCCCAAAGCACTACAGTGGCGAGACCAACAAATTTGAGTGTATAAGGATGTTTAGACAAGAACTAGAGAGAGAGAGTGAATAAATTTGGTAAAGTTACTTTTTAGAGAGAGAGAAAGATCAAAAAGTGAAAGAAAATATCTTTTTCCCATACTAAAATACACACAGACCGCTCGAGTGACCAAAACACCACTTGAGCATCAAACACAAAGAACTGCTCGACCGACCAGGACATGGTTCGAGCGCATAACAACCCCCTCCTAGTAGTTCAAACCTACAACAATACCATTTGAGCAAAAAAACAAACCGCTTGAGCGTCAGACACATAATACCACTCGAGCGACCAATCCATGGCTCAAGCAAAGAACACCCCACTCCCAGAAGTTTAGACTGTAAACACAGATACTAGGAGAAACCAAGATCGCTCGAGCAAACCTGAAGAGAAACAAGAAGAAACTCTTTTGAGAAACTAACTCCCAATTTGTCCGAAACACAACCAACAACTCCAATAAAGTAATCCCAATTAACAACAAGACATCAAGAAGTCTAAACAATAATAATGAGTACCGAATTTCGGATTAAAGAATACAAAAGGATTGGGTCTTAACCCGAGTCGCTATATCGAATGTATTAACTATTCCCAATTTTTACATTTGAACCAGAGGATCTTTTGGATTGATGACCTTGTTTGGATCGAATAAAATCTTTAACATTCTATAACTATACAAAGTTGTCCGACTGTTGAAGTAGCACCATTAAGTTTCTAGATAGGTGACACTCTCTTCATACCATTTAAGAAATAACTTAATGAAAGTACATCTTCTTATTTTATCTTGGATGTCACAAGGGAGTTGAAGAAACAAATATAATACTTCTAATCGTAAAATGGTTTTGGCAACTAAATGGGTTGTCCTAATGAACTCGTTCATAAAACAGCTCTTCCCTACTATCTAAATTTTTTCTGATATTTTCAGCATTGTTTTGTGTCACCAAGTCTAGCACTTCTTGAGTCTCTGCTAGGAGTGTTTCCTTCTCTGGCGGTGTAAGTCTTGTGGATGTCGATGCTATCTGCAAGTTCTCGAGTTAGAGTATATGCTAAACTTTTTTTTATTACCATTAATATGTTCTATATCAAAGATAAATTGCTTTAACCAGAGTTGCCATCATAAAAGCCTCTCTTGCGCCTGCATGTTAGATAAATTCTTATTTACAAAGCCTAGTAGGCATTTGCAATCAGTTCTTATTAAAAATTGTTTTGGCACCAAAATATTTTTCAAAAATTATATTCCTTTTATTATGGCTAATAATTATGTTTCCATGGTGGGATAATTACATTCTGCTTGATTAAAACTTCCACTACAATACCTACATAGTTGATTATTCTCTTTTATTTTTAACACTGTGCTCCATGATTGTTACTTGCATCGATTTCTAGTATTAGCTCATCATTTTCATTAGGAAGTGTTAGGGTAGGTAAATCCTTACACTTTTCTTTTAAAAATTTTACTAATGTGGAGTCGGCTGAGTTCCAAGTCCAACTCTCATCCTTTTTTAATTTCTTTTGTAATGTTTTTCTTATTTTAGTCAAGTCTTTTATAAAATATGAGGCATGAGTTAAACATCCCTTAAATCTTTCTAATTGTTTCCTATCCAAGATTTTATTAGGAAATTTATTAATTTTTTCGAGAATATGAATTTGCATTTTTATTGATCCTACCATGATTTCAAGTCTTAAAAATTCCTTCTTTTTGTGTGTGTGTGTGTGTGCGCGCGCGCGAGCGCATACACACATTTCTTTTCACCTAACACTATTCCATGTTTTCACATTTTTCTATTATTATTCTGATATCTATTCTATGTTGTTCTATGGATCTAGAAAAAATTAAAATATCATTTATATATACAAGACATTATTTAGCTTCTTACAGATGTTATCCATTCTTCTTTGAATTTGAGGTACAATTTTTAATCCAAATGACATTACAAGCCATTCTCAATGTTTTTGTGACGCTTTAAAGACCGTTAGTAATACACTCTCTTCATTTACGTAAGCATCACTGTAGACACCCCATTTGGACCTCCCTTAGGACTTGGGCACTTCATGCTAAACACTCAATGATGAAATGTTACACTATCTAAATGTTCGAATCTTCAACAAAAACAATTCAGTTTTGAGCTTTAAACCCAAACCTTACACCCCATTTGGACCAAACCCTATTTTTCTAGCCTAACCACACAAAAAGCAGCAAAACCAAAAATGACCGGCAAGCTTATGTTGGCCAGACAACCATCTTCCTGGTTGGCCGACCATGTTTGCCGAGAGCAGATATTTTGCAATTGTAGCTGCTCCGATGCACGAGCTCCAAGCCAGCCGTCCTTTTTCAGATATTTTTGACATAAAACACCAAAATTCTATAAATACAACGCCTGTCCTCAATGTTTGGGGTTGAGAAACTTAGTAAGCAAGCCTTTTTCGAAGATATCCAAACCTTTTCTACCCTCTTGATATAGATACACTAGATATACACCATTGAAGCTTGATTTTGAAGCTTTTTGCTGAGATTTTGAACACTATTTCATATACTTGAGAGTGTTTAGCTTGTGATTTGTGAACCAAGAAACTCTACCTCTTCTCTAGACGTTGATTCTTTAACTCCTTTCATTTCATTTTCTTTTAAGCTTCATGTTTTTCATTCCAATACTAATTTTCAGAGTGTTTTTAGGCTTAAACATGTGATTTAAACCTTGTTGAATGTGGAAGGGTTAGCCACCCTTCCATAGGCTTGTTCTCTAGTGTTGCTCTCTTGTTGTTCTTCATGTTTTTGCTTCCTTTATTTCATTTTCAGTGCTATTTTAGGTAGATTTTGATTAAATATGAACTATATATATGTGTTTAAAGCTTATATAGATAGTTTAATTCTTGTCTCATATCTCTCTTCTTGGAAGATATTGCAAAGCTTTCTTCTAGTTCCTCTTTTGTAGCATGGAAATGGATGTTTCATCCATGTTCCATGGGTAAGAAGATAAGCTTGCAATCATCTCTTCATAGCTTTCACTTCTTGCTTTTACTTAGTTTAGTTTTTCTTTTCCTTCAAAGCTACATGAGAGCTTTTTCATCAAGACCATTAGAGACTCTCTTCTAGTTCCTTTGAAGCATGGAAATAGAGGTTTCAATCCATCTTCCATGAGTAGGAAGAAGAGTTTCTTTGGTTTTCTTAATGATGGACCCTCTTGTGTATGAACTTTGTCTCCAAGAATGGCTCCTTCTAAACCTATTCTCTCTAAGCTTGAGTAATCACTTGCTCTTGTTTTCTATGAGATTTAGTGGGGTTTGGCCATATCTTTGATTGTATCTTTCATAATTAGTTTTAGTTAGCTTTAAATCCATTCATTGCCATCCCGTTGCTTTGCTAATCATCATTTAAATACCCTTGGGATGTTTGATGATTTGTGAAGCAAACCTACTCTCTCCTTAAGAATTTTTCATGTCAAGAGAGAGAAGGAAAAATGAACATCTGTCGGAAACCCCCTATTTTGCTCTGTTCCAGTTCTGATTGCTGCAAATCCTCATCAATGGGCGGCCGGCCAGTCCCCTGTACGGCCAACCACTTCTATAGGTCAATTGACCATTTCTCATAGAATTCCTCCCCCTGGTGTTTTCATTACTTCAAAAAGAAATGGATAAAAGAAACCCAAAAAAAAAAAAAAAAAAAAAAACTAAGGAAAAAAGAAGGAAAAAAAGTCAACCATCAAGCCAGGGGTATCCATTGGAATGAAATCCCATCAACCTTGAGGAAAGGAACTTTTGTCTAAAATCAAGGAAGCCAATGCGAGGAGATACCACATTGCGAGAAGAACCAACTCTAAAAATAGAGCAAAAGAAAGGAAGAAGACATGCATAAGGGAATGGAAAACCACGCTCAAATCAAGGTGAAGTCAGTTCCAGTGGTAGGGCAAGGATGACTATTGATCAAATTCACTGCAAATGTTGTAACGCTATCCTTGAGAGTCTCGCTAGGTCAAAAGCGCGAAAGGGTGACCTAGCCAAAAGTTATAGTATAGAAAATGAGAAATCAAACAAATAGAGCTCGCAAGATTAAAACCCGAAGGGGCGACTTTGGCAAAAGTTAGAGTGCAAAAGGAGGGTGTCAATACCCGAGTAAACCTCAGCGATCAACTGCGCTGGCATGATTCCCATTCTTAGGATACGTAGGCAAATTTGTCCTGAAGTTCGGTCTTAATAATATCCATCTCATCCATCTCAACCCGATAAACCTTGCCCAATTTTTGTCGTCAGCTTCGCATCAATCTATAAGCTACACCGACTACTGTACATGTCATACTTGCGTTAGGTAAGAAAAAACTAGCTTGAATCAACAAGTGGAGAAATTTTCACTACTTGAACTTATCATTAGAATCTCTAACTTGAGCAAAAGAGGAATCAAAACTCTAGTTTTACAAAATTCAGTTCTAAATGGGAATATAAGTAATACGAGGGGCACTATGAATGATCAATCACCTTGAGTCTTTTTCTACTTTTGGGTCAGTTGTGAGTTCTGTTGTGTCGCACCTAGTATTTGTCTCGGTCTGTGCTCTTCATTGAGTCACCTTAGCGTGTTTGTCGCTCAAAGTTCAACAGAGTGGCATGGTCAAAATTTCATATATGAATATTTGCTCCAAACTCAAAAACAAGTCCATGTTTGGAATTCATAAACAAACTGAGAATGCCCATACAAGGGGCATCGCGTTCGTGATCAGTGTATGTGAGGAATCCATCACTACTTTGGAGGAGATTGGAGTAAGTTCTCAACATGTCGGGGCAAAAGAGAAGCATGAGTCTGATTGGTTGGCAACTGATCTAGGATTTGATGATCCCCATCACACGTGCCTGCATAATGTTAAAAAAGGTGGCCAGTGGCTAGACACTAGGGGCAATTTTCAGTACATCTGATCGGGTCATCAATTGAACAAGGGGCATGAACTCAACCTTTCTAGCAATCCACTCAAAGCCATTTGTTGGGCACTTTCCTCTGGGTTAGGGTAGCTCACCCCCATAATGATTCTAATATGATTCAGCTTTCGAAAGTTATCTCCGACCATTTCAAAACTCTCTTGGGATTGCCATTTTCCCTCTAATTAATACACGTGCTTTATGGATGCATGCTCATACATTCAGGTTGATTTGATTTACATGCTTGGTTACTCATGTTCTTGACTTTGTTTTGTACTTGTAATAACAGAGGGTCATCGAGTTACCTTCCGCAGTGTTTTTCAGTTACCTTTCAATAAGTTGTGGCAAGTTTCCCTACACTCATTCCATAAGGTACATGATGCACTATCTTATGCATTCATCTTGTATCGCACTGTTTTGTGCACTTCACCCCGCACTGTTTTGTGCACCCCACCCCGCACTGTTTTGCACACCATCATCGCACTCTCTTGTGCACCCACATCGCACTGCTTTGTATGTTCACCTGCATCACACTATTTTATGCATTTAACCCGCATTGCATTGTCTTGTGCACCTACATTGTACTATTTTGTGCACCCTCATCACACTATCTTGTGCACCCACATCGCACTGTTTTGTGCACCTGCATAGCACTGTCTTATGCACTCACCGAGTCTAGGAAACCTTAAATCCTCTAAAAGTGCAATTCCTTTGGTGTTTGTCATGCCCGAACGACTTCAAGTGATCCAGTATAGCCACCTGATTGTGTTTATAGTGAGTTCCTAGGAGATCAACTGAGACAGTGGAAACTAGAGTTCGAATGGCGATGCCTAGAACACAACGGTTTGGAATTTTTTAGACTAAAGTTTGGTTTAAATACCCAATGGTGTATCCTCAGCTTAAAATCTATATGGCACCCCATAGGTTGACATTGCTTGTATGCACCTTAATTCTGGATACTGAACCAACCTAGTCTGTCACCTTATTGGAGAATAGGAAAGTTACAAACTTGGCCAAGGATAAAAGTAGTACCTGTGGTTTGGAAGCACAAGCTGAAGGAAGAAGTCTCAAAACCAAAAAGAAGAGGAAGATCTCCGTAGAATGAGGTGAGTCATCGCCAATTGCCCTATAAGTGCTTTCTAAGGGCGACCACTTCCTAGCTACTACATCATATCTATTATCATCTATTACCTCTATCACATTGCATATGGCATTTATCATGCATCTACTACATTATCTATTACATCCATTACATCATACCATTTATTGCCTGCATCCTTTCCATGTTAAGCTTAGTTTTGGCATGTGCTCATACCTTTCCCGCATTGAAGCATAGCTCTGCATGTGTACGCACCTATTCTGCAAGAATTGTGATCTGAGGGTGTCGGCACCTTTTCTGTGTTAGATGTGGGTTTCTTCTGTGTCCATGCCTTTTCTAGGTAAGACGTAGTTCGGCCTGCACCCCTTATTCACTTCATTCATTGCATCCATTGCATCATGGGATCATTATCTTTCCCCAGCAGATCATTCCTTACTTATATCATACCACTCAATTACTTATACTTTTTCTGCAAAAGGCAAAGTTCCGCATGTGTACGCACCTATTCTACAAGAATTGTGGTTTAAGAGTGTCGACACCTTTTTCTGTGTAAAATGTAGTTTGATTTGCATTCCATTCCTTTATGATATTCGTGTGGTAAGCACTGCTCATAGTTTAGATTGTTGCATTGCATTGTGTATTATTTGTATCCTGTCCCTGAACTACGCTGGTTTGATTCCTTACAAAGGAATACGTAGGCAACCTTCGGGTTTAACCAATTGCATTTGCATTTTGTTTTGTTTGCCCAAGTATTATGGCCTTGTTAAATGGGTCCTCTTCGGGTTTGACATTCACTCACGTCATTCATGACTTCGACCATTGTCAAAGAAGGGCAACTATAGATATCCCATTTTGACCACCCTTAAAACTTGGTCGCTTCATTCTGAACACTCAATGATGAAATGTTACGCTATGTAACCATTCGAATCTTCAGCAAAAAAATTCAGTTTTGAGCTTCAAACTCAAACCTTGCACCCCATTTAGACCAAACCCTATTTTTCTAACCTGACCACTCAAAAAGCAGCAAAACCAAAAATGACCGGCAGGCCACATTATGTTGGTCAGTCGGCCATCCCCTTGGCTAGCCGGCCATGTTCGTCGAGAACAAATATTTTGCAGCTGTAGCTGCTCCCATGCACGTGCTCTAAGCCAACTGTCCTTTTTTTAGATATTTTCGACGTGAAATGCCGAAATTCTATAATACAGCACCTATCCTCAATGATCGGGGTTGAGAAACTTAGTAAGCAAGCCTTTTTCGAAGATATCCAAACCTTTCCTACCCTCTTGATATAGATACACTAGATATACACCTTTGAAACTTGATTTTGAAGCTTTTTGCTGAGATTTTGAACACCATTTCAGATACTTGAGAGTGTTTAGCTTGTGGTTTGTGGACCAAGAAACTATACCTCTTCTCTAGAGGTTGATTCTTAAACTCTTTCCATTTCATTTTCTTTTAAGCTTCTTGTTTTTCATTTCAATACTGATTTTTAGAGTGCTTTTAGGCTTAAACATGTGATTTAAACCTTGTTGAATGTGGAAGGGTTAGCCACGCTTCCATAGGTTTGTTCTCTAGTGTTGCTCTCTTGTTGTTCTTCATGTTTTTGCTTCCTTTATTTCATTTTCAACGCTATTTTAGGTAGATTTTGATTAAATATGAACTGTATATATGTGTTTAAAGCTTATATAGATCGTTTGATTCTTGTCTCATATCTCTCTTCTTGGAAGATACTGCAAAAATCTCTTCTAGTTCCTCTTTTGTTGCATAGAAATGGATGTTTCATTCATGTTCCATGGGTAGGAAGATGAGCTTGCAATCATCTCTCCGTAGCTTTCATTTCTTGCTTTTACTTAGTTTAGGTTTGATTTTCCTTCAAAGCTACATGAGAGCTTTTCCATCAAGACCATTAGAGACTCTCTTTGAGTTCCTTTGAAGCATGGAAATGGAGGATTCAATCCATCTTCCATAAGTAAGAAGAAGAGTTTCTTTGGTTTTCTTAATGATGGAACCTCTTGTGTATGAACTTTGTCTCCAAGAATGGCTCCTTCTAAACCTATTCTCTCTAAGCTTGAGTAATCACTTGCTCTTGTTTTCTATGAGATTCAGTGGGGTTTGGCCATATCTTTGATTGTATCTTTCATAATTAGTTTTAGTTAGCTTTGAATCCATTCATTGCTAATCTCGTTGCTTCACTAATCATCATTTAAATACCCTTGGGATGTTTGATGATTTGTGAAGCAAACCAACTCTCTCCTTAAGAATTTTTCATGTCAGGAGAGAGAAGGAAAAATGAACATCTATTGGAAACCCCCTATTTTACTCTGTTCCAATTCTGATTGCAGCAGATCCTCACCCATAATTAATGGCCGGCCGACCACATTGTTTTGTACAGCTACGGTGTTTTTTCAGTGAAACAAAGCAGATCCTAAGACCCAAAACAGAGTTATTTTTTAGACTGTGAATAGAGCAGCCTCTGGCAGTGAGTAGTGGGGGTTTCTGGAGGATGTTCTTGGTTGTACGCATACGATTCCTCGCCTTTCATTTGGACTTGTAATAATTATTTGCTTTCATTTGGACTTGTAATAATTAAGTAGTTCATTCATTTGTGTTTGTAATAATTAGTTGATTAGGATATTCAGATCCTCTTGTGTGAGAGTAAATGTATAATATTTGTATGTCTTCCAACCCCCATTTTTTTCTCCCTTTTATTTACATGATTATCGTGGTTGCATATAGTATCATGTTTTCATTTCATATCATTGCTATATTTTGTATCCATTTTTGCACACATTAAGGTTCGGTTCATCATTTTCAAATATCATTGTCATTTCCTACTTACTTGAATACATATGTTACCGCATGCTTTGACTTAATCCATATGACATGTTAATAAACCGAACCTAAAAAGATGCATTCTTGTATGTGTTACATTAGTCATGTGTATTGTTAGAGTTATGCATTTTTCTAATTACTTTCTTTTTCTTTGGCTTACCTTGGAGTACTAGGTGAGCATTTTTGCTTTAGCATATTACATATGTATTTGTGTTACCATGCTTAGCATCTTAGCATGAGGCTACGTGCTTACTCAAAATAAATTGTTTGAATACCTGTGGATGAAGGCTATTTTACTTGCATCAGGGATGATTTTGATCGAATGTATGTACAAGCTCATTTCTTTCTTTTTGAGTTGTGTGCACTCAAAACTCTTTTAAACCAAATCACATAAAATCAAGTCATTTCCAAAGCAAGCAAATCAGTGTATACTTGTGTGCCTCACATAATAAGTTAGCATAATTAAATCAGAACAAGGGTATATAATGTTGATAAAATTCACATCATGATTAATAGAGGCCGATCTTTGCTCAGGTAAGGGGGTGCTCAATTCGTGACATTCCCCTCTCATACCTAAGTTCCTGAACCGAGACAACTTTGGTTACAACGGACAAATGGTCTTTGGCACGAGTCACAAGTTTCCTAAATTTCTCAAAAAAATTTAGGTAGCGACTTTGAAATTTGGCAATGCAGTCCATTTTTGGCATCTCTGATAATTAATGGATTTTCTAAGATTTGTTGGATTTGGACTTTCATTTGTTGTCTGTTCCACATTGCACTTGTGAAACCAGATTCAGAACCACAGCAGTCCAAACTGTAGGGCTATCATACCCGAGGAGAATAAACCCCTCCAAGGAGCGTGAAAAACCAGCTACAACAGACAAATGGTCTTTGGCACGAGTCACAAGTTTCCTAAATTTCTCAAAAATATTTAGGTAGCGATTTGAAATTTGGCAATGCAGTCCATTTTTGGCATCTCTGATAATTAATGGATTTTCTAAGATTTGTTGGATTTGGACTTTCATTTGTTGTCTGTTCCACATTGCACTTGTGAAACCAGATTCAGAACCACAACAGTCCAAACTGTAGGGCTATCATACCCGAGGAGAATAAACCCCTCCAAGGAGCGTGAAAAACCAGCTACAATCACCCATTGCTTCTACAATATATAAAAGATTTAGCCTTGCCTTGTAGTTAGTAAAAACTTGAGAGTAGATGTCAAAAATGAGAAAATATATAAATAGCATATCCAATTTATAAGGAGATAATGCATAACTATCTTTCTCCATATGAGGATTATTTCGTTGGGTATGTTGTTTGATATTTGAGCAACTTGATTGTGATTTGTTGTAAATTCTTGATTGTGATGTGCACTGTAGTTTAATCATGGTAGTTATCACTTGAAGTTCAATCAATCTTTTGTTCTCCATCTACTCTTCCATTTCTCCCCATGATCATTAATTTTTTCAGAGATTTATTTTTTTACTTAATCCCATTTCCATGTCGTGTTGTCTTTTGCCACAGTGTTAATTTTATGGTTCGATTTTGATAGTATCTAAAATATTATTAGATATATTATGTATTTTTTAATGTACATATTTTACAATCATTTGATACAAAATATAGAAATAGATTTTATCATTTTGATATATGTTGCACTAATTTAATAATAATTAAATTTATTATGCAATAAAATATAATAATACTAAAAGGAATGGTGGGTTGTCTTATTTTGAATTCTTTCAATGCCTTTTTTAATTCATTTTTATTCACTGTTGATTTATGCAATATGCTGAGCGGAAAAGATGGAGTAATTCTAGCATGTCTCCAACGGCTACTGTTTTGAAGATTATACAAGAGTTGCTCTAATTGAAGAAAAGTAGCATTGCATAGAAAAGCAGAGCAAAGAGAAGGAAAGAAAAATTTGTGATATTCATTTGTTCTTAAAATAAATATTACTATGTTTTATTAAGTTATATTTTTTTAGAGTAAATTTGTTGAAATATTGACCAAAAATTGTAGAATGGTTTTCATGTTGGAACAATCTTCTGTGTATATAAAATAACTTGAACTAAAAACAAACAAAACAAATAAATAACATACCAGATTTATTTATCGAATCGAATTAAAATTAAGACCAAGTCAAGTGTGTGATACTCTGTCCTTAAGACAGATTCGCCCCGCTATGGTACTTACGGTTGAGTGGCGTCTATCTTCCAGGATACAATGATCTTCACAAATTTATAGAAGCACTTCAAATAAATTTGTTCGGCGAACCAAACCTGTGTTTTAATACTCTCTTTATTTAATTCTAAAACTAGAATGTAGAATAATGCATACAAATGAAATCTGGACAGCAATATCAAACATGCAGACTCAATTTTTTCGGATACTAAACACTGCTGAAAGTAGGTATATATAGGCATACAAATGCTGTCCCGAACAAATGCAACTCATGTACTGAATAGGTGTAAATTACGAACAGTTTCAGAATTTGAATTTAAACAAATTCTGTGACCGTTACACTAGCACACAAAAATTCAAACATGTGAAAAGGAAAGATCCGTTGGTACAAGAACCAAAACAGTTTGGAACTTTTATCATTTAAACTATTAGAATAGTTTATTCAATCAAACCTCTCACTGAATAACTTTATTAAACTATTAAATAGTTTAATCAATTTTTAGGAAACCACTAAGGTACTAAAAATTTGAATTTAGAATTAAATTAAATTCCCACAATTACAAACTTTAAGAAACCACTTAGGAACCCAAAATTTGAATTTAGAATTAAATTAAATTCCCACAATAATTTTTATTGAAAAAATTCAAATGAATTTTATCTAAAAAATTAATGTTAGACTCGAAAACGACGTCAACTTCCCATTCACTCATAAATGGTTTTGACGTTCCGTCTTAACCGTGTGACTTGCCACACGGCAAGGAACACGTCACCTCTTCGGACCCACCTGAAAAATATGTCTATAATTAAACCATTTTTCCAACAGTCCCCCACATGAATGGAATTTGACGAAGAGAAAATGCAACAACATGACCTAATTACAGAGAGTACAGAAATTGAAAATATTCTGCAAAGGATATGTAGCTTTTGGCTTTGAACCTTCCCTTGTGAAACACTATCGGATTTACTAGCTAACCAGTGAACATGATGTCTTGAACTGTTCAGCCGTTTGTGTAAACCAAGACAATAGAACTCACACAGTATATTCCCAGACACAGTTTAGTTCTCACTATTGTGTTCATTTTGGCCCTGAACAACCTGGTCTTCATGAGTGCTCTAGAGAATTATAGCCCTTCACAAATCTCACAGAACTGGCCCAATTCACACTCACATAGGTGATGCTTATAAAGAGTATCCTGCCATACTCCACTAGGTTTACCTAGTTATAAGAATCATTAAAATTTTACTTAACCTCAAACGCTGCAGACATCACTATTTCATCAAAGAAATGGGTAGGAGTTAGACTCCCCAGTGATCCTTCTGAGTCAATCACAACTCGGTTGTCCCTTTAAACCTATCTTGGGATCTCCAGTCAACTAGGTTGGGTTGCCGTTGTGGTAACTCTTATTTAATAGGCTTAAGTCACATTCCCCTCGATGAATTTTCAACTAACTCTCTTGCTAACCCTTTGGTTAGTGGATCCGCTATGTTGTCTTTAGACTTAACATATTCTATGGAAATAATTCCATTAGAGAATAGTTGTCTCACGGTGTTATGTCAACGACAAATGTGTCGTGACTTACCGTTATACATATGACTCTGTGCTCTACCTATAGCTGATTGACTATCGCAATGTATGCATATAGCAGGCACCGGTTTTGGCCATATTGGAATATCTTCAAGGAAGTGGCGAAGCCATTCTGCCTCTTTCCCTGCTTTGTCTAAAGCTATGAATTCTGATTCCATAGTAAATCTAGCAATACAAGTCTGTTTGGAAGATTTCCAAGATACAGCCGCACCACCAAGAGTAAAGACATACCCACTGGTGGACTTCGAGTCTCTAGTATCCGATATCCAATTTGCATCACAGTATCCTTCAAGTACTGCTGGATATCTAGTATAATTAAGCCCAATGTTACGAGTAAATCGGAGATATCTAAGAACCCTTATAATTGCTTTCCAGTGTTCTACTCCTGGGTTACTCGTATATCTACTTAATTTACTTACTGCATAAGCTATATCTGGGCGAGTGCAGTTCATCAAGTACATTAAGCTTCCAATAATTTGGGCATACTCTAATTGAGAAATACTTTCCTGTACATTCTTAGAAAGATACAAATTAACATCTACAGGAGTTCTAGCAAGATGATCATCATCTTTGCTGAATTTGTCAAGTATTTTCTCAATATAATGAGATTGTGACAAAGCATATCCTTCTGATGTTTTGGTAATTTTCATACCAAGAATTACATCAGCAATGCACATGTCTTTCATGTCAAAATGTCTATTCAACATTTTCTTGGTAGTTTTAATCATGTCATTATTACTACCTATGATGAGCATATCATCTACATAAAGACATACAATGACATAACCTTTGTCTGTGTTTTTAATATAAACACATTTGTCACACTCATTAATTTTAAATCCATTTGACATCATTGCCTTGTCAAATTTCTCATGCCATTGCTTTGGCGCTTGTTTTAAACCATATAATGATTTAACCAATTTACACACTTTCTTTTCTTTTCCTGGAATAGAAAAACCTTCTGGTTGTTCCATGTAAATTTCTTCATTTAACTCACCATTTAATAAAGCGGTTTTCACATCCATTTGATGAATTTCTAGATTGTATAGAGATGCAATGGCAATTAGCATTCTAATGGATGTTATTCTAGTAACCGGTGAGTATGTGTCAAAATAGTTTAGACCTTCTTTTTGTCTAAATCCTTTGACCACAAGTCTTGCCTTGTATTTGTCAATTGATCCATCCGCTTTCATTTTCCTTTTGAAAATCCATTTGTACCCAAGAGGTTTACAACCTGGTGGCAAGTCCACTAATTCCCAAGTGTAATTTTGCAAGATAGATTCAACTTCACTGTTGACAGCTTCTTTCCATAAAGGAGCTTCAGGACTGGACATAGCCTCTTTAAAAGTTAAAGGCTTATTTTCTAACAAATATGTTAGAAAATCTGGACCAAAAGATTTTGAGGTTCTAGCACGTTTACTACGCCTAAGTTCCTCTTCCTCATTTTGATCTAACTCTTGTTCTTGATCATGTTCTTGATCCTAACTAGTAATAGCATCAAAAGATCTTTTATTAGTACTAGTCTCTTGTCCAGTCTTCTTTGGAAATACATGTTTAAAGAATGACGCATTCCGAGACTCAATAATAGTATTTACATGCATTTCGATATGTTCTGATTTATGAATCAAAAACCGATATGCACTACTATTCTTAGCATAACCAATGAAAATGCAATCAATGGTCTTAGGACCTATCTTAGTCTTTTTAGGACTAGGAATAGCCACTTTAGCCAAACACGCCCACACTTTTAAGTATTTGTAGGATGGTGCTCTACCATGCCACATTTCATAAGGTGTTTGATTCACTTTCTTTCGGGGTACTTCATTTAAAATATAATTAGCAAAAAGTATTGCTTCCCCCCAGAAGTTCTGAGGTAATCCAGAACTGATTAACATGGCATTCATCATTTCTTTTAAAGTCCTATTTTTCCTTTCAGCAATTCCATTTTGCTGAGGTGAGTAAGGAGCGGTGGTTTGATGAATTATTCCATGTTCTTTACAAAACTCACCAAAAGGTGATTCATATTCACCACCTCTATCACTTCTAAGTTTCTTGATTTTCTTACCAAGTTGATTTTCAACTTCATTCTTATATTGAATGAAAGTTTCCAAAACTTCATCCTTGGTTCGAATTAAATAAACATAACTATATCTAGTATAGTCATCTATAAAAGTGATAAAATACTTTTTCCCACCTCTAGTTTGAATTGATTTAAAATCACAAATGTCGCTATGAATTAATTCAAGTGGTTCCGTACTTCTTTCAATTGAATGAAAAGGAGTTTTAGATAATTTTGCCTCAACGCAAATTTCACATTTATGATTTGAATCAATGTTAAATTTAGGTAAACATTCCATATTAATTAATCTACGCAAAGATCCATAATTAACATGTGCTAGTCTACCATGCCATAAATTTGAAGACTCAAGCAAGTAAGAAGAAGATGTAGTATTATTAATAACTGAGGGTACAACGGTCATTACATTTAACTTGAAAAGGCCATCAGACATGTAACATTTTCCTACATACATCCCGTTTTTGGTAAGTACAAACTTGTCACTTTCAAAAACTAGCCTAAACCCATTCTTACTCAACAAAGATCCGGAAACTAAATTCTTGCGAATATCCGGTACATGCAGCACATTGTTGAGAGTGAGTTCCTTTCCAGATGTCATTTTGAGTACAATCTTTCCTTCTCCTTCAACTTTGGAAGTTGAGGAGTTACCCATAAAGAGTTGTTCACCATTGTCCACTATAGAATAAGATGTGAACATCTTTTTGTCGGCATAGATATGGTGAGTAGCACCAATGTCCACCCACCATTCTTTAGGATTTCCGACAAGATTTGCCTCGGAAACAACTGCAGAAAGATTTATGACATCTACACCATTGGAAATTATATCCATTTCGGTCATTTTGGCTTTAGCAACCTTCTTACTAGATCTGCCTTTGCCTTTACGTTTGTAATGGCAATCTTTGGCCTGATGTCCCTCTTTGTTACAAATGTAACATATGCCATTAAACTTGTATTTCTTAGTTTCCCCTCCTTTAGATAGCATTCTCTTCTGCCATCTTTTAAAAACAGTTTCTAAGAACTTCTCTGGTTTTCCACCATGATTCACTGGCACAGTCCCAACATAAGGAGGGGTTGGTGTGATAGCAATCACCATACCAGTACTGGTTTGAACATTAGATTGACCAGTTTTAATAGCCATAAATTCTAAATTATAAACCACAATTAGAATTAGAATTTAATACTACACAGAAAATTAAAACCAAAAAAACACAGAATTTTAAATTCTGTAAAAAATAAAAGAAACAAAAATTGTAACTTTTATTTCCAATTAATTTGAAAATAAAATTAAATTAAATTTTATTTAACCAAATTAATTTTACACAGATAACTAATCCAAATTCACAGAATTAAATTCTGTAAAAATAAAAGAAACAAGAATGTAACTTTTATTTTCCAATTAATTTGGAAATAAAATAAAATTTTATTCAACCAAATTAATTCCACACAGAAAATTAAATTCTGTAAAATAAAAGAAATAAGAAAATAACTTTTATTTTTCAATTGATTTGGAAATAAAATAAAATTTTATATTTGACCAAATTAATTCCACACAAGAAATTAAATTCTGTAAAATAAAAGAAATAAAAATATAACTTTTACTTTTCCAATTAATTTGGAAATAAAATAAAATTTTATTTAACCAAATTAATTCCACACAGAAAATTAATTTCAGTAACACTTCAATAATTAAAATACTGAAAACAGAATTTTAATTAATGAAAACTCATAAAATAATTTCTAAAAAACCAAAATTAATTTTCTGACAAAATTCCACAAAAATATATTCTGAATTGTTAATGACACCAGTATCATACTACTAGTTGTCAAAGAAAAGAGACAGTATATTACTACTATCTGTCAAATAGTATATAATCACTATTTGTTTTTCCAACCAAAATATTATTTTGTAAATTTGCAGAAAATAATTTTTTTCCGAAATTATTTACGAAGAATGAAAAAGGGAAGCAAACGAAAAATTCTGTAAACAGAATAATTCGAATCTGTCTTAAGATTGTTGGAACAATCTTCTGTGTATATAAAATAACTTGAACTAAAAACAAACAAAACAAATAAATAACATACCAGATTTATTTATCGAATCGAATTAAAATTAAGGCCAAGTCGAGTGTGTGACACTCTGTCCTTAAGACAGATTTGCCCCACTATGGTGCTTACGGTTGAGTGGCGTCTATCTCCCAGGATACAATGATCTTCACAAATTTATAGAAGCACTTCAAATAAATTTGTTCGGCGAACCAAACCTATGTTCTAATACTCTCTTTATTTAATTCTAAAACTAGAATGTAGAATAATGCATACAAATGAAATCCGGACAGCAATATCAAACATGCAGACTCAATTTTTTCGGATACTAAACACTGCTAAAAGTAGGTATATATAGGCATACAAATGCTGTCCCGACAGGGCCGGCCCTGAGTTCGTCGGGGCCTAAGGCGAACTTCGGAAGTTGGGGCCCTTTTATATTGAAAAATAATTCATGAATAAAATGATAAATTATAACTTTTTTATTTGTTTGTAGCTATAACAAAATTTAATTACACATATAATCATTAAAATTATAAACAAAACAATTTAATAAAACAAAATTAGAACAAAAAGATTAGGAAAAAATTATTCAATTAAAATTGATAAAGATCTAGGTAAAAAAATTTGAGCAAAATTATTTATTCCACTAAAATCTAATAGATAAAGAAGGTAAAAATAAAAAATAAAAAAATAGGGCCCATATATTGTATGTATTATTTTTCTTGAGCCTAAACACTTTTTTTTTTAATATATATTTTCATTTTAATAAATATGGACCAAACTATACTTATAAATAAATATGGAGTAAATCATACATGGACCCAAAAAAATATTTTGGGGCCTTTTAAATTGATCCTAAAACCAAAAAAAAAAAACATTGAGCCTATAATATTTTACCAAATTTAGGGGCCCTATTTTTGGGCCAAATTTAGGAGCCCTATGTTATATATGTTTATATGTTTTACCAAATTTAGGGGCCCTATTGTTTTTTTATTTATTTATTTATATATTTTCATTTTAATAAATATGGGCCAAACACATTTATAAATAAATATGGACTAAATTATACATGGGCCCAATAAAACATTTGGGGCCCTTTAAATTGATCTTAAAACCCAAAAAAAAAAAAAAAAAAAAAAAAAAAAAAAAAAAAAAAAAAAAAGGGGTTGAACCTATAACAATTTTTTTAATTTTGGAGCCCTATTTTTGGGCCAAAATATGGGGCCTAAGGCACAAGCCTTACCTGCCTTAGGGCAGGGCCGGCCCTGTGTCCCAAACAGGTGCAACTCATGTACTGAATAGGTGTAAATTACAAACAGTTTCAGAATTTGAATTTAAACAAATTATGTGACCGTTACACTAGCACACAAAAATTCAAACATGTGAAAAGGAAAGATCCGTTGGTACAAGAACCAAAACAGTTTGGAACTTTTATCATTTAAACTATTAGAATAGTTTATTCAATCAAACGTCTCACTGAATAACTTTATTAAACTATTAAATAGTTTAATCAATTTTTAGGAAACCACTAAGATACTAAAAATTTGAATTTAGAATTAAATTAAATTCCCCCAATTACAAACTTTAAGAAACCACTTAGGAACCCAAAATTTGAATTTAGAATTAAATTAAATTCCCACAATAATTTTTATTGAAAAAATTCAAATGAATTTTATCTAAAAAATTAATGTTAGACTCGAAAATGACGTCAACTTTCCATTCACTCATAAATGGTTTTGACGTTCCGTCTTAACCGTGTGACTTGCCATGCGGCAAGGAACACGTCACCTCTTCGGACCCACCTGAAAAATATGTCTATAATTAAACCATTTTTCCAACATTTCATACCCTTCATATTATTCAAAATAGTTTTTGTGAGTGATTTTTAAGATAAAATTACTTGAATTATGTGTGACCAAGCGTAAGAGTCAAAACTAGTTCGGTTATTTTTGTGAGTGATTTTTAAGATTAAATCACTTAATTAGGTGTAACTAGGTACCAAATTCTAAACTAGCCAGAGTGATTGAATTTGGTGACTTGCTATAAATGTTCATTAGAAAGTGCTTTTCACTTCTTTTTTTTTAAATTTTATTTTTTATTTAGTGTTCTCATTTTTGAGTTATGCTATCTAAAAAAATTAGCACGTGTGCTTCAATTATTATTTTCTTTAATTGATAACAGGACGGTTGTCCTTAATTTATTAATTGTTTATGAGTGATAGCACAAGTGTATATACATTGTTAGGAAAAATGTTGGGATCCCTTTTTTCTTGATTCCTACTACTCCTAATATATTGGGAACTTTTACTTCTTGTTTACCCAAATTTTGGTATAAGAAAAGTCACTTTCTCATATTTGTACATCAGTTGTGCTACGTAACTCGAAAGACAGCCCCCCGAATCCCCCGAATTCAAAAACGACGTCGTTTTTTATTTTTTATTTTTTATTTTTTATTTTTTATTTTTTATTTTTTTTTCTTCTTTCAGAAGAAGAGAATCAAAGGAATAGAAGGAAGGAGGAGGAAGAAGGAGAAGGAGGAAGAAGAAGAAGAAAGAGAAGAATTGGAGGGCAGGGGGCCGACAAAATCAGGCTGGAGGCGGAGGCGGGGTGTAGACACCCCATTTTTGACCAACCTTGAGACTCAGACGTCACCGGTTGAGCGCTCGGTGGTGTTGCATATCGTGCTCGTTCAGAAGTCTCAGAGTCGCGGCCGTGAGCCCTCCCTCCGGACTTCCGAACCCTCTTCTGTGCCTTGCCTCGATTTGCGAATCAGACTCAGTTTTCTCTGTTTCTTTTCCTGAGGGGAGGGAGAGGTCCCGTAGACCATCTCTCAGTGGCCGTGGGCTACATTTCGTGGCCGTAGGCCATTTTTCCCATTTCGGAGCCCGGTTCCCGGTTTTCGAAGTCGTCAGGCCGTGTGCCTCGGTTCGGGACCGCCTAACCATCTCCGACTGCTCCGGTTTTTGGCATGCATCTCATTTACTCCCTTGTGAGGGACGCTGAGGCCTGAGAGACCCACTTCGTGGTCGAATGCCACTTTCGGTGCTTAACGGCCTATTTTCGGGACCCCGAACTGCGTGTTTTGGCCCCCGAGCATTCGTTTTGCATCGGTTTTCGTTCATTTTTGGCAGGTACCTCTGTTTTATCACCAGGAAGGTCACTGAATGGTGGGAGGCCAACAATTGTCTCAGCAACCAATTATATTCCTCCGGCGCCCTCCGACGCCCGTTTTTCTCACTTCCGAGCCAATGTTGACCACCCTAGGGCCACCTTATTCAACTCCAGACCCCATATTTGTGTTGTACACACCTGGGAGGACCCTAAAATCATATGGCCGGCCAGAAATTCAATTTGACCCTTTTGAACCCCTCCTAAAAGTGGCTTGTTCTCTCTCCTGTTTTACATTTTCCAGATTTGAACCACAAGGTTGTGATGAGGGGACATGGGAGGACACCAATATTTGGTGGCCGGCCAGAAAATCCAATTGACCCTTTTGACCCTTGGCCGGCCGGCCATGGGGGGTGGCCGGCCGGCCACCTGCAACCAAGATAGTTGGCCGGCCATGATCCTTGCAGTGTGTGTATTACAGTTGTATATCTGTTTTCCCCCAAAAAGATCTGTATCCGGGGGAAAACTTTTGGAGGGAAACTTGATGCAATTTCCCTCCACTTTTTCCCTCCTTTTCTCCCCCTCTCTTGTCCATAAAACCAGCCTCCCAGGTTTGGTTTTAGGGTTACAAAATTTCCCTAAGAGTCTTGCATACATTTCCCTCCATTTCTCTCTCATTTTCCTTCAAAAATCCCAAGTTCCACATCATTTCTTCATCACCACCAAGCACCACCACCACTACTCCATCTCAGCAGCTTGGAGGAGTTTTTCAGAGGCCAAGGGAGCTGCAATTTGGTCCAAGAAGCAACAAAAAGATTGGTCTTCAAGGGTAAGTCCATTTCCCCTCTTTTTGAGCTCATTTTTGTACCATTTCTTAGCCTTATTTCCTTGCTGTTTTGAGCTCCGGCCATAACTGGAAATATCATTTTTTTGAGCTCCTTTTCATCTTCCATTAAGGGTCCTACCCTGTTTGGGACCCCCACCTTGCACCTTCTTCATTACCCTCTTGAATGCCATTTTTTTGCATAGTAATTTTGGCCCATATGTAATCTGTTTTGGAGCCTGATATAAACTGTGAGTAGGCTTATTTTGAGCCCCTCTTCAACATTGAAGAATGGATCAACACTGTTTGGGACCTCCATGTATCACTTGTCATTATCACCCTCTTTGGTCCCCTATTTTGCATTATTTATTAGGCTATTGTGTCTCTGTTTTTGGGCTTTGGTCCGAACTAAAAATGGCCATAAAATGACCCCCTCTTCATGTTTCATTAAGGGTCTAGGGCTGTTTGAGATATCCTTGGTATACTTCATGTTATAGCCCTCTTGTGGCCTTAATTTTGCATGGCATTTTGAGCATATTTTCATACTGATTTGGGCTTGATCATCTACTGTAAAATGCCATATTTTGGGACCCTCTTCAACATTGTTGAAGGTCCCTCACTTGTTTGAGACCCCCTTATATCAGTTACTTCTTTGCCCCTTCGTTGGCTCATTTCTTGCATGAATTGTTTGCCATACTTGTATCTGTTTTTGGGGCTTGTCATCTACTGAAAAACATAATATGTTTGGTCCCTCTTCAGTGTTGTAGAAGGATCTTTTTCTGTTTGGGCTTTGCATCTACCACTTGCCTCATTGCCTCCCTTGCGGAGCCATTTTTGCATGCTTATTTTGCTCTATTTGTACCCACTTTTTGGCCATGCTTTGAACTGTAAAAATTCTTATTTTGGGGCTGCCTTGCTTCTTTCTTTTCATTCCATGCACCAATTATGCGTGCTTTGTATAGCTATAGGCCATTTCATGTGCTTAATTCCATGTTTCGGGACTCGTTCCTTGCATCGAGTGTCATTTCGCCTTGTTTCGGGGCTGTTTTCCCCCTCATTTTGCTACTGATTTTTGCATGTTGCATATCATATTCCATGTCTTTGCCATGTCTCATTAGAGTGGCATTTCGGTGCCTGAGGGTCGGTCATCGGTTTGCGTGCACGCGTGCGCGCATTTCGAGTTGACTTGTTTTCATCTGATGGCCTCTTATGTGAGTGTGGCTGAGGCTCTCTCATGTTGGTGTAAGCCTATATTGCATTGCGTATGCCATTTCATCCATAGCATTGTGTATGCTCGGTTGTGTATCACCTCGTGTAACGTGTATGCCATTCCATAACATTGTGTATGTTAGGATTGTATCTTAGTTGCATTTCATGCATGTCATGCATATTGCATTGTGTTCGGGATAGGAGTTAGCCCGGGCACGGGAAACGAGGTACGTTTCGTACTCCGAGTGACGGAACGTGTCTCAATTCCCAAGTCACCGACACTCCAGATTATCCATGATGGAGTTAGGTCTTGTTGTGTTTTCATATGCATTCATTCTACATTGATTTGTGCAATTCGACTCCTCGGCCATCATGCATCGAGATGCGTGATTGGTGGTACGAGGATCGAGACATGCATACATTTGTGAAAATACATTGCTATGCCCCTTTCCTGCTCTCTGTTGCAGCAAAATCAAGAATCAGCGGTCTTCCGAGGCTTGGCGCGCTTTTCAAGAATCATTGCAAAACAGAGGCTAATTGGGGCATTCCAGTAGATTTCCGCGCAAAGCAGCCCAAACATGCATCATTCCATCATCCGGAGCAGAATCAAGGCAGTCCCTGACTTGCATGCCAGTTTTATTATTTTCTTAGTTAATTTGTAAATTAATTAGGAATTTGCACATTATTTGGACTGTATTATTTGGACTGTACTATTCTTTCATTCGGGACTGTATATTTATTTGGACCCTCTGTGCGAGGGCATAATTGTAATAAGTGTGCGTGAGTGTGATGTATGTCTTCCAACCCCACGTCTTTCTTCCCTTTTATTTACCTGCTTATGATGGTTAGATTAGGGCATATTTCAATTAGCATACAGTATGATAGCATGTTTGCATTCATTCATCTGTTTTGCATGCACCGGGCTCGGCGCACCATACTAACTGCATTGTACTTCAATTACAAGATGAATACATGTTAGCTGTAGCATTCCATATGCCATGTTTAGAATAGCCGAGCCTGCTATAGTTGCATTCTGCATGTGTTGCATTAGGCATTTCAGCATATTTAGGATCATGCATGATTTCTAATAAACTTCTGTTTTGGCTTGGAGTACTCGGTGAGTTTTATGCTTTAGCATCCTTGCATGCGTGTGAGTGACTGCCATGATAGCATGCTTACCATGAGGCTAACTGCTTATGTGATATAACTGCCTTGAATGCCTGTGGGTGGAGGTTGGGTTACTTGGATTGGAACAATTCATCAAATGCCTGTTTTAAGCCCACTAGATAGTGGCAAAATCATGTTTTTCTAAGCCCACCCGAGGGTGGCAAATCCACGTCTTAGCCTACCTGCGGGTAGCACCATCAAACCATTTTCAAACAAATAAACATGAAGTGTTTTGTTCCAATTCAGGCGACCAAGTCTATACTTGTATGCTGTGCGCATCACATAGTAACCTAGGCTAATAACCGGAATAAGAACACACAATGTTTTCAAAAACAGATATCATGGTTAGTAGAGGCCGGTCTTTGACCGGGCGAGCGGGGGTGCTCACGAAGTGACCTTCCCCGATCGTACACAAGTTCCCGAGCCGAGGCAACTTTGGTGATGACGGACATGTGGCCTTTGGCACCGAGCCAGGGTTTCCTAAATTTTCCCATAAAAAAATATTTAGATGGCGACTCTGTATCTGGCAAAACAGTCCATGTTTGGCACTTCTTTCAAAAAATCTGTTTTCTCAAAACGATTTGCCAGATTTGGACTCTTTGGTTCAAGATTAAGAACCGTGACATTCGAGTCCCTTGAACTGTAGTGAGCCCAAATGAACAGAACGGGACTTAACCCTCCCGGGGCGTTCGGGGACGTCTACACGGGAGCGGAGGCGGGGCGGAGGCGGAGGCAGAGGCGGGGGCTGCGAGGCGGAGGCGGAGCTGCTGCGACGAGCGACGGAGGGCGACGATCGGGCGGAGGCGACGACAGGCGGAGGGCGATGGCGGGCTCCTCCTCTTCCCCTCTCTTCTCTTTCTCTCCTATCTCATTCGGGGGATTCGGGGGGCTGAAATTAGGGGGAAAAAAACATTTTCCTTTGTACATTTAAAATATACATATATATATATATACACACACACATAGAGATAGAGGTAGCATAGCATATATAGGTATATGTATACATGCATACATATTATCTACCCTTATATCCATTAGTTTTCTTGATTGTTTGTGTCGACTTCTAGACCTTGAAATCATATATTTAATAAATTAATAATTATATCTCTCGTATTAATTTGTTTTTCCCAATTTTTAGATTTATGGTGAATCTGCATCATCTAATTAGGCATCATAATGGGGAAATGAGGAGTGGTCCCTGGAGGACCAGGACTAATAGGTAAATGGTTTTGTGCTACCTACTCTCCAGGTATACATTATTTGACCTTCTCTCTTGACTTCTGATTTGAAGTTGCTCTTAAATTGCTAAATTTGGGATAGTATTCCATTTTCTTTTCCCTTTTGTTTTCAACTCCTCTTATTGAAAATTTTAGTACCTATCAAGGTTTTGAAAAGTGACTGTGGTCGCTGTAATGGTAGCGGTGGCGCAATTACAGTTATAGGGTATAAAGGTCGTAGTGTAACAGTTACGGTAATCAAAATTGTGAATTTTTTTATTTTTCGCACAATTTGAAAAAACTTACCAATATGCATATTTTTTTTTTCAGAATCATATTTATTGGGTTTTAAAATAAACTTTGATAAATTTTTGATAATTTTTAAGTATGATCCAATATATTTCATATTTTTCAATTACTATAAAATGGGTTTTTTTACACTTTATTTCAATAATTAATTACTCTATATGTCATAAATCCATATTATACTCGTGGCAAATATTTCTTTTATTGAACTTAGATGTATAAAATTATTTTTAATTATTATATTTGTGGAAGCATACGTAGATTTTAACTTAAATAGTTTTTAAAAAGTATACATCCTTAATGGAAGAACCTACCAAAATACATAACATCATAGCACAATTCACAAATAATAGAGATTACATTTTACATAATGTTACTACTAAAATTACATAATGTCACCACCAAAATGAGTGACATGGTGCATTTTGGCATTCAGATTGTTGAGTTTGATTGCTGCTACTACTTTCACCCATCCATTAGGAAATATATAAGTGAATGTTGTCATCATGTTATCCCTTTTATGTTTGGTACACTGGGAGAGAAAATGGATACCTTGGCTGAAAAGAATCAACATACTCTTCTTGGACTTATAAATAATTTGGCAAAGTGTATTCTAAAGGACCATGTTGTTGAGGGGGCCAAGGGTAATTTTGTTGAGGTGGGTAAGGATAGCTCTGTCTATCACTGTTATAGGATGGGTAAGGGTAATATGGATAACTCTAACTACTATAAGATGAATCAAGTTGTTGGTCTCTGCTTCTTATTCTTCTTTCATTCCTACGTGTATCACTACCATGAAACCTCTTAGGCTGTTGGGGTAAAGGTGCAATAGGTTCTCCAACATCATAATGTTCTCCAATATCACATAATCTAAATCCTCAACTAAAATCTTCACTTCCTATATCAAAACTAGTACTATCACCACCATTATCGCCGCTACCCTCACCGTGAGAAGTTTCTCCACCGTCACCATTATCACCTCCTCCATCAGATGGTATTAAACCACCACTATTGTCATTTTGAGTTGGAGCAGGAGTTGAACTTTAAGAAGTGCATCGAGCTTGATATCCATGGGTGCCACCACCATCACCACCATTGTTGCCGCCACTGTCACCGTGAGAAGTGCCTCCATCATCACCTCCTCCATCAAATAGTGTTAAACCACTACTATTGTCACTTTGAATTAGAGTACGAGTTGAGCTTTATAAAGATTTTATATATATATATAAAGAAATTTTTAAAAAAATGTGCCATAAAAATTGTTGTCACAACACATTACAATAACAAAATAAAAAATATTCATAATTAAATATTAAATGAAACGATTATAAAAAATAAAAAATAAAAAAATGTAACCACTATTTATACATTTGGATTTTACATGCTAATAGAATCATATAAAAAGACATTTTTTATGGCATTTTTTGAGCTATTGTTTTTTTTTTTATTTTGTTTTATAGAAAAGAATTTTTTTTAAAAAAAATTTTGCCATCAAAATTGTTATCACAACACATTACAATAACAAAATAAAATATATTTATAATTAAATATTAAATGAAATGATTATAAAAAAACATTCAACCACTATTTATACATTTGGATTTTACATGCTAATGTAATCATATAAAAATTATAAAAAAAAATTATAAAAAAAAAAATTCATACGTAGTTGTTTTTTGGGGCTTCAATCACTTGAATATTTGTTATTTTTTTAAATAACCTGGAAAAAAAAAAACAAAAAAAAAAACTGACATATATAAAATGTTTTAATATAATTATAGGTGTTATGATTTTTAGATATTATAAAAAAAGTCAATTACTGATTATTATATATAAAATGCTAAAATAAGTACTTAGCTATATATAAATATTTTTTAAAATTAAAAATGCTAAATATATCACCATAAATTTTTATTTTTATTTTTTTGTTTACAAACCAGCTGGAGATCATTGTTACAAAAAAAAAATTTAAAAATTAAAAAAAAAAAAAAAGCCAACTGGAAACCACACAAACAAAAACAAAATAACACACATCTTCCAAAGGTAGCCAAGTAGCCGGAGACCAGTGTTCCAGAGGCAACCAAACAAAACAAAATAATATCCAGCTTGCTTGTTTTCATTTTTTAAAAAATATTTTTCAAAAAATTCTATTTTCTTATTTTTTTATTTTTTTGTTTTTACTGAATTTTTTTAATATTTTAAGCAATTTTTTTTACTTTTTAGACACACCTAACATAAATACACCTAAAAAGTAAAAAAATTATTAAAAAAATCTTTTAAAAATTCACTAAATACCAAAAATATAAAAAAAAAAATACAAAAATTCAGTACATTTTTTGTATTTTTAGGTATTTATTAATTTTTTAAAATATTTTTTCACAAAATTTTTTACTTTTTAGATACATTTAACTAAGGTGCATCTAAAAAAGTAAAAAAAATGTTTAAAATTTTAAAAATATTCACTAAAAACAAAAGAATACGAAAACCAAAAAACCCAATTTTCAAAAAATTTAATCCAAAAAACTCAAACCAAACACACTGACTAATATCTTCCTGAGGCAGTTAGAGACCATTGTCCAAAAAAAAAAAAAAAGGGGCAGCCGAACAAAACTTTCACTTACAGAGTCACAGGTTTAATATAGGTTCATCTCCTTTTACAGAGGCAGCCAATATTATTCATCTCCTTCATCTTCAACATAGGTTCTTCATCTCTTCTCTCTTCTCTCTCTCTCTCTCTCTCTATCTCTCACTTCTCTATATTTCCTCTTCTCTTTGCATCCCTCTTCCCATGAACCACTTTTCTTTATTTTTTTATAAGAAACTCAATTCAAGATGGTTGAAAATTTATGAATCTGAAGTTCTGAATCTCAATTGGAGAATTTCTAAAGATTAAAGGTTGTGGATCTATTCTAAATATTACGGAATCTTACTTCAAATGGTTCACAGGCTGAAAAGAACTCAAGAGAAAATCTGTACAAAATCTGTTCAATCATAAAAGTATGTACAAAATCTGTTGAGCATTCATAGTTTTTCAGTTTTTTCTTTTGTTATTTTTGAAAAGAATCAGCTCAAAACAGTGTGTAACGGTGCGTAACAGGCCGTTACGGAACCGTTACGGTCTCTACGGCACCGTTACGGCCGCTACGACCGACATATTTATGAATTTCAATCATACTGCAAAAACGAGAGTAATGCATAATGTCTACCGCCACAACCATTACGAATAGCCGCAATAATTATGTCACAGCATATTTTGAAACATTGGTACCTATCAATTATGCCAATAGGCCACTGACAAAAGTTAGCCATGCTTTTAAAAGTTTGACCGTGATTGCAATTGCAAATCTTTCAATGGGTTTGACAACAATAAAATAAAATAATGGTTTTAAAAAAAATGTCTGGATCAGTTGTGGCATTCCATTCATTTGTGTTGCTAACTTTGGAAAGTGGGTTAAAAGTCACTTCATAATTTTTAACCTACTTTCTTCTTTCACAAAAAAGTTAAAATAATCAAAAAGTAATTTTTTACCATCTTTCCAAAACACCGGTGAGTGCGGGTCGATTGTAGTCACGAAACCTTCAATTCGTCATTCGTCTGCCAGATTGGCGGATTGACGGATAGATACGAATCGGTTTGGCGGTTTAAAATTTTATAAATTTTCAACATAATTCAACTTGTGCACTTCCTCAACAAAAAAAAAAAAAAAAAATTACAGTCAATGACTTAAAAAAGTATTACAATTATTACATGTCTCAACCAAAGAAAAAAAGTTTGAAACTTTATAATATTATAACCACTGCATACATCATACACATATTACAATCACAGCATGCATCATCCACATAAAGTATTACATAAAATATTACAATCTGTAATTCTTAAAATATAAAAACAATTCAAACCACCAAAACCATGAACAGAGCAGTGGTAGAGATTGTATGCCTCTATATTATTACATCTGTATCTGTTTTTGAAAATAAAAATCAACCAGCAGATATCATTTTTTTTATTTATTATTTTCAGAGTTAGATTTAAAAACCAAACAAAATATTTAACAGAATATTTAAACTCATTTTCAATTGAAAATATAAACAAAATATCTAAACAAATTAAAAATACAAAGTCTCACAAATTACTAGGAATGCTCGCAGTTTGGCGGTTCAGTTACAGTCAAAAGAACCTCAAATCCGCCATTCGTCCAAAACTAGGCGGATTGAAAAAAATCAATCTGCAACCGTCTACTCGTCATTACGCATCCGTCTAAAATATGACAAATCAATTCGATTTAATTAATTTAGACAGATCGATATATTCGTTACCCACCCTTAATTACATATTCTTTACTTTCTCTAGTCCATAAAACACGTTGCTATTGTTTGTTTGATTATTGAAAGAATAAAGTAAAATTTGACTTTGGACGTGGACTACTGGAAATTTGTCCTCCAATTTCACATTCTAGTGTAAGTTGTAGAAATGTTTTATTTTAATTTTTAGTGGGAGCGTTTTGAATTCCATAGCAAAATAGAATTTTTGACACATTGAACATTGGAATTTGATTTCTGCCTTCTGGATTGCCCAAAACCTCCAAGAAGTCAAGGTTGTATGCTACATTCTAGCCGCGCTTTATTTATATATTTTGTTAATATCTTTCTAGAGAGAGAAAAAAAAATTAAATTAAATTCACTATGTTTGTTTTTAATTTTTTACAAATATTTTTTTAAAAATTCTACTTTCTTATTTTTCGTATTTTTTTATTTTTATTGAATTTTTTTTAATATTTTAATTTTTAGACACCCCTAACATAAATACACTTAAAAAGTATAATTTTCTGAAAAATTTTTAAAAAAAAAATTCACTAAATACCAAGAATTCAAAAAAAAAAATGAAAATTTAGTATATTTTTTCTTATTTTTGTATATTTATTAATTTTTTAAAATATTTTTTCACAAATATTTTACTTTTTTAAATGCATCTATTTTTAAATACATCTAAGTAAGGTGCATTTAAAAAAGTAAAAACAATGCTTAAAATTTAAAAAATATTCACTAAAAACAAAAACAAAAAAAACACAAAAAACAAAAAACTGAATTCAAAAACCTAAAACTAAATACATTGATTGTTGTGTTAGTTACATTTTAAGAAGAAAACAAATTGATAGGTACTATTGTTCCCAAGGTTTTAAAAAGTGACTACAATCGTTACGTAATGCCGTTATGTAATAATTGTAGTAATTACCACCACCTATTACAGCAGCTATAACAACGTAATAGAAATAAACCTTTTCCCTTCCGGTCAAGTTATATCGATTGAGACTGATGTTTCTCATCAATGTAAGATAAGTATTGCATGTGTTGCCCCAGTCCTTCGAATCAAACCTTTTTGTAACATGAGGTACGTTGTAGAATCATGCAGTGGAGATCTATTGCAGGTTTTACAGTTTCAGGAGCTAGATTGTATACAGATGAAAATTTTACTTCGGAATTTAAAATTTTCAAATTCAACAGATGTGATACTGGTACCGGAACTGGTGGCTCAGCTGATTTGGGGTGCTGGATTGAATTGAAGGGTCTGGGTTGGGTGACAACGCTACGCCCTCTGTTTTAGCTTCTGATTTTCCAGACGAATGTTGACCGAGGTCAATATACATTGGGTTACAATCCTGAAATTTTGATTACGAAAAAACCTTGGGCTTGTTTGGTTAGTGTTTGGGAAAAAAATTTCAGAAATTTTCTCTACAAACAAATTTCAGAAATTTTCTCTACCAAACAAATTTTCCCAAAAAAATTTCCCAAAACACACAAACCAAACAAATTTTCCAAACAAATCTCTCTCACACACACATCAAATCAATCACTTTTTCCAAAACTCTCTCTCAAAACAATTTTCCAAAACAAATTTCCCAAAACACCAAACCAAACATGTTTTCGTACTTTTTTTTTCCAAAACATGTTTCTGAAACACAAACCAAACAAGCCCCTTATATCTACAATGCACCGCTCGATAAGAATGTGGTTACTCTAAAGAGTGGATGGTTCTATCCATTTAACTTAGAACTGAATTATTGGTGGTGTAATGCAATGCTCAACCAACCCCCCATTTGGGTTGTGCCAACATTTTGGGATGCACCAGTTAAGAGGCTAGATTAGATTAGATTGTCTGCTCTGCCCTCGGGTCTTGTTTCACAGACCTATTAGTGTGTGGCTCTTCTATGGTGCTGTAAAATTGATCATATTTCCTTGCAGTGCAACATTAACATGCAATGGGAAAGTGCACAAAGTTAACAACCTCTCTTCTGTGTACATCTTTCACTAGTTCTCAAATTTAGAGTTATTATTGACAAATCTCATCTTACTATTGACTTAAAAGACTCATGGCTATGTAATGCTATTATAGTTCAGGTCAAATTTTAGGTTAAAACTTACTAAAAAATATGCACATTTAACTACTTGTGGTTTTAAAGTGAAAAATAAAATTAACACAAGATTAAAAAAAAAGTGTTACACTAATACATTTCTAAACATGTGAATACTCCTACAAGAAATATAGGAATGCAGGGAACAAAGATATAGATCGACAATGAAAAAGAGATTCGTTTTCTGTTACTAAATACAGACGATACACATTGCTTTATTGATCGAGAGTGCTATGCAATTCTTGAAACACATGGACACGCACATGTAAAAACAAGGCAAACTAGCTTGTTTCAATGGAACCATGAAAATAGAGCATGTGATAATAAGAACTAGATACTCGTAATCCAAGTTCCAAGTATATTTTGGGAAAAAAAAACAATTCCCAGAATTGAATATAGCACAATCTGTTTTCAGTTTATCCAACCAAGAAAACAACACCCAAAACTGCTTTAATCATGTAAAATCAAAAACACAAAAAGGTTCTCACATTTAGAGAGGCCAATCAACGGACGTTTACCAACTCAACATCAAAAACTAGCCACGAGTTGGGTGGTATCGCTCGACCAGCACCTTGACTCCCATAACTGCATTAAAAAAATTAAAATTAAAATTAAAATTAAAAATGTCATCAGCGAGAGAAAAAAAAAAAAAAGAAAGATCCCTTATCAATAAGGTCCACTTCTATGCTCTCTCAATAAAAAGTGTCATTTATCGAAAACTAAATGAATTATGGACTTGCTACTAAAGTGGGGGTTCACAGACATCAGACGTATCAAACCAAATGGTAACAATTATGTATTCAAAATAAAAGCAATTGAATACCCCATGGCTGGTGGTATTGTGAGTCTTCTTTTGTCCCCAACACGCATGCCTGATGATTAGACATTGAATAAAAAATGTCATGAATTCTTCACAATATTTGCAAATAAAAAACTAAGGAACAATAACTTAAAAACAAAGTGCCTCCTGAACTGGTAAGAATAATTACCATTAACCCCAACATCCCATCCTTTAATAACTTGTCCCACACCTGGAAAAACAACACAAAACAAATTAACACAACTAATCAAGTTCCTGCCATGTGTTTAATAAATTCAGTATAAGAGTTACCTAGGCGAAACTTAAAAGGGGCTCTGCCAATGTTTGAGTCAAATATTTCACCGTTCTTTTTAAGCTTGCCAATATAATGGACGCTAACCTAAAACACAAAAACAAACTTCTCTGCAATTAAATGAGAGAAAAATGCATTCAACATAAATTCAAGTAGTATAAAATTTAAATATTACATATATTTATTTCAATATACTTTACAAGCATTTTGTCTCATTATACTTTACAAGCATTTTGCATTTGGCATAAAGGTAAATATACATTCATTTTTTCTTTTTTCTTTTTTCTTTTCTTTTTTTTATTTCATAAGCTACAAAGAGAAATTTCATTAAAAATATAAATAAATAAGTACAAGAGAGCACAAGGCAGACAAGACTTCTTTTCAATTTATTAATTACCTACGAAAGTCAACTTATTGGCTAAACTCCACAATGTGGATGGCCACGGGTCGGGTTTGGGGTGGGTTTATAGAAATCCGGCCCCACCCCGTATCATATTGGGGGCAGGGCAAATTGGGGGGGTGACGGAAGCAGGGCGGGTGCGGGGTGAGTCCACATAAATCAAAGTTGCACCATGTGTCTCAAGTCTCATGACTCTCACGTTCAATTCTAACACACTAGATGATATGGACCATTTGGTAGATCAAAAGAAGACCATTTTGAAAACAAAAATGTAAGAGACCCCAAAAAAATTACCAACTATTCTACCCAATACTCACATGGGCGTGGGTTCCACACCCATGTGAGTACGGCGTAAAAATTTTCATAGTTTTTTTAGGGACCCTAGCATTGCTCTTTTGCAAATCATCATGTTGGCCCAAGCTAAAAAGAACAGTATCCTAATATGTAAGACTACGACTGAATAGAAAAAGAATTTACATTTTTCCCAGGAATAGAAAAAGAATTTACATTTTTCCCAGGAGAAGCTTTTTTTCCATCTGGTTTACCCATTGCCAACTCCTCAATAACCAATCCATTTGGGAAGGACCTCACTTGAAATGGCTTCACTTCAGTTTTCTTCTCGATCTCTATAGTGGATCCATTTTTGTCTGGAACAGTTTGATCCACATTTGCATCTGCATCGCTCCTTTGCTTCTTGCTCTTTTTCTTTTTCTTCTTTTTCTTTCCCTCAGCAATAGAGTCAGGATCAATATCAAGGTTCCTGATATATATCCAACAAAAAAAATCATGTTAACCAGCATTGGCATTAGCATTAGCATGATGATCAGTGCTAAAAACAAAGCTTCCATTTTATCAAAGAAATAAATCAATACATAAACAAATAATGGAAGGCATTTGTCAGTTCATGGAGGAGAATTATATGTATCCACACAGGATTTGCAGAAAAGGTTGGTGCAAAATGAAATTCCAAACACTTAAAATGCTTATAAATATTTCTGAACCTTTAAAGCTATGAGAAAACTGAAATTCAGGTCTTCTTCATATCTATATGCTAACCACATCTTTCACGGGTGGTGGCAGACATACGCAGACATTCACATGCAGACAGAAGCACAGAGAAGACACAATATCTTCCCTATAAAGGCGCTCTAATAGTTTAGGTGAAAAGGAATAATGACTTGTTGGTCATTATTGCGTAGTAGTGGGATTGAAGATATGATCATTCCCAGTTTATGCATGATAATGCATAAACTACTCTGTAGCTTCAAGCCTCTTCCTCCCCTTTTTCCTTTTCTTTTTTTCTTCAAAGAATATATATGGTGTATGGCTTTTTTTTTCCTTTTGTGCTCAATCAAGCCAAAAGGGGGCATATTCACAGGTTCAACACGCACTAAAACAGCACTGTTTATTACCCAGATTTGAGAGTCTAAATGTTTGGAGGAAGCACTCACTTCTGATCACATTCCTTTCCAACTGGCAAAGCCTGCTCCGTGTCCACGGTAGCCGCCTCAGGCGGGATATTGCTCTTGCTGTCTGTACCAGCCTCACGAGTCTTTTCATCTCTACTCCTTACTTTCTTCTTCTTATTCTCCTTTTGTTTCATGTTAGTTTCAGGAACTACTTCAGTATTTGCAAGTGAAGAATCAATCTGCTGGCCGTTTTCCCTATTTCCAAAATAATGAAACCACAATTACGAAAGAATCTTAGAGGTACCAATTGCCAAGGCTATTCATAATCACACTCCAAATATACCATAAACATTAACTAGAAACAGAAATCCTAGCATCAACCAAAAAAAATATTACCAATGGTGACAAATTTTCTTTGAAGCTGAAACTGGGTAGATATACTCACATTGTTTGTTCACCATCTTGGATAATAGCATCAACCTTTCTTTTTAATCTTCTGACACAATCAAAATCATCTTTTGCCTTCTTCTTCTTGGCTTTCTTATCTGTTATATTATCTTTAGTTTCTTCTGCTTTTCCTTCGACACTCGAAGCATCAGCATTGTTCTTATGGTGGGAAGATATAGGAAAGCCATCTTCATCTTCACTTTCTAAGATTCGGCCACCAGTATCACTCTTAACAATAAGTTGTTGCACAGAATTTCCATTGTTGTCAGAAGTGCTCAACGGGTTTTTCTTCTTCCCTTGCTTAGACTTGCCTTTCTCATTAGCAGGCTTTTCATCATCAAATATCTCCTCTATCACCACTGATATAAAACCAACAAAATTTTGTAACAAGGAATATCAAATGTTAGATACTGTTACAAATGACAAAGCACAATATAATAATGAACTTATAGAAGTTTGATAACCTTTCAACTCAAAGAGGACATATATCCCCACCACAGCAGAAATTTAAGTAAAATGCCAACTTAAAATATTCCAAAATAGCACTATCATACTTTATAGTGATTTAAGTGGGTAATCAGTATAATATAAATCTTCAAGCCATAAGCAATTTTAAAATTTTCTCACCATTCACTATTAAATCCATGTGTTGAAATTTTTTTGAATATCATTATAGTAAGAATCAAATAATCAAAGGCCTTTGAGGAGTGTTTTTAACTTCCAAAATAATCCTACTAGTTTTTAACTTCTGGAGGAACTAATTCCAAAAGTAAGACTAGCGTTGGCAAGGCATGTGATCTATGAACCATGGGAACTTCGACAAACATACTGTACCCGTATCCTTACCCGTACCGGGTACTTACCGCCCTATAATACTTCTGCATACGTACCGGATACACGAAACGCGTATCCAAATTTTTTCTTATTAATTTTTGACGTACTCAAACGTACCTAGTATATACTGAAGTTGTACTGTACCTTAGTCGAAACAATATTTTCTTCTACTACAAAGATAAAATTCCTTTGACTAGACTTCTTTTTTATTTTGTAGTTTTATATTTAGCATGATTTTGAAAGCTATGGTTTGGCAGTTATTTAATATAATGACATTTAATTTTGGTTTATACCTCTTTACTTTTGGCATTAAATATTAATTGTAGGTTGGATCTTAATAAATTAAACCATTTAATCAATTTTTGCATTTCTCCAAATTAAAAATAAATATTTTTTTACAAATGTATTAAGCCGTACTTATACCCGTACCCATGTTTCATAGCATGGGACAGGTAAAATGATAAAGTGAACAACCTAAACTTTGCAGGTTGGAGGGATTCATGTGAGAGGATACAAAAGCTTAAGGGCTATACCTCCACTGTTGGGGACAGGCGAGGACGGGTACATGTCCAGATCATCATCAATAAAGTCATCCTCATATTCATCTTCATCAGTATCATAATCAATAGATTCATCAGACTCAGTCTCACCAATATCTTCCCCAAATGAATCACTATCATAGTTTAGGAAGTTAAAAATCCCAAACACACAAGTGCATGAGCAGGTTATTCAACTTAACACTGCCATTTGTTCATATAATTTAAAAATTAAGTGAACAAAACCATAAAAAGTACAGAGAGAAATCAACTTGGATAAAATCAAAAGGATACGTCCCATAATCATCTCTAGCAGAATCTTGAGTTTCACCAAGAAAGAAACCAGAAAGATGAATGCTGTGAGGCCCAATTACTGAGAAGACAACTTCATCTTCCTCTTCAAATTCAAGATTCAATGGGCAAGTCTCAATTCTATCTGGTAACAAAGAACATAAGTAAATTGGTCTCTTATCTCCCACATTGCACTGGAGTATGCTCTTCTTTGTTGATGAACCAGTGCCTAACGTTGCCTGAATCATCAAATGGTTACATAATGTGTTCAAAATATACCAACCAAAACACTTCAACTAGGTAACGCCAAATTAGAGAAACACAGAAACCCTTGAAAAAGAAAAGAACCTTGAATGATCTCAAAATCCTCTTCAGTTTTCTTTTTCTTTAGAGCATCCCCAGTGATATAGTATTTTTTGTGCTATTTTATTACAACAAAAGTGCACTCTATACACATTTACAACAAACTACTCCACATTATGTAGTATTTACTGTGCTAAAATAGCACAAGTTTTCCAACATAGTAGTATTTTATGTACTTCATCTTTTATTCGTCATCTATCAACTACCATTTTTTTTACAATAATGCTTCAATTCATTAATTTAAGTCCGAGTTACAAAATAAGTAAATGGACCTGTGCATAGATGTAATTTTTATCATTAGATTTAATTTATCTTCAAATGACATAGTTTTAATTAGTGGTAAATTAAGCTCCAAATATAATGGCATTGATGAATTTTTTATCAAAAAAAGTTAACTGGTCAAACATATAGAACAAAATAGTATAGTGCTATTTCTACTCTAGCACAACATATGCTACATTGCTAGTGTTTGTTAATGCACTGCTATTTTAGCACTGCTACACTAAAATAAAACACTCGTTGATATGCTCTTAGAGCATATGACTAGATTCAACTTTCTAAATTCACATACAGACACACAAGGGAGAGAAAAGGCCACAACCATACATCGTAGAACTAAACTAGACTCCGTACACACACACACACACACAAAAGAAGTCCTTTGTCACACAACACCCGTTATGAAACATTACATATCCAAAGAAAATGCTAAGAACCATGAATGAGCTAAGGATATAAACATAAAGTTTTTAAAAACACTAAAAGTACATAAAATGCAGTTCTAAAACCTCAAATGATCATAAAACTTAAAAAATAGAAAAAGCTCTCTAAAAATTTTAACAGTGAAATTCTTAACAAGTTAGCATGAACATGGACTGAATCATGACAATGATTCAAAAAACAACCAAAATACAATTACTAAAACATTAGGTTGTGTTTGGTTTTCTTTTGGAATTATGATTCCAATTAAAAAATTTCAAAACTCATAACTAAACACACAACTAAAAACTCTTTTCAAAACTCAAAACCAAACTCTTTTCAAAACTCTATTTAAAATTTAAATATATATATATATATTTTTTTTAATTTTGTTTTTTAAAATTATTTTTAGAACCATGATTTGGGTGTGGAATCGTATTTTGAGTTTTGAGTTTTGAAAATTTGTTTGGTTATGAGTTTTGAAAAGAGTTGTGTTATATTTTGAGTTTTGAGTTATATTTTGAAATTTTTTGGATTTATTTTTTTTAAATATTTAACAAATTTCTTAATTTTAGTTTTTTAGGGTAAATATTTTATATTTTAAATATTTATTTATTTATTTTAATGTGCGCTATATTTCATACATTTGTGTGCAGTAATTTTTTTAAATATTTTAAAATTATTTTTTAAATATTAAAAAAATTATTTTTTATTCTAAATATGTAATTTTTATTTTAAATATTTTTCTATTTTATAAATATGTTTTTAAATATTTTAATTTTTTTGCTATGTGTTTGGTTACGATTTGAATGTTGAGTTTTAAAAGTGGTGTGGAGTTTCGAGTTATGGCGTTTAGTTATGAGTTTTGAAAATAGTTTTTGAATTGAGTTTTGAGTTGTATGTTTGATTAAGATTTGAGTGTGGAGTTTTAAAATTAGTGTGGAGTTTCGAATAATGTGTTTGGTTATGAGTTTTGAAAGTAGTTTTTGAATTATGTGTTTAGGCCAAGTTTGGGAAGACTAAATAAGTGTACTTTTTGACTTTTTATGAAATATGGGTTGGATTTGGGTTGGGTTTGAAGTGATGTGTTAGAGAGGTGATGTGACTTAAATAAGATGATGTGACTTAAATAGGATAGTGACTTTTTGACTTTTTGGATTTTTTGAAGGATGCCAAACTTGGCCTTAGTTACGATTTGAGTGTGAAGTTATGTTTTGAGTTTAAAATATTAAAATTAAAAAAAATAAAATATTTACAAAATAAAATAAAATACTTAAATTAAAAAAAATAAAAATATTTAAACAAAATTATATTTAAAATTAAAAAAAAAATTTAAACATTTTTTAATATTTTAAAAAAATCTAAATAATTTCAAAATGCAACTCAAAAACTCAAAACTCAAAATACAACTCAAATTTTTTTTGAAAATTAAAAACTCTTTTCAATATTCAAAATCTCTTTTCAAAACTTATAACTAAACAAATTTTCTCTTTTCAAAACTCAACTTACAATTCCACACTTAAATCACAACTCTACTCAAATCATAATTCCAAAGCTAAACCAAACAGAGCCTTAATTTTTTTTTATTTTTTATTTTTTGATAAATTAAAACCTTAATGTTTTTCATGGGCAATATTAAAAATTTGCAAATACTAGGTACACATACTTATTAAGAGCAATTCTTAAATCTACAAACAAATCAAAACCCAATTCCTAGGAGCATCTTCAATCTTTCATCAATTTTTTCATCAAAATCAAAATTGATAACAAAAAAAATGGCAAAAAGTGTGCTCCAACCATTTCATCAAATTTGTATAAAATCAAGGGAGATGCAATTTTTTCAACAAATCAAATCCTTCACCAAATTTTCAACAGTCATATCTTTACTCAAATGTGATGAAATTTTAGAAAGAGTAATGATTAAAGCAGATTTTCAGGATAAAATTTGGAACTGTTCAAAAATATTTGATGAAAACAAGAGAGTAAGGATTAGAGTTTCCATATCATATCAAAGCTTTTGACCAAATTTTATAAAAAAAAAAATAGAGTAAAGGATTGGACAAGCCCTAAAGACAAAAATACCAAAACAGACGAATATCACATAACTCAATGATATCCGAAAATCAAAGCTAGCAAAAACTTTCAAAACCTTGATTGGGGATTTGGAAAGGGATTGAAGAAAAGAAAGGGAAAAAATGTGTGAAATTAAGTGAAATGTAAACCTAATTTATTCACATTTTACCTATATTTTCCTTTTCCTTTCCAAATCATTTCCCAAATTTCCCAACCAAATGCAGCGTGAAGGTAGTTAAAACAATGAATCGCAGTGAACTTGGAAAACAAACCAGAGATAAGTGAAGCCTTCCTTGCTCATCATCGAATTCATGAGTGTACGGTTTGCCCGGTTTTACTTCAATTCCTGCGAGAATAACAACAAATAAAACCCACATATAATCGATATATATATCGAATGCAACAAAATCAAACCTCTTGTTTGATTGCTCGGCAAAAAAACAAAAAAACAAAAAAAATGTAATCGGAAACTAACCCCAGAATGCCATCTCAAGAGCTTTCTCTAAAACCCCTGGAAGATAGACGTAACTCGGTGCCCTCTGCCTCTTAAAACCCTAAAACCCACCACTTCTTTCTGCTACGATCACCTTTGTGTTACGGAAAGCGCATGAAACCATGCTCCAAGGACTGCCACGTGCGAATGTCCTGCACACGTTATATTTCCTGCCATCGTTTTAATTTTCTAAATTTTATTTTTTTAAATTAATTTTTTTTTGTAATTTTTTATTTTTAATATTTTAAATATATTTTTTACTTTTTAAATGTATATAATTTAGATATACTTAAAAAGTAAAATATTTATAAAAAAAAATTAATAAATACACAATAATATGAAAATATACTGAATTTTTATATTTTTTTAAAAAAATTTTGGTTAGCGACTTTTTAAAGACTTTTTACAACTACTATATTTTTTTAACTATATTTATATTAAGTGTATCTAAAAAGAAAAACAATTGTTTAAAATATTAAAAAAATAATTAAAAACCAAAAAAAATCAAATTTTATAAAATTGAATTTAGAAAATTAGACTAAATAATTATTTTTATTGATTTTTTAATTTTTAACAAAAAGAAATGTAAAAACTAAAGAAAATAAATTGTCTTTCCGTTGTATTTGTTGACTAATTTAATACTCATTTTGAAATAATTATTTTCATAATTTTTACTTTTTATATAAAAAAAAGGTAAAAAAAATAAAGAAAATAATATGATAATTTATAATAATTTTTTAAATTTGCAACTAAAATTACAAAACTGATTGGTAGCTCGAAAATTTTCGAGCCAAACGTGGCTCGAATTTCTGCAGACGAAGGCGAGGGGGAGGGGGAGGGGAGGAGGGGGGAGGGGGAGGGACTGGAGGGGGCCCTAAAAAATGGGGGAGGAGGGGGCGGAGGCGGAGGGGGCTGCGACGGCACCGGACCTGCGACGACGAGCTGCTGCCTTCGACGACGAGCTGCCTGCGACGACGACCTGCTACCTGCGACGACGAGGAGCTGCCTGCGACGACGGCGAAGGCGGAGGCGCGGCGATCGGCGCTCGGCGGCGGCGACGGCCTCTCCCTCTCCCTCTCCCTCTCGTTCTCTCTCTCTCTCCTCTGTAATCGACGAAGAAGACGAAAGCAAAGGAAGAAAAGAAAAAAAAAAAAAAAAAAATAGCCAGCCCAAAACGACGTCGTTTTGGGCGGTCGAGCCAAAACGACGTCGTTTTGGAAAATCGAGCCGCATTCGAGCTAGGGAATTCGAGCTACCAGGAATTATTCCTAAAATTATTAGTTGTTAAACAAGACCTTAATCATTTTTCAAACTAGACATTCGGGTTGATTTGGGATATTCTAAAAAAGTGTACTTTTTGACTTATTAGCTTATATGGATTGGGTTTGGGTTGGGTTTGATGTGATGTGTTAGAGAGGTGATGTGATTTAAATAAGATGATGTGACTTAAATAGGATAGTGACTTTTTGACTTTTTGTATTATTTAATAAATGCCAAACTTGACAGTTTAGTAGTAAACTGTGAATCAAACTAACCCGAAGCTTATTTTACTTGTTAAAAACTTGTTTCAGAACTATTTCCTATTTAGGCAAGATTAGGTTCGACAAAGTATTATTTTGGTTTGGACTCATTTTTAATAATATATACTAATATAAATTAAAAAAATAGAAAAAATTATTTAAGCAACTCTAAAATTTGATCTTTCTAACAAAATGAAATTTAAATTTTTAATTTTATCAATTTAAAACTTAAACTTTTAATTTGTTTTCAATTTAAACTATTTTTCTATTGATGTTAGGTAAAACTAATGGAAAAATTGTACTTTGGTTATTAAACTCAATAAAAATATATATATATATTTTACACATTTTATGTATATCTGAATTGAGTTTAATCACTAAAATATTCTATCTATCAATTTTACTTAACAAAAATAAACTAATGATTAAATTAAATATAAATTAAAATATTGAAATTTAAATTAATAAAATAAAAAAACTGATATTTATTGTGTTGTAATTGATCAAACTCTAAAACTAACAAAGAAGCCATACAGCACTGCTTCCCTTACAACAACACATGTGCACAGAGTACAGCAGGGACCCAACATATTCAAGGATGGATTTGACTGCTAGAATTAAGTGATTTTGGGAAAGTAATTTTGTTAACAACAATGCTATAGACCTCTAAAAGTAGAGCTCTAAAAGAGCTCTAATGAGTTGGCATGTCCAAAAAAAAAAAAAATCAACAATGCTAGAGAGCTCTAAAAATGCATCTCTAAACCCACCTCTAATGAGGTGGAAAAGGAAAAAAAAAAAAAAAATCAAGACACATGATTGGCTGTGGCAGTGGGGGACCCACTGCCACATCACTAGTGGTACCTCTAAATTAGAGGTCCCAAGCATTTTTGAAAAAAAATTCAAGCTAAAACATCACATCAGGCTGGACCCCACACACTTCCATGTCATTAGTGCATGGTTTAGAGCTCTTATTTTAGAGCTCTCAAGCATTTTTCTTTTGTTAATGGCATTTGTACCATTAGAATAATATTGTTAAATTTTAATATTTTGGCATTGTTAAATAAGGAATTAACATATTGATTTGCTTTAGGATTGGTTTGGGGTGTCTTAAAAAAGTGTACTTTTTGTCTTTTTACAAAAAGATGTGCCAAAAAGTAGAGAGGTGATATGATGAAAAAAAGATAAAAAGATGGATTATATAGATTATGCCAAACAACCCCTTAATATCATTCTCAGACATATCTACAAGAAAAACAATAAAAAGAATAACAAAAACAAAGAAAAAAAACATTATTAACATTCAAGATTGTGATGCGTTGCACACAGAAGTAGGGACTGACTATTGGGTTGATGTAATGAGTTATATGGGATGGAGTAAACAATGGAGGCTCGGTATGAGGGTTATGGATCTTAGGATTGTGGTATCTGTGGATATCTTGAGCATTCACACATCAGATTTAATCTTTTCTAAATATGTGGATTGTCGAGGCCTAAATCTGCACAAATTGGTTTAGGCCTCGACAATTCACATATTTAAAAAAAATATATTAATAACAAAAAATAAACCAATTTACAAAAAATATGTGACTTAGGCCTCGACAATTTTTAAATACTTTCATAAATTTAGCCAAATCAATTGATTTGGCATCACATATGTAGTAATCCATTATATGTGAGCCAAATCAATCTCGTACTTAAATATGTGATTTGGCTCACATATATAGTAATACTTTCATAAATTGATTTGGCTCACAAATTACCAAAAATAGATCAATTTACAAAAAATTAGAGTCGCCACCTAATTTTTAGGAAAAAACTAACCCTCTATTTGGTAAAGTTTTTCTAACTTTAATTCCACCCCTTGGTTTAAGTATCGTGTTTAGTTACAGTTTTCAAAATTTGATTTCACACTCACTTTTGCAAACACGTCTACCCGGTCATCCTCCCGGACGTCCGGAACAGTATTCTTTTTTTTTTTTTTTTGCCCCTGTTATTTTTATATTTTAAATAAAAAATATTTTTAGAATTTTTTTTAAAATTTTTATGAGTTTTGAATAGAATTTTGAATTGTGTGTTTGGTTATGAGTTGTAAATTTTTTAATCAAATGTCATATGTCACATCAAAAATATCAAACTCAATTCAAAACTCTTTTCAAAATTCATAATCAAACAAATTTTCTACACTCAAATCATAATTTCAAAACTCACAAACTCAAAATACAACTCTATTATCAAATCATAATTCTAAAATTCTACCAAACGCTATCTAAGAAATCCTAACTTCATGCTAATTTAGGCTACTAATCCGTTATAACAAAAAAAATCTTAGTACAGGTGTTTAAGTACCAAAGAAAAGGTCATTAATGTGAGTATGCTTTTCACCCAATCAATTAATTGACCTTCACTAATTTCCTTTTTATGAGATTTATTTTCTTGTTTATTTTAGTTACTCATTTAATTTCACCTAACTATTTAAACTAAATCTATCATCTATATGATCCAAACAATATAAATCATATCACTTTAATTTGAATATTTGCATATTTGTAAAGATTTGTTTTCAAAAGTGCACTTATTTTCATTATCAAGAAGCATCCAAGCGTCCAAGTCCTACGATCTATCAAAAATAGGATGTCTATAATGCAGTCATTGGTTGATTAATGGGACTTAGGGTTGGAGTGTGGGTCCTATAATTGAATCAAATTTGAGGGTGAATCTAGGTCAGATTTATTGGATTGGCTTATTTGACTTGGTGTTTCGGGTCAAAGGTTGATTTGGTTTTTATGGATTGTAACCTTTGTATGTCGCACATCGGATTTACAAGCTCCAAACCCAAGAGAGTATCCATGAATAATAAAGAAATGACGACAATAACTAATGGAAAGTAAAATCTCATCCGCTATGTATATATAAATATATTATTCAGTACGTGAGATATATTTATTGTATACATCTTATATTTATTACTACATATGTCATGGGTATATAGTATATTTATTGTATACATCTTATATTTATCACTACATATGCCATGGCTGTATAGTATGTAAATCAAACGATATCAACAGTTTGTCATAAGACAAGTCCTTAAGCTTATATAAAACAAATGATGTAACCTTTACAAAATAAACAACACTTGGCCTACAAAATATTATTGGAACAATTTTCTGTGTATAATAAATAAATTGAAATAAATCAAACAAATAAAAATAAATTACTTACCGAATTTATTTTACCGAAACAAATAGATATTTAAAAGATTAAGTCGAGTGTGTGACACTCTGTCCTTAAGACAGATTCGCCCCGCTATGATACTTACAGATAAAATGCGTCTATCTCCCAGGATACAATGATCTTCATAAATTGTAGTGGCACTCCAAACAATTTGTACGGTGAACAAAAATCTGTGTTCTTTACTCTCTGAATTTTTTTCCTAAAAATTAAATATGAAGAACAATGCAACCAAAAAGGAAAACCGGAAGGAACCAAGAGAATTTTAGAGTTTTTTGAATGTTTTTCAGGATTGAAAACTGCTAGAATAGGTCTGGAAATTTATAGAACCGAACAGGTACATATTAGAAGTGAATATATGCAAATTCAAACTGGACAGATACAATTTGAATTTCAAACACATCTGGAGCAGTTTCAACAGATAACTGCACAGCAATTTAAATCTGTTCTGGCAACTTTGAATCTGTCCAGGTTCTAACAGATCTGAAAACCTGTTTGGACAATTTAATCTGTTTGGAAAAATTGGACTGGAAGAGGACAAGAAATTAAATTCAAGTTTGAATTAATTTCGTTAAGAATTTTGGAAAAACTTCAAATAAATTTTCTCCAAAAAATTAATATTAGAACCGACTCGACCCACAACCCACACCTGTGCCCGGCTCGGCTCGGCCGGACGGATGAACGGCAGCAGCGCGCGCGTGCGTGTGTGGTGGTTTGAGCCAAGGTTCACTTTGTCCATAACTCCTCCCTTCTACAAACTTAGGGTGCCCCTTAAGGCCCAACCTAAGTGTTGCCATCTAGAACCTATATATACACATAAGTTCTCTTAAGTTTCTAACGTGGGACAAGCCTTACAAGAAAATCCACAATTTACTTCATTAAATGTCCATTCCACGAACTCGAAAACGACGTCAAGTTCCTATTCACTCATAAATGGTTTTGACGAATCGTCTTCACCGTATGACTTGCCATGCGGCAAGGAACATGTCACCTCTTTGGACCTACCCCAAAAGACATTTAGGACTCACTCAAATTTGGGCCCAAAGTTAGCCCAAAATAATCCTATAAAATACTAAATTTTCCAACAATCCTCCACATGAATGGAATTTGACGGAGAGAAAATGCAACAATATGATCTAAATACAGAAAGTACAGAAATTAGAAATATTCTGCAAAGGATAGGTAGCTTTTGGCTTTGAACCTTCTCTTGTGAGATACTATCGGATTTACTAGCTAACCAGTGAACGTGATGTCTTAAACTGTTCAGCCGTTTGTGTAAACCAAGACACTAGAACTCACACAGTATATTACCAGACACAATTTAGTTCTTACTATTGTGTTCATTTTGGCCATGAACAACCTAGTCTTTCATGAGTGCTTTAAAGAATCGTAACCCTTCACAAATCTCATAGAACCGGCCCAGTTCACACTCACATAGGTGATTCTTATGAAGAGTATCCTACAATACTCTACTGGGTTTACCTAGATATAAGAATCATTAAAATTTTACTTAGCCTAAAACGCTATAGACATCACTATTTTATCATAGAAATAGGTAGGAGTTTGACTCCCCAGTGATCCTTCTGAGTCATACACAACTCGGTTGTCCCTTTGAACTTACATTTTGGGATCCCCAGTCAACTAGGTTGGGTTGCCGTTGTGAAAATTCTTATTTAATAGGTTTAAGTCTCATTCCCCTCGATGAATTTTCAACTAACTCTCTTGCTAACCCTTTGGTTAGTGGATCCGCTATGTTGTCTTTAAAATTCACATATTCAATGGAAATAATTATATTAGAGAGTAGTTTCCTTACGGTGTTATGTCGACGACGAATGTGTCGCGACTTACCGTTATACATATGAATCTGTGCTATACCTATTACTAATTGACTATCACAATGTATGCATATAGCAGGCACCGGTTTTGGCCACATTGGAATATCTTCAAGGAAGTGGCGAAGCCATTCTACTTCTTCCCCAGCTTTATCTAAAGCTATGAATTCTAATTCCATAGTAGACCTAGCAATTGAGGTATGTTCAGAAGATTTCGAAGATGCAGCCGCACCACCAAGAGTAAAGACATACCCACTGGTAGATTTTGAGTCTCTAGTATCCGATATCCAGTTTACATCACAGTATCCTTCAAGTACTGCTGGATATCTAATATAATTCAGCCCAATGTTACGAGTAAATCTGAGATAACTTAAAACCCTTATAATTGCTTTCCAGTGTTCTACTCCGAATTACTCGTATATCTACTTAATTTATTTACTGCATAAGCTATATCCGAACGAGTGCAATTCATCAAGTACATTAAGTTTCCAATAATTTGGGCATACTTTAATTGAGAAATACTTTCCTGTATATTCTTAGAAAAAAACAAATTAACATCCACAGGTGTTCTATCAAGATGATCATCATCTTTGCTGAATTTGTTAAGTATTTTCTCAATGTAATGTGATTGTGACAAAGCATAACCTTTTGATGTTTTGGTAATTTTCATACCAAGAATTACATCAGCAATGCCCATATCCTTTATGTCAAAATGTTTATTCAACATTTTCTTGATAGTTTTAATCATGTCATTATTACTACTTATAATGAGCATATCATCTACATAAAGACATAATATTACATAATCTTTGTCTGTGTTTTTAATATAAACACATTTGTCACATTCATTAATTTTAAATCCACTTGACATCATTGCTTTGTCAAACTTCTCATGCCATTGCTTTGACGTTTGTTTTAAACCATATAATGATTTAACCAATTTACACACTTTCTTTTCTTTTCTTTTCTTTTCTTTTCTTGGAACAGAAAATCCTTCTGGTTGTTCCATATAAATTTCTTCATCTAACTCACCATTTAAGAAAGCGGTTTTCACATCCGTTTGATGAATTTTTAGATTGTACAACGATGCAATAGCAATGAGCATTCTAATGGATGTTATTGTAGTAACCGGTGAGTATGTATCAAAGTAATCAGTACCTTCTTTTTGTCTAAAACCTTTGACCACAAGTCCTGCCTTCTATTTGTCAATTGATCCATCCGCTTTCAATTTTCTTTTGAAAAATCCACTTGTACCCAAGAGGTTTACAGCCTGGTGGCAAATCCACCAATTCCAAGTGTAATTTTGCAAGATGGATTCAACTTCACTGTTTACAGCCTCTTTCCATAAAGGAGCTTCAGGACTGGACATAGCCTTTTCAAAAGTTAAAGGCTCATTTTTCTAACAAAAATGTTAGAAAATCTGGACCAAAAGATTTTGAGGTTCTAGCATGTTTACTACGCCTAGATTCCTCTTCATCAATTTGATCTTGCTCTTATTCTTGATCTTGTTCTTGATCATTACTAGTAATAGCATCAAAAGATCTTTTATTATTACTAGTCTTTTGTCCAATCTTATTCGGAAACACATGTTCAAAGAAAGACGCATTCCGAAATTCAATAATAGTATTTATATGCATTTCAGAATGTTCTGACTTATAAATCAAAAATCGATATGCACTACTATTCATGGCATAACCAATGAAAATGCAATCAACAGTTTTATGACCTATCTTAGTCTTTTTAGGAATAGCCACTTTAGACAAACACCACCCACACTTTTAAGTATTTGTAGGATGGTACTCTCCCATGCCACATTTCATAGGGTGTTTGATTCACTTTCTTTCGGGGTACTTTATTAAGTATATAATTAGCCACAAGTTCTAAGGTAATCAAGAACTGATTAACATGACATTGATCATTTCTTTAAAAGTCCTATTTTTCATTTCAACAATTCCATTTTACTGAGGTGAGTAAGGAGCGGTGGTTTGATGAATTATTCTATGTTTTTTACAAAATTCACCAAAAGGTGATTTATATTCACCACTTCTATCACTTCTAAGTTTCTTAATTTTCTTACCAAGTTGATTTTCAACTTCATTCTTATAGTGAATAAAAGTTTCCAAGCTTCATCATTGGTTCGAATTAAATAAATATAATTATATCTAGTATAGTATAGTCATCTGTAAAAGTGATAAAATATTTTTTCCCACCTATAGTTTGAATTGGTTTAAAATCACAAATGTCACTATGAATTAATTCAAATGGTTCTGTACTTCTTTCAATTGAATGAAAAGGAGTTTTGGATAATTTTGCCTCAACGCAAATTTCACATTTATGATTTGAATCAATGTCAAATTTAGGTAAACATTCCATATTAATTAATCTATGCAAAGATCCATAATGAACATGTCCAAGTCTACCATGCCATAAATTTGAAGGCTCAAGCAAGTAAGAAGAAATGTATTTTTATTAATAATAGAGGGTACATCAGTCATTACATTCATTTTGAAAAGGCCATCAGACATGTAACATTTCCCTACATACATCTCGTTTTTTGTAAGTGAAAACTTGTCACATTCAAAAACTAGCCTAAAACCATTTTTACTAAATAGAAATCCGGAAACAAGGTTCTTGCGAATGTTCAGTACATGCAACACATTGTTAAAAGTGAGTTTCTTTCCAGATGTCATCTTTAGAATAATCTTTCATTATCCTTTAACTTTAGAAGTTAAAGAGTTGCCCATAAAAAAGTTGTTCACTGCTGTCCACTATAGAATAAGATGTGAATATATTTTTATCGGCACAGATGTGGCGAGTAGTACTAGTATCCACCCACCATTCTTTAGGATTTCCGACAAGGTTTGCCTCGGAAATAACTGCAAAAAGATTTATGATATCTACATCATTAGAAATTTTTTCCATTTCGATTATATTGGCTTGAGCAGGTTTCTTGCTTGATCTTTATTTGCCTTTACGTTTGTAACGGCAATCTTGGCCCGATGTCCCTCTTTTGTCACAAATGTAACACTTGCCATTAAACTTGTACTTCTTAGTTTCCCATCTTTTAGATAGCTTTTTCTTCTACCATCTTTTAAAATCAATTCCTAAGAACTTCTCTGATTTTTCACCATGATTAACTGGTACAATCACATCAGGAGGAGGAGTTGGCGCAATTGCAGCCACCATACCAGTACTGGTATGAGCATTAGTTTGACCAGTTTTTAGTAGCCATGAATTCTAAATTATAAAACCAAATTATAATTAGAATTTTATTTTACATAAAAAAATTTAAACAAAAATTACAGAATTAAGTTCTGTAAAATAAATGAAACAAGAATTGTAACTTTTATTTTTAATTAATTTAAAAATAAAATAAAATTTTATTTAACCAAATTAATTCCACACAGAAAATTAAATTTCTGTAACACTTCAATAATTATAATACTGAAACAGAATTTTAATTAATGAACACTTAGAAATAATTTCTGAAAACCAAAATTAATTTCTGACAAACTTCACAAATAAATATTCTAAATTGTTAATGACACCAGTATATTACTACTAATTGTCAAAGAAAATAGACAGTATATTACTACTATCTGTCAAACAGTATATTATTACTATTTGTTTTTGTAACCAGAATATTTCTTTGTAAAACCATAGAAAATAATTTATGTAAGAAAGAGAAAAAGAAACAAACGAAAAATTCTGTATAAACAGAACATTTCGAATCTATCTTAAAATTGTCAGAACAATCTTCTGTGTACAATAAATAAATTGAAACAAATTAAACAAATAAAAATAAATTACTTACCGAATTTATTTTACTGAATCGAATAAATATTTAAAAGATCAAGTCGAGTGTGTGACACTTTATCTTTAAGAGAGATTCGTCCCGCTACGGTACTTACGGATAAAAGGCGTCTATCTCCCAAGATACAATGATCTTCACAAATTGTAATAGCACTCCAAACAATTTGTACGGCGAACAAAAACCTGTGTTCTTTACTCTCTGAATTTTTTTCCTAAAAATTAAATATAAAGAACAATGCAACCAAAGAGGAAAATCGGAAGGAACCAAGAGAATTTCAGAGTTTTTTGGATATTTTTCAGGATTGAAAACTACTGGAACAGGTCTGGAAATTTATAGACCCGAACAGGTACATATTAGAAGTGAACAGATGCAAATTCAAACTGGACATATACAGTTTGAATTTCAAACAGATCTAGAGCAGTTTCAACAGATAACTGCATAGCAATTTAAATATGTTCTGGCAGTTTTGAATTTGTCGAGTTCCAACAGATCTGAAAACCTGTTTGGAAAAATTGGACTAGAAGAGGACAGGTTGAATTTAATTTCGTTAAGAATTTTGGAAAAAAATTAAAAATTAATATTAGAACTGACCCGACCAATACCTACGCTCGGCTAGGCCGGACGGCGGCGGTAGCGCGCATGTGTAGTGGTTTGAGCAAAAGTTCACTTTATCCATAACTCCTCCTTTCTACAAACTTGAGGTGCCCATTGCTGCCAAACCCAAGTGTTGACACCTAGAACTTATATACTTGCGTAAGTTTTCTCAAGTTTCCAATGTGGGACAAGCCTCACAAGGAAACCCACATTTTACTTCATTAAATGTCCATTTCATGAACCCGAAAACGACGTCAAGTGTAATGACTCGGATTTTAATTCACATTAAAACTTGAATGGTTATCGGACTCTTGACATTGATGGGTTGGAAAGTGAACCTTAAATATTATAATTAAGGACCCTTGGGTGATGTTTGGAACCTTGATTGAAGTCTTAACAAGGTATTTAGGTAATATTGGATAAAAAAGCTCCAAGTTTGAGTTTGAATTTTTGACCAACTTTCACTCTTTTGCCCTTTTCTCCTTCCATAATTTGAATTTGAATGTGAGGCTGGAACCAATGGAAAGCTTATTTCCGGGGCTTCGATTTAGACACAAGAACGACCTAGAACGGAGTCCTGATGAGAGAGTTATACCTATTTGAAATTTTTATATCTGTGCTAGAAGCAGGTACGCTAGAGCAAGGAAAGCTACGCTCGAGCAAACTGAGCAAATTCAGCAGCTTAAAAACGTGATTTTTAGCTCATTCTTGGTATTTTCCTTTTCCTTCTTCATTCCTCTCACCCTAGGTTCGAAAGCCCTAGGTTTTTGACCTCGAATAACTTCCATTTCCCTAAGTTTTGGCCAAGATCTTCTACAAAAAAGTGAAGAACACATGAAGATCAACATGTTCTATCGATTGGAATTCGGATTTGTGAAGGAATCTCAACAAAGCTTTGCTCTTTTGCTTGATTCTTGAGGTAGGGGTCTTAGTTCTTCTTCAATACTTCCATAAATAGATAGATTTGTGGTATTTTAATTATATACATACAAAACTTACATTTTTGAGCATATAGTGTACATTATGAGATTTGGGGGTTTAGGGTTTGAAGTGTTGGGGGTTCAATTGTTAGGTTAATATGGTGGATTGTGAAACCTTAGGTGTATAATCAATGGAAAAATTGGAATAAAAAGTAATGGTTTAAGAAGTTTGAATTTTTCTTGAAATACTTGATTTTCTTGAAAACCCTAAGTTGATTCATGATGATAAATAATGATTTTGCCCAAATTGAAAGTAAAATCATGAAATTGGTAGGTTGAATTATATATGTACAAGTTTAATTGGATTTTGGAGGTGTTTGAAAATTATGTTAAAAATTAGCGATTGAACTTTATTAGGAACATTGTCAATCATGCTATAATGTGAAAGGAAGATTGGGGAAATAATTTATTAATGATATGGATGACATGAGCCTTGGGGTGAAATGATGAAATAGAGGTTTAAGAGTTCACCTTGAATTATGCTGAATAGTGTTAATTATGTTGAATAGTGTTGATTATGTTGAGTTGTGTTGAATAATGTTGAACCGAATTGTATTGGACTATGATGAATTGTGTTTGAATCATGTTGAATTGTGTTGAGTTGAGTTGTGTTCGGTGGTGTTGTGTTTGAGTTGTGTTGGGTGGTGTTGTGTTGGTAACCGCGGGGGGAGGTTGAAAGGTGATACGAAATTTGTGATAAGATGATGAAGTGAAGATTTAAGAATTTTATTGTGTAATTAGAAAGTGATTTTATACCTCAAAATTAAAAATTCAACTTTAAATCTAACAATAGTTATGGAGTTTCATTTTGGAAAATGAGGATACTTCAATCAACATTAAATTTATGAAATTAAGTCTATTTTGGGTTAAGATGAGTGTGAATAATGATAAATGGGAGATTGTGAAATATGACGATGTTATATGAAGGTGTTGTATCAAAGAAAATTAAATGTTGGAGATTTAATTTATAACCATGGGTAGTAATTGACAACCAACGTGTTTTAAAAATTGAATTTGAAGACTTGATGATAATACGGAGAAGTAAAGAAATAGTTTGAACCCAAGAATTGTGAATACTTTAAAGATGAATCTTTGCCTCTATGGAGGTGTTGTTATATTTTTGTGTGACAAAACAATGAATGATTTAATGGATAATGAAGAAGGTCGTGGAACATATTTGTACTTGTTATGTGAATGTAATTTTAATATATGGTGGATGTACATTGAATTAATGTGTCACGAAAATAATGGAAGATGTGTTGGCTTTGTCCACTAATTGTAATGATGGATTGTGATGTTCTCTTGGGGTCCGTTTCCCGCCGTATTTGAGCCGGCAAAGTGTGGCACTTGAGATAGGTTCCGCCTTCCTTCCAGAGTAGCGCTCGGTAAAGCGTGTGGTATATTGAGGTTCCGCGTTCCTTACGGCTGGTGACCGGTAAAGCGTGAGGTTCTGCATTCCTTCCGGCTTGTGACCAGTAAAACGCGTGACTCATGGAGATGACTTGTGATTGGATCTGGTATTTGATATGAAATCAATTGAAAGAATGAAAATTGAAGTGGTAATTGGATTATGGATTGGTGATGGCGAACTTAATGAATTAGTTGCGACAATAAAGGTAAATTATGAGTATTGTTCTGTAAAATAAATAAGAGACTGAATTGAAAGGGGTTTGTTAACCTTGTGTTACCTTGAAATGACATTTGAAAGAGTAAACAACCGTGTGAATTGAGTATAGGAGAATTGTTAGTGAATCAAAAAGGAAACTTGAACTTGAAGTTATGGAGTTCTAAATAAATATAATGAGTAGAAATGAAGAATGAAAGAAAAAGAGGAATATTAAAAATGGAAACTGAATGAGAAATATTTTGGGAATTGGTTAATAACTTTTTAATGATGTTGTTTCTTAAATATGGTTATTTCACAAGGAGCTATGGTTTTCTAAAGTAAAAGGATGATTTTTAATGGCTGAAGGTTTTTCTTAAAAGTGTTTTAAATAGTCTTTGAGAAAAGGTACTTTACTTATGATATTTTGAAATTATAAAATGTCACCCTACTACATAGTATCACTCTGCATGCATGATCATTTCTATCTGTGTGTTAGTTATTGATTGAGAATTATGAGATTCCTACTGGGCATTAGTGCTCACCCCGTTGTTGTTTTATCTTTTTACAGGAAGAAAGTGTGGACTCTGTGATTGAAGACTTAAGAAGTCCATGTGTCTCTAGATGTGATTTCATTGTAGATGTAATGGATCTTGTATTTATATTTTGTTTATTTGTAGCTTCTCAGTATGAGATTGGCATGTATCATTGTTATTATTGTAATGTTCATTGAGAGAGAGAAAACAAGTATCATTGTATTTCTATTACTCAAGGGTAATGGATGTTTATAAATAAATAAATTTTAAAAAAAAATGACCTAAATTACAGGCTTTGGTAATGTTTCCGAGTAATTAAAAATTGGGGCGTGACATCAAGTTCTCATTCACTCATACATGGTTTTGACAAATCGTCTTCACCGTGTGACTTGACATGTGGCAAGGAATACGTCACCTATTGGATCCACCCCAAAAGACGTTTGAGACCTACTCAAATTTGAGCTCAAAGGTAGCCTAAAATAAACTTATAAAAAACCAAATTTTCCAACAAATATATGGGCCCTAAGCCAACAATCAATAGATCTCTCTATAGCCCATCACTACAAGAAAAAACACTTTTGGCGACTAAATTTTTAGTCACCAAAAGTCCTTTTTTAGTCGCCAAAAGTCGACTTTTCACTTTCCCCGACTAAATATTTTAGTCGCCGGTTTTGTCGCGAATAGATGGTCGGTGGAGGTATTGGCGACTAAAAAAAGTTTTAGTCGGCAAAGTTTTAGTCTTCAGCGACCAAAGTATTTGTCGTCAATAATCAATTACATTTTTGAAAATTATACATTTAGCGACTAATCTTTTAGTTGCCAATAGTGAATTATTTTTTTTTTATTTATACATTTGCCGACTAAGCTTTTCGTCGCCAATAGTCAATCTTTTGGCGATGTAGACACCCCATTTTTGACCGTCCTCAAGACTTGGACGTCACCGTTTGAACACTCGGTGATTATCCATGTTTGTGTTCGTTTGGAGTTCCCGGAGTTCTTGGCTACGCGCCTTGCCTCAGGATCTCCGAACTCGACCGTTTTGTGTCTGGTTTTGCACCAAACACTTGTGTTCTGCCTTGGAGGGGCAGAGAGTGCCTTTTGAGGCATCCCCACACACCACCGGCAGTGGCTAGAGGCCACCGGCTGGTTGTTGTTGCCATCGGCACTGAATTGTGCCGGTCGGCAGTCAATTTTGTCAAAATGACAATTTTGCCCTGCCGACTACTGTTCAGTTGCTTTTTGAGATATTTTAAAGCAGCTGTATAGCACTTGCTTCCCCTCCATACACGTGTATGGAGGGATGAGCCTCTTGGTTGACTTAACTTGTAAGTTTTGTTGCCTTTAAGAGAAGGCTCTCTTCTCTTGGCTCAAGGGTTAGGAAAATTAGATTCTTAGAGAGAAAAGACAGAGAAGAAGCTCTGGTTCTAGGTTAGAAGTTTTGTATCTATCCTATCTCTCTTCTTCCCTCTTATTTGTACACTAGGTGTTTGTGACTTACTATTGCTCATCAACACCTAGTGTTTCACCTTCCTTGGTTTCTGAGGTTCCAAGAGGTTGTCTTGGAGGTTTTTGGCTGGATTTGAGCTCAAGGAAGCAACAACATTAACTCTTGTGAAGGTGGTCAACAAGGGTGAGAAACTCCCCATTTTTACCCCATTTTTGCACTCTTTTTTTGCATAGCTTAGAACTGTTTTTGTGGTTAGTGATTAACACATAAAAGTTCTATTTTTTAGTCCTCTTTATTGTCCATTAAGAGTGTTTTGTGCTTTGGGGAGGTTTGACTACCCTTAGGCCTTGAAAAGGCCCATTTTTGGGCTATTTTGTTGAGATCCGGGATTTTGGTGTTTGGGTCTCTTCACCACTGAAATCTTGAGGGATTTCAGTGGTGAAGATGATGCCTTAAAGTCCTAAGAAGGGGGGGTCACCCCCTCTCCTTGATGTCCTTGAAAAGGGCAAGTTTTGCCTCTTGAGGGAGCATTGTGCTTGAGTGTGTGTTGAGCATGTATGGACTGTTATTCATGCTTAGGATATCATGATTTAACATTGCTATGTGTTGGTTTTGGTCCCTTATGCATGCTTAGCATAGTTGCCATGTAATGCCTTGTATTGCCTTAACATGCCTTAGGTTGTTAGCCCTAATTTGAGCATGCTTTAGGCTTAGATTTGTGAATATTTTGTGCTTATTTTGACATGTTTTAGCTCTGTCCATAGTCATTTGGGTTGATCTTGGCATGCATCATATAGCCCCTTTGCATTTTAGGCTTGCTAGCCTTTGAGCATGCATGTGTAGCATGTGTTGCTTACCTCATTTTGATGGTTTGGAACCATCTAGCATGTCATTTCAGTCCCTTTGGTGTGCTTATATGCTTGCCTTAGTCGCCTCTTTAATGCTTTAAAAGCATGTATTGAATGCTCCATGTTTTGGTCATTGTGCATGCCTTTGGTTTCAAGCCTCTTAGATGCCATCTAAGTAGCCTTTTGGCTTTGTTTTAACATGCTAAAAACCTGTTTTTAGTTGTTTAATGCATGCCATAATTGTCTTGCATAAGTATAGTTCAATGCCTCATTGACTTGCTTTAAGTCTTGGACCATTTGCATGCTTTGTTTGGTCTATTTTGAGTTGGTTTAGCACCACACTTTGACATGATTTTAGAGCTCATGTTGCATGCTAATCATCCATGTTATCTCCTTTCAAGTGTGCTTGAAAGTGGTTTGTTTAATGCCTAAGTTGTGTGCCTTAACATGTGTACATGTGCATGTGTGTTTAGCTCTCATACTTAACATTTTGGCTACTGATTTTAGGCCTAGTTAGAGTTGCCTAGATCATGTTTAAGTCCACCTTTTATTTGGTTTGTATGCTTGCCTTACATGTTTGCTTGTATGCTTACATAAGCGCCTTGTATAGTCCATATTGTATGCTAGCCAACATGCTTAGGATTTCATTGCATTGACATGCATGCTAGGCCTCTTGAGATAGACATGATAGAGGTTCGGCACCCTTGTTTGTTTATATGGTTTGCATGCATTTGAAATTGAAAGTGCACATTTGGTTTTTTGGGCCATCATGCATGGAAATGCGTGATTGGTGGCCCGAGAATCGAGGCACATCCTCCTTTGAGTCATTAACATGATAAGGAATGTGTTTGATGCATAAATTGCTAGAATTACATTGCCATGCAAGTTTTTGCCCTCTGCTGCTGTGAGTTGCAGGTTCTGCAGACATTCAGTGCCGACCGGCAGCACTTAGTGCCGACCGGCAGTCAATAGATGGCCGGTGGATGAATTCAGTGCCGATGAGCTCAATTCACTGCCGATGGAAGTTCTATTCAGCCGGTGATGATCCCCAGTGTTCAGAAAGGTATCCCTGAGACTTTGGCAGTTTTCAGAGGAGTATAGCAGGGAAAACAGAGGCAATCTAAGCATGGTAGTGCAATTTCGAGCAAGTCCCGAGCATGCGTTGCATCCGGCCCTCATCTCGAGGCAGTTTACTGCTTTAATTAGATTAATTAATTTATTTGATTAATTTAATGGGTTTGTAATATTTAATTAGCTTGCGTAGTTAATTAATTTGTATATTCTTTTGGTCCCTCCGAGCGAGGGCAAGTCTGTAATAAGTGTGGGTGAGTGGTGTGTATGTCTTCCAACCCCCACTTCTTTCTCCCTTTTATTTACCTACTTTGATGGTAGATTAGGGCACGTTTATTTTAGCATACCTTATGCTATGCATGCGTGCATCCATGCATTTGTTTACATGCACCGGGCTCGGTACATCATACAAACTGCATTGTATTTTCAATTTCCAAATTGAATACGTGCATCAACTGATTGCACTTTACATGCCATTTTAGGGTTAGCCGAGCCTACTCTAAACCACATCCTTGCTTGTGATGCATTAGTCATTCTAACATGAACTAGGTCATGCATGTTTGCTAACTGGTTTACTGTTTTGGCACGGAGTACGATGTAAGTCTTTATGCTTTAGCATCTCGCATGCGTGTGAATGTTGACATGACAGTATGCTTACCATGCGGCTAAGTGCTTACATGAGATAAACTGTTTGAATGCCTGTGGGTGGAGGTTGGATTGCTTGAGTTGGAAAACTCATTGAAATCCGTATTTTAGCCTACTTGCGAGTAGCAAATTCCAAAGTGTTTTCAAAACAAACGGATATGCAATGCTTATTTCCAAATTAGGCAATCTAGTCTATACTTGTTTGCTGTGCGCATAACATAGTAATTCTAGGCTAATAACCGGAATAAGAACATGTAATGTTTTCAAAAGCGGATATCATGGTTAGTAGAGGCCGGTCTTCGGACCGGGCGAGAAGGGGTGCTCATAGCTGACCTTCCCCGATCGTACCCAAGCTCCCGAGCCAAGACCACTTTGGTGATGACGGACACGTGGCCTTCGGCACCGAGTCAGGGTTTCCTAAATTTCCCATTTTAAAAAAAATATTTAGGTGGCGACTCTGTATCTGGCAAAGCAGTCCATGTTTGGCACTTCTTTCAAAAAATCTGTTTTTCTCAAAACGATTTGCCAGAGTTGGACTCTTTGGTTCAGATTATGAACCGCAACAAACAAAAGGGAGTCCAAACTGCAGCGAGGTCCCCCGCGGACGCGCTACAGGCGACCACTGTTTTTAGTCGCCAAAAGCATATTTTAGGAAAAAAAAATTTACTCTCTGCTGTTCCCAAGATTCGAACCACGTGGTATTAACACCGACCCATCCCACATTCCAAACCTTTACAAACACACTCTTCCCACTATGCCACTACAACATCACATGAATATAAATGCAACATATATTATTTATATATTACTTTGACCGGTATTAATACAAAACTATATACATAAAAATAATTATTTTTATTCAATATAATTTATGTAAAAAATAAATTATTTACTAAAAAAAAAATTTAGATCACTTTTGGTGACTAAATCTATTTTTTAGTCGCCAATTGTATAGTTTTGGCTACTAATTAGTTTTTAGTCGCTAAAAAAATTCATTCCCGCCTAAAAATAACCAATTTTGGCGACTAAACCTGTTTTTAGTCGCCAAAAAAGTCCCTTTTTGGCTACTAAACTAAATTTTAGTCGCCAATTGACTGTTTTTAGCTACTAATTTTTTTAGTAGCCAAAAAGCTTCACTTTCAGCAACCAAACTGTTTTTAGTCGCCAAAACATGTAGAATCGGCGACCAAACTGTTTTTTAGTCGCCAAAACCTATACTTTTGGCTACTAAATTATTTTAGTCGCCAAAAACTGTCACTTTTGGCTACTAAAAAACCTTTAGTCGCTGAAACCCTTATATTCGGCGACTAAACTGACTTTTAGTCGCTAAAACCCTTATATTCGGCGACTAAACTCTTTTAGTCGGCAAAAGTGATCAATTTTGGCGACTAATTCCATTTTAGTTGCCAATTCTACTACTTTTAGCGACAAAAACTCCAGTTTTAGTCGCGAAATCTGCTTTTTGTTGTAGTGCATGCACACATCCAATGCAACTCAAGGTCATGACACATTCTCAACACCTGAAAAAATTTCAACTACATAGATGAACATATATTGTAGCAGAGAAATTTTTTATCTATCAATATGTATTTACATAACCATATAATCATGATACTATCCATTCCATTCTGTGTCATGTTCGCGCCTTACAAGACATGGGGTTAAGATGTCCATTCAATTTTGCTCTGTGCCATGCTCACGCCTTACAAGACATGGGATTTAAATTCCATTCCTTTCCGTGTCATTCGATTCTTTGTATATTAGGGTGCCACAATTCAAGTCACAGTTATAGTCTAATAAGATATGGGTTAGATTTTCAAACATGCCATTTTCTAGTGTGTGCTAATGCTGTGGGTTTGTCTAAATTTTTTTCGATTTGTGCTGATTAAGGTGTTACATTGGCGGTTTATTTATATTTTTCCAATTTTGAAGATCATTCCTTATTTTACCTTGGTTAAATTCCATTCCATGCCAAGCGCAGTGTGTGTCTCGTGATGCATGCAACAAATATTCGATTTAAATTGACGAGTATGCTTTATGAAAGCTTGTCAGTACTCGAGCTTGAGTTGAGAACATGTTTGGGAGCAAGGATCTTCTCCTTAACTTTCTTATTTAATCTCCTACATGATGAGTCATTGGGCCGACTTTTGGGTCTAATTTTGATGATTCAAACCGTTCACATTTTAAAATTTGTCATGTATATCATACCTGTAAAAAATTAAGTTGATCGGATATCAAAAATCACGTGATCTAAAAGTTTTATTAAATAATAAACTATTTATTAAATTTTTTTTAATAAACGGTTTTTAGTTCTTCCGATATTTGATCAATTTGATTTTTTACAAGTATGATATACATGACAAATTATAAAATATGAACGGTTCGAATAATCGAAATTTTACCCAATAGCTTGTCAAGTAGGGAAGTCAATGAGGAGATCCTTGCTCCATGTTTAGGTCTTGAAAAGGTTTCATGGGCTTGGGATGGACTGCCACAAGTGTAAGGTAAGGCTGCCACACGTGTGGGAGCTTGGCTTGTGCTGCCGTACAGACCCAGGTTGTGCAAACGTACATGGTTTGTGCGGGCGCACGACCTATCGACACAGTCGAGGTTCCCTTTCCGACTTTTCACATGCCTGAATAGTTTTAAATAGTTTCCAAGTCTCATTTCCCACTCTACACCCTTCAAAAATCATCTTTATTCCTCTCTACCCTCTTCTCCTTCTTGATTTTCGAGCTCTTTGGACACTTCGCGGCCCAGATTCTACACCCTTCGAAAATCATCTCTCTTCCTCTTTACCATCTTCTCATTCCTCATTTCTGTGCTCTTTTGCCACTTCGCAGCCTAGATTCACATTCAACTTTTCCATTCTCATTCTTCACGTTCTTTGTTTTCAACCAAACGGAATTGATTGTGGTCAACTTATGATTATGGGGGTGTTTGGAAAGTAGGTTTTTTTGGCTTGCTTTGGCAAATTAGTAAAAAGTCAGTTTTTGGTTTTTTTAGCCAAAAAAGTTAACTTTTTACCTAAAAAAACTAACTTTTTTACCCAAGTCACTATCCCGAAAGCTAGCTTTTTTGGCTTAAAAAAAGTCAAAAGTCAGCTTTTTATCAACTTCTCAAAACACCACTTTGTAGGTTTTTTTAGTTGTAGGATATTATTGGAGAAATTTTTTTTTGTGTTTGGGAAGATAGTTGGGTTTTTTTGTGGTTGGATGTGATGTTTGTGAGAGAAAAAGTGAAATGATTATGGGGTTTGATGTGATATTTTGTTTGAATTAGTTTTTTTTGATTTTGTAAAACATTTGTCTTGTAGTGAAAAAAATAAAAAAAAATAAAAAACCTAAAAACTAAGTTGCCAAACACCGCCTATGTTGAGGTATTTTGCCTCATTTTAACCCTCTTCGGCTTTGCCTTTACTTTTTCCACACTTTCATTGCCTTTCATATTTTTCCTTGGAGTCAAACTATCTCTCTAATGTACAACTCTGTCAAATGCTCAACTGAGTCACTGGTGCGCATCGGAATGAAATGTGTAGACTTAGTCAACCTATCGACAATCACCCAAACGACATCATTGCCCCGTTGGATTCTAGGAAGCCCAACTACAAAATCCATGATAACATGTTCCCATTTCCACTTGGCTATCAATAAGGGTTGTCGCAAACCCGCTGGCTTTTGGTTTTCGGCCTTCACTTTTTGACAAGTAAGGAATTTCAATACAAATAAGGCGACATCCTGCTTCATACCCCTCCCTAAGATCATGATATATTTTGGTGCCTCACAGATGTACCGCAAGGCGTGAGTGATAAAACTCTTGAAGTACCTCCTCTCTACAAGATTCCAGTACGAATAAACGGCCTAGATAACGTACACTCAGATCCGAGTGAATGTTCAAACCCTTCTCTTCTTCCCATTGGAGATCCTATCATGGATTGACTCCACCTCACGGTTACCCTGTTGTGCCTCTATGACCTTACTAATCAAGGTAGGTTGAACAATTAAAGCAAACAGTATAGCACCCTCGTTGGACTCACCCAGATACAAATCAAACTTACCAATATCTCTTAGCATATCCCATTCCCGTATGGCCACACTTGCCAAACTACTCACAGATTTTCGACTCAAGGCATCGACCACCACATTAACCTTCCCCGAATGATAGTGTAACTTGAAATCATAATCCTTCATAAATTCCATCCACCTTTGTTGGCGTAAATTCAAGTCTTTTTAGGAAAACAAATACTTTAGGCTCTTATGGTCAGAGAAAATGTCGAACTTCTCACCATACAAATAATGTCTCCAAATTTTCAAGGAAAAAATTACTGCCGCTAACTCTAAATCATGGGTAGGGTAGTTTTTCTCATGAGTTTTCAATTGCCATGAACCATAGGCTACAACCTTCCCCTCTTGCATCAAGACACAACCAAGCCAATCCCGGGACGCATCACAATAGATGGTATAACCCATACCTCTTTATGGAATTATCAAAATCGGTGCGGTGGTCAATCTAGTCTTAAGTTCTTGGAATGACTTTTCACAAGCTTCGTTCTACACAAATTTGACACTTTTCCTTGTCAACCTAGTCAAAGGTGCGGCTAGTCTAGAGAAGTCCCTTATAAAACGACAATAGTACCCGGCTAACCCCAAGAAACTTCGGATCTCAAAGACATTTTTAGGTTGTTCCCAATCCTACACAGCACCTATCTTGGAAGAGTGTACAGTTACTCCTTCTCTCGGCTCCACATGCCCCAAAAACTTCACCTCGGTCAACCAAAACTCGCATTTCTCAAATTTGGCATACAATTGGTGCTCCCTAAGCAAATCAAGCATTAACCGTAAGTGGTTCTCGTGTTTCCCCTCGGAGGCTGAATAAATCAAGATGTCGTCCACAAAGACGACCACAAAGCGGTTTAAGAATTCTCAAAAAATTCAGTTCATCAAATCCATAAAGGAAGCAAGTGCATTGGGTAAACCAAAAGGCATTACAAGGAATTCATAGTGGCCAGAATGCGTATGAAAGGCCATTTTCTAGATGTCCTTCTCCCAGACTCTCAACTGATGGTATCCCGACCTCAAATCTATCTTCGAAAAGCAATGAGACTCTCTAAGTTGGTCAAACAAATCATCTATTCTAAGTAAAGGATATTTGTTCTTAACGGTAACTCGATTCAATTTGTGGTAATCAATGCATAACCGCAACAACCTATCCTTTTTTTTTGCAAAAAGAGCTGGCACTCCCCAAGGTGATGTACTAGGATGAATGAAGCCCTTACCTAAAAGTTCTTGGAGTTGAATCTTCAACTCATGTAATTCGGCAACCGCAAATCTATACGGTGCCATGGAAATCGGTGCCGTGCCAGGTACTAAGTCAACGGAGAACTCAATCTCCCGGTGGGGTGGCAAACTAGTAAGATCCTTGAGAAAGACATCTGGGTATTCAAAAACTACCCTTGGCAATTCAACACGGCCCCCATTACTCTCACTATCCAAGAGAGTGGCAAGAAGACCACAAAGCTCACTCCTACTACGAGGGTCAAAAACTGGTGACAAAACCCTATCAACTCAGTCCCCCAGAAAATAAAAATAGTTACCACTCGAGGTGCACACTGTAACTCTCTAACGATAACAATCAATCACAGCACGATATGAAGATAACCAGTCCATGCCTATAATGACATCAAAATCCGACATGTCTAGCAACTCAAAAGCAAACGGAAGTCGGCGCTTGACAACCTCTATTTCACAACTACGGCATCCTCGGTCTAAGTCAACCATACCCCCAACTGGTGACTCTACGCTGAACGGAGATGTTAACCGTGCTACATCTATCCCCAATGCAGAAGCAAATACAGTAGATATAAAATGAATGTGACACACCCGTATCTATAAGCACATCAGCCAAAGAATTACACACAATGAAAATACCTCCCACAATTGAGGATCCTGGTAACTGCTCTGGCGTGGTAACAGCATACACGTGCCCTTATGGCCTCTGATCAATCTGCTCATCTCTCGGAGCATAGGCCTGCTGCACGGACTGAGCCGAAGCAACTCCCTGATTAGCTCGGGAAGTCTGAACTGAATGAGCCTGTTGGTGGCTCTGAGTTTGCCTCGACTCTAATGTGCCAGATGTACCTGCCAACTGCAAGTAAGCTCTCCTCATATGCCTCGACTTACCACACTGAAAACAAGTAAGTCCTTGCCCTCTGTTCTGGGACTGACTCTGAGATTGGTTAAGTGGTGGTGATGGTAACATCTGCTGCCCTCCTCCTTTCTACGGGCAGGAAAAGGCCTTGTGACCCGGTTGGCCACACTTGTAGCACGAGAAATTACCCGGTGCATTCTTCCCCAAGCCCGCACTAGGCAAGGAAAAAGTAGATCTAGACTGTTGTGGCTAGGATTGGGATGAAAAGGTGCCCATGTTCTTCTTGCTGGGTCTATAATCACCCTGTGACTCTTGCCCCCTAGACCTCGAACCCTGAAGTCTCTCCTCTTTGGCCTGCATAGTGATCTCTACATGTGCCGCCGCCTCTACAAGACGATCATAGTTCCGGCAACCTTGAACAAAATTTTAGTTCTCAACTCTTCTCAAATTCTCTGCAACGGTGTGCTTCCGTTGCAACCAACTCCGACACAAACCGGGACAAACTAGTGAAGGTCACCTCAAACTCAGCCATGAATAGGTTAAGTTGTTTGAGGTCTTGAAACTCTTGCCTCAATCTCTCCCTAACAGTGAGAGGTAGATACTTGTCTTGAAAAACAACCACAAAGGCTTCTCATGTCGGCTCCACTCTACCATTAGCATACTTCCACCATTGGCCTGCATCCCCCTTGAGGTAGTAACTCACTACAGTCACTCTTAGCTCACTTTCTTCAATGTGAAGCATCTCAAATGTCTTCACCGTTTGCTCGAGCCACTCATCCGCTTTCTTGGGCTCAAGGCCACTATGGAACTCATCCAGTTTGGCCCACAAAAACTCTCTAGTGAGGAAACTTGCCCTTGTGTCTATGGCATTCTCTCGAACTTGGTTCTCTACCCTCAACAAATTCATCGATTCCCTCAAAGCCCTTGCTATTTCTCAGGCTAGGGCCCCCATTGCGACTTGACCTGTCTACTCCAGAATCCCCACTTGCTATACTTGCTCGGCCACGTTAGCTTGGCCTGCTTGCTTGGTTACATTAGCTTGGCCGGACCCTTCCTCTTGCACCGGAACCTCATGGATCGATACTTCATGCACACCTTGGCGAGGTCTACCATGCATCCTGCCTCTAACACCACGGGCTTGACCCCTTCCTAACATCCTAATTAAGGAACAAGTAAACAATTTAGCACACGAACTCAAATGTGTGCGCAACTTATCCCACACGTTTGATTAGAACAATTCTATATATTTTCTTACCACATAAGCAACTTAGTTTCACTCCACATAAGCACTTAGTCACATAAACACATATGGATTGTTCCTTTGCGATGAAATTTGTCCAACGAAATACCAAGAATTCTTAGTAGAATGAGTATTGATCAAGTACCCTTCTAATAAGACCTCAAGGAATTTAATAGACACAAACCACATCCCAAAAGTTCAATCCCATATCCATCTAGTTATATAAGCATGTTATCACATAATCACTAAGACATAGACCATGTCCTAATCAAGCGAAATGAACCCATTGTGGCAAAACAATCACTTCCCACGAGCCCTAAGTGTTCAAATCCCGTAGCTCTAATACCAAGTTGTAACGCCCCAAGAAAATACACAAAAATTACACCAACCACCACTCCTTATGGTGAACCGAAATAAATCTCCAACACTTGCATACATAAACATAAGAGATTTACAAAATAGTTCCACATGCAAATATACATTCAACGACTTTAGTACATGAATTTATAGCATGTAAAACATCCAGTCAAACATAAATAAATGCCCTCAAGGGCTACAAAGTGCAAGGCTTAAGCCCGGTTACACGAAATGGTTGCTCGAACCCATACAAATATATCCCTTGGCTTGCAAAAATATAATCACAACAAAACAAGAGCCTTGTGCTCTCAACATACACATCCATGCCCTTAGTTTGGTGGAATCACTACATCTTTTCCTGCACAAAATCTCAGAGGGTGAGCATAAAGCCCAGTAGGAAATTTTTAACAAAGTATATACATTATATGTAATTCTCATAAGATGAGATGCATATGTCATGCCATGCTTCTAAAAGAAGATCGCACCTTCATCTTTTTTTTTAAAAAAAAAAAAAAAAAAAGACCATCATGCACAATGAAATCTTGAAAATTCAACAATTCAAAAATTTTAAATCAACTTCAAGGGGCGGTAAATATGACTTAAGTAATCCCCAGGTTGGTGTCTGCAAGTAGGCATAACTAGCATTATCAAAACCCCACTTTACCGGTAGCTAATCGGAAGGAACGTCGTACCTCCTTTGCACGTGTTTTCGGTCTTTCACCCTGGACACTCAGGCCGACTTAATCAATTTCATCTACATCCTCTATCTGGACTTACCAGCATATTTACCTGATAACAATTCAATGAAATCTTGTTTCAAAAACATTTCCCTTTTCAATGCAAATTTTTCCACATCTCAATTTAAAACTCATAGTAACCAAATGAATTGAAACGTCAATGCAACATATATCAATGCATTATAATATTCTTCTACGCAATTTTTTCCAATTGTGATCAAAATTTCCATCTCTCTTTCCAATGTAATATCACAAGATAAACATATACTAATCAATCTCTATCGAGAAGCAACAACATTTTCATATTTCATGCATTTCGTCAACTTCCTCATTTATGACTATATCAACATTTTGAACAACAACTACCAAGCCAACTAATTCTTACGTACCATAGAGTTCCTTATGTCAACATTTGTCATAATATTGGTCAAATATCAATTTCATAGCATCACCACATTTTCACAAAATTCCCAAATTTCTAGGGCTTCCATAAACTAGGTTTCCTTCTCATTTTGAAAGAAATTATTTCAAGATAACACTTCTCTACAACAATAAAACTCAAAATCTCAAGGATTTATAGAAAACATCTTAAAAATCCACTTTTAAAATCATTCACAACTCATGAGTCAAAACCTAAGTTCAATCACAACAAAATTTGTAAAAATGTATATATAACTCAAAGAAAAATCCCTACCTCATGTTCTTGAAGGAAAAAGAGAAGAAAGACCCAAAATCAATGGTGTCAAAACCCGATCTACACCACACCCAACGTAGCCCTCGAACAGCTTTCCAATTTTGATGAAGGAGCTATGGTCAAAACTCTGATGGATTTGAAGAAATCAAGGATTTGATTTAGTTTGGTGTAGGTAAATGCAGGGAGAAGGAAGAGAAATGGGTTTTTAGAGAGAGAGAGAGATATACAAAAAGTGAGATACATTCATCCCCAAGTGAAGAAAAAATAGAATTTTTCAGACTCAGTGTTTTCTCGTACGTGCGCCCCTTTTCCCGCACGTGTGGCACTCACCTCCATACGTGCGACACTTTCTCCCACACCTCCTTCCACATATGAAATTAAAGTAGCCTCTACTCATCACCACCCTCACCTCATCGCACATGCGGCCTCACTTCCTGGATGTGCCCCCGCACGTGTCCTTTACGTGCAATTTTTCCTTTTTACCCCAAAACTGCACCAGTGAGTCCCGAACACCCCAGAACAAATTTCTTGCCCTCTAAGACAAGTAAAACTCAACCCCGGGAAAAATAGAACCAAGAAAAGAGAATTCGAGGAAGGTTTTCAAGAACGATGAACCCAAACAATCGACAAGATCTTAGATTAATTCCCGACACTCCCACTACGAGCAAGATAAACAGAATTAAAGGAGAAGGAGACGAGTTGAATAACCAAGCATCACGCACACCAACTAATAAATAAACTCCAAATAAAGGTGCCACTAATAAAAATCAAAATCAACCACTGAAGAAACAATTAATCTAAAACCAACTCTAATTTGACAATAAATTGAACTCATCTCACTAATAAAAACAAGAGCACTTGGACCATAAATCCAATTTGAAATTTTCTTTGTCCAATGATCCATAATCTAAAGTATTTTGTGACAAGCTCCTACAAAATGACCAAACTACCCAGGTATATTAGTAATGCTACGACCACCAAGCTTCGCTCACAAATTCATCCACCCATCGTGGTTTCACATGTGATATAGGTGGACCTACAATAAATGTGATATGATGGATGTCTGTAAACAAAAATTAAAAACCAAAAAAATAAAAAAGAAGAAAGAGAAAGACGTTTGGTTAACCAATGCATCGTTCTTCCTCAGTAACTGAGGCCATTGTTATTCTTTCTCTATCCTTCATCTACCTCTATCGCCGGCGATCCGCTAATAAATGTCGAAATGTACACATTCAGAACCCTTAAAATATAAATCTTAGTCCTTAAATTATTGTTACTTGACAATTTTAATGAGTTTGTATATGTGTAGGTCATTTGGGTTTGTGAAATGAAATTGACCTTAATTTGAAGTATTTGAAGCCCGAGAGACAAGACTAAAGTTTAAAGGCTCGGAAGATGAATCAAGCAGTAAAAGTCCAAACCATGAGATTTAAAGAAAGAAAAGTTAAAATTGTTGCAATCTCGCTATAGAAGTCACTCTGCACATCTTTCAATATGTTGGATGTATCTTTCTTGTCCGATATTGGATTGAAGTGATTCAAGCGGCATTGGAAAGATAACTCAAAGGGATATGATTTTGTGTGAAATAGTGATTTTCCAATTTTGACGTTTAATAGGTTAAAATAGGCCAACAAGATAAGGCTAAAAAGCTTGGAATAATTACATCTGAATTTCCCTTTTATTTTGGAAAATTCTAGCCACATGGGTATTATTTAGATGTCTTCTATGTCTATAAATGCATAAGCTTATTCATCATTAGGGTCATTGATAATGCTAGAGAAAAGTTTGGAGAGGCAAGGAGAAGAAGTTTTCTACCTTAACCATGAGCGGCTAATCTTCTTATTAGGGATTGCATTGAAGCCCTAATCAAAGTAACTTGTAATTTTTTTGTTTAGATTCTAGTTTTTCTTTAGATTTGGATAATCATTGTTTGATTGTTACAGATCTTTTATTCAAGAAATGTTTTCATCTTATTTATGTATTTGATTTATGTGATTGAAAATGCATGATCATACAATTGTTTTGTTTGCTTATATATACAAATCGTGCGATGAGTCATGCTTATGGGAGACAAGTCGTGCTACAACCCTAATTTAATGTGGACGATTCATCCTAATTGAAGATAATTCATGCCTACGATTTGATTATACTCATCCTCTTGATGATGATATCAGGGCTTGTAGCCACAATACATCGCTATTATCCGAATCTTTGATTTATTAGAATTTAATATATTAATTACTTGTTATGAGATTAGAACTGGATTCGAAACCAACAATTATTTCTACTTCAATTCCATCTCAATCTTTCTTTTTGTTTAATAATTGTTTTTAATTAATTTTATATTAAAATCAAAATATTCATCTGATTCGAATTAATTAAGAGTAGATTTTCTCATATTTAAACAAGTTAATCTTTTAGTCTTTGTAGATCGATACATAGACTTGCTATTATTCTACAGAATTGAGATTTAGTTTTGTTCTTTATTTTTGGTGTGAAAATGACCTACCATCTACTTCTATCTCCAACAATTCCTTTCATTCTCTCCATTGTTGCCGTCTACTCTACATTCTCATCAATTGTCGCTGTCCTCGTCCTCTGGAATACCCCTCTATGCCATCCCAAACCCTAGCTATACTCTTTCATAACCCCTTATCCGCATTCTCCTACGCCCCTATTTCTGTCATTCGCCACTTCTTCGCCAACCTCAATTCTCGCTTCATCCCCCGCCCTTGGATCCAAACCCTCTCTCTTTCTGTCTGTCTGTCTGTCTCTCTCTCTCTCTCTCTCTCTCTCTCTCTCTCTCTCTTCTCTTCTCTTCCCTCTACGATAGATATGTTGTTCAGTCTTCTCTTCCAACAGCCTTATAGTCGAAGCTAAGCTTGATGAAGTTGGAGAAGTGTGATAGACTACGAAATATGATATCTAAGTTCAACTTTGAAAATCTGGACATTTCTGAGGGGTGGTGAAGATAGATCTGCACATTTCAAAGACAGATATGGACATTTTGCACCATTGGCAAAGACAGATCTAGAGCTCTTTGTGTGTGATGTGAGCTCTCTTTTCTTTTTTTATTTTATGCATCAAGCTTTTGTTTTTTATTTGAGTTCTTCATCCTTTTTTCTTTCTCTTTTTTTCTTGGCTCAAATATGTTGTTATTGATGATGATGATGATGAAATAGATTGCAACAAATTAAAAAAATTATTGACAAATAGGACAGATTTGTTCAAAATTTGAAAAAAGTTGAATAGATAAAAAAAAATTAAACAGATAAAATATTTGAACATATAAATTTAAACAAACAAGTGAAAAAATTAAACAGATAATAAATTTTAGCAAATAGATATTGCAATAGATAGACACAAATTTGACAAATAGTTAAAAAAATAGATAAAAAAATATTTGAACGGATACAAAATAATTTGAACAGATAGTCAAAAAATTTAAACAAATAAAAAAAAGTCAACAATAAATTAGGGGTAAAATTGAAACAAAATGTCCCCCAAAACAATGAAGAATCATCACTAAATTATTTCACAAAGGGTGGACATCTCACCAACAAACAATATCCATTAGACTTAATGTCTTATACCCTCTTTAAATTGAACTTTTCAATAATTTTCTCAAAAAACAATCAGAAGAACAACAAAACATGCATGAATACCTTACTTTGACAATACAGTTGGCTAATCTAGGATTGTCATAAAAGATATAGTAGGATCCACTACCATCATCACCTTGTTCGGGGAAAAAAAAAAAAAAAGGGTTCAAGAAATCACAATTGAAGAAAACAACAAAAACGCTAGCAAAAATACCGTAACTTCTCTATTTCATGTCTTCTAGTATCACTTCTGTCGTTGCCTAAGCCATCGAAGATGGAGTGTGCATATAATTTGTTAAATTAAATATAATTGATTAGAAAGAAAAAATAATAAAAACTTTAAATTGAACTATGATATTAACAAAATAATTTGATTTGCCAAATTATTCATGTGGGGATGCATTTTGAGAATGACACCACGTGGTCGAGGTGCCACCGAGGTGTCTACCGAAATGTCACGTGGGCGAGGCATGTTACCGAAATGGTTGTGGTATAGCCGAGATATGGTGCGGTAATACCGGGATTCCGAGATATTTGGACAGAGGACAAGAGTCCTAGATAAGAGGAGGCTTTTAGTCTGGATAAAGATAAGGCTCTTGAGGAGTTTATCCATATCTAGCTAAGGGTCTGAGATAAACATTGTGCTGGAATCCTATGAAGTGAAACTTCTAGGGGACTAGGGCATTGTTGGCTATAAAAATAAGGGACCCTCGTGGGTCTAAGGTACACTTTATTATGTGAGTTTAGTACTTATTTGGTATCTTTAAGAGATTGCTTGACTGACTTGATTGTCGGAGTGCCCCTGGATGGATGAGCCACCCGTGGTATTCTTATCTTCTTGTTGGCAGGTGGTTGGCTTAATCTATTCAGCCGTGTGCTCTCCAACTAAGTTCCCTGTTTGGTTGTGCGGTCAAAAATCAACACCTACAATTTGGCGCTGTCTATGGGAACTTAGTAAGAATAGATGGCCAACAACAGACAAGAAGTGAGAATTGGGGATGACATTCATAGTGAGGAAGAGGAACACATGGATCCCAATGCTGGAGGAGTAAACAACAATGAAAAGGAGCATAAGGTAGACCTGAGATGAACAATGTTGCCAGGGGTCAAAATGGGAACAAGAAAGGCAACCAAGATGAGTACTACCATAAAGGCGATTTTCAAGTATGGAAGGATAGATGCCTGAGAAGGGATGTAGAGTTAAAGGACATGGCGAAAGACTTGTAGACGGTAGTCAACTTTATGATGTAGAACAATGTGATGCAACCAGCGTTTCCCCTTGCAAGATACACCGGCCCCAACAGCCAAAGCTGGTGTCCAAGAAAAGAGAAGACAGTACATATTGTCTCATAGCATGCTAAAGGACAGGGAAATTCACATCGGCAATCACAAGATGCTGGGCAAACAGAGTTAGTACGAGGGGAATCCCAAAGGACACCACGAACTAAAGGCACCTACGTCAGGGGATCTCAGCAGATCTAGGGCCAAGGCATTTGTTTTGACAATGCAGGGGACATGTAGAAGTCCAAAAGGACGCATCCTAACACAGGAAGTAACGCTTCGAAAAGGCTAAAGTCGACTGACAGACAAGCTTCCGAACGAATGAAGGAGAAACCTAAGAAATTACCTCCAAAGAGACACGATGTCAAGATCACATCCAATGCCCAGCTGAAGATGCCATTCTCAGTGGAGTTGGATGCGTTCGAAGCATATAAAAGGTTTAGCATGCCAAGGTTTCTGATCAATGATGGTAAGTCTAATCCAAACTTCCATGTCAGTTTATACTCAAATTTAATGGCTTTGTCTAGTGGGAATGAGTAGCTATTATGTAAGGTGTTCCCATCGTCATTGGGAAAATAGCATTAGATTGGTTCCACAAACTGCCGAAAGGATGTGTGAAGAGTTCAGAAGGCCTAGCCGAGATGTTTGTGGCCAAGTTTGTTACAAACAAATTGCAACCACTAAGGATAGACTCCCTATTGGCTTTAAAGATCAGTGATGGTGAAGGTCTTAGGGCCTATACCAAGAGGTACTATGAGGTTTACAACCGGATTCCGACTTGTAACCAGGAATTCACAGTCGTATCTTTTAAGAACAACTTGGGTGATGATTGCCCACTTTGGCAATCACTTGCGAAGACACTCCTAAAGAACATGGAGGAATTAATGGTGCGAATCGAAAAATACGCCAAGGCAGAGGAAGATAAAAAGGCAAAGAAGACGAATGCATCAAAACAAGAGAAGAGAAACGGCTCATCGAAGTGAGGCCGAGGAAATGTAGGTGTTGATAGGCCAGAGTTAGGATTAAGATCCATGCAGGAAGTGAGTACAATTTTCAAGATCCCCATTTATAAGATCTTGGAGAAAATCAGGAATCAACCATACTACTGGGCATTACAAAAGGTCCTGGGGGAACACATGGGCGGGAACTCTGGGAAGCACTGTGCCTACCATGAGGAAAACAAAACACATGACCTAGGGATACCAGGCTCTAAAGTCACACTTGAAGGATTTGGTCAGACAGGGACACCTGAGAGACCTCGTTAACGATACCAAAATAAGAGAGGAACAAGCAAAGTTGGCCCAGGTGCCGACAGTACCACCACCTCCAGCACCACAACAAGCAGAAGGACCACGGGTAATCAACATGATCCATTCGAAAATTAACAAGAATAAAATTCGCAGGGAGACTCAAAAGGGTAAGGCATCTGCAACATGCCTACCAAGTCCTTCAGAAGAAACACAGGACATGTGGACATCAGGGGCCGATCATATCCTTCACTGAAGAGAACCTAGATATGATACAACATCCGTATAACAATGCTCTGGTGGTGGACATTGAAAGTTGGAGACTACCAAGTGAGGCACATCCTAATTGATCAAGGCAACTCTTGTGACATCATGTACGTCAGATGTTACAAGGAGCTCGACCTCCATAAGGATGATCTAGAACAATTCGATAACCCTATAGTAGGATTCAACGGGACGCCGTCATGGCCGCTAGGAACCATGAGTCTGGAGGTGCAGACAGGAACCAAGAAGGTAACTACAGAGTTTACTGTGATAGATAACCCCTCCCCATACAATATCATTCTGGGAAGACCTTGGATACACGCAATGAGGGTTGTTCCCTCAACGCTACACCAATTGTTGCAATTCCCAACTAAATAGGGGATTGAAGAGGTGGGGGGAGACCAAGTGCAGGTGAAAAATTGCTCTATGGCAGCAATGAAGTACACCTATAATGTGAGGGAAACAAAGACAACAGAGATTGAAGGCAAAGACCGGGAGGTCTTGGATGATGTCGGCAAAGAACCTACCCAAGAGCAAAGAACCCTTGAAAAAGGTTATAGTACAAAAAGGAGAGGAGGATCGATTCTTCCTTCGACTCTAGCTTAGTCGAGGAAGATGAAAGAAAGCTAGAGGAATTTCTAAGAAAAAACATAGAGATGTTCGTTTGGACACCCTACGAGATGCCAGGGGTTAGCCCCCGAGGTCATCTGCCACAGACTTAGTATGGACAAGTTGGCCCATGTGCAAGTAGTAGAAGAGGAAGTGGAAAAGCTACTGGAAGCACAGGCAATCCGAGAAGTAAACTACCCCACCTAGCTATCCAATACGGTGGTAGTAAAGAAGAAGAACGGCAAGTGGGAGGGTCTATGTGGACTTCATAAGCCTGAACGAAGCATGCTCAAAGGACTATTTCCCTCTGCCCAAGATTATATTAGCTTATTGACGCCACATCAAGGCATGAAAGAATGAGCTTTCTAGATACATATAGGAGATACCACTAGATAGCAATGTATGCCCCAGATGAAAAGAAGACATCATTCATCACCCCCAAAGGACTTTACTATTATAGAGTAATGCCCTTTGGACTGAAGAATGCAAGAGTGACATACCAGAGGTTGGTTACCAAAATGTTCAAGAACCTAATTGGGAAGATCGTGGAAGTCTACATCGATAACATAGTTGTCAAGAGTAAAGGAGCCAAGAGATCATTTGGCTGACCTGAAGGAAGTTTTGGACATATTGATGGCATATCGACTTCGGCTGAATGCCTCAAAGTGCGCATTTGGGGTAGGATCTGGTAAGTTCCTAGGGTACTTGGTAATCAGGAAAGGAATTGAAGCAAGCCCAGATCAGATCAAGGCCATCCTTGATCTGAAAAGCCCGGCAATAGCGAAAGAAGTCCAGATTTTGACCGATAAGGCATCAGCCCTGAACAGATTCATCAGTCGAAGTTCAGATAAATGTAAGCCATATTTTTAGTTGTTAAAGAAAGCCACAGACTTTCTGTGGACAGAAGAATGCGAAGTCGTCCTGGCCGACTTGAAAAGGTACATGACAAGTCCACCAGTGTTATCGAACCCGGTACAGGAGAAGAGTTTTTTTTTTATATTTGACAATTTCAGACCATGCTATTAGTACCGTGGTAATTCCAAAAGGAGGAAGGATAACGAAAGGCAGTGTACTATATCAGCAAGACCCGAGCAAATACAGAGACCAGGTACCTGCCCCCTGGAAAAAATTGACACTTGCTCTGGTAATGGCTTCAAAGAAATTAAACTATTATTTCCAAGCTCATAAAATTGTGGTACTTACGGAGCACCCACTGAAGTCTCTGTTACAGCAGGGAGACTTGACAGGCAGAGTAGCGTGATGGGCTATAGTTCTAGGTCAATATGACTTAGAATTTAGGCCAAGGACAGCAATAAAGGGTCAGGTCTTGACCGATTTCGTTACAGAATTCACACCAGGTGCTTGCTTAAGACCGGCACTGTCGAACATCGGCCTAGGTACCCAGGACAACTAGAGGACAATCAGTTGGGACCACAGAATCCCAAGTCGGCCAGACAGAAGAAAGGCAAAGTGAAGTTAAAGTCCTGTGATATTTACATCAGTGATTCTTTCTATCTCTTTGTCGATGGTAGTTCAAACTGACAAGGAGCGGGGGAAGGAGTGGTTTTGGTTTCTCCAGATGGATGAATGATAGAACAGTCCATCGATTTGGGATTCAAGGCCTCAAACAATGAAGCAAAATACGAGGCACTAATTGCTGGCTTGAATCTAGTAGCAGTAGTTAAAGCCGAAGAGGTGGTAGTCTTATGCGACTCCCAACTCATTGTAAATCAAGCGACGAACGAGTACACAGCCCAAGATGAGATAATGGTTGCCTATGTCAAGGAGGTCATCAAGTTGCTAGCACAATTCCAAAGCTGCCGGCTACAGTAGGTCAACCAAGATGACAATAGTCACGCTGATGCCCTAGCAAACCTTGATAGTACTATAAAGTCAAAATGAGCCAAGAGTAATTATGGTGGATTACCTGTCACGGCCAACTATAGAACCTTTAATAACAGAGTATGAAGCAATGTGCGTGGAGTTAGGTCCAAGTTGGACGGAAGCCATAGTTATGTTCCTTGGAGATGGCAAGCTGCCAAAAAACAAAAGGGAAGCTCATAAGATTAGACTAAATTCGGCCAGGTTTTGCCTATCAACAAAAGGTCATTTGTACAGGAGATCTTTTACTAGACCTCTACTGTGATGTGTACATACATCCCAAGTAGAGGACTTGTTGTACGAGATCCATGAAAGAGTGTGTGGAAGCCATGCGGGGGGCAAATCACTTGTTTATAGAGCCAGATCACAAGGATTCTTGTGGCCCAACATACAGCAAGATGCCGAAGCCTATGTAAATAAGCGCGAAAAGTGTCAAAGGTTTGCACCTTTGATACATCAGCTTACTGGAGACTTGAACCTAGTATCCAGTCCTTGGCCATATGCCCAGTGGGGCATAGATCTTATTGGGCCACTGCCCAAAGCAACTGGACAGAGGAAGTTTCTGCTTATAGCAACTGAATACTTTGCAAAGTAGGTAAAGGTTGAACCCCTTGCCAAAATCTGAGATGTAGATATAAAGAACTTTTTCTGGAAAAACATTATCACTAGATTTATGATCTCCAGAGCCATTGTGGTAGACAATGGTACACAATTTGACAGCAAACTGATCAAAAACTTTGTGCAAAGTATAAGATCAAGAATTACTATTCAACTCCCTTTCCATGGAGTAATGGTCAAGTCGAGGCCTCGAACAAGACCATCTTGGATGGAATCAAGAAACGACTGGAAGCTGCCAAGAGCTAGTGGGTAGAGGAACTGCCTAACGTTCTATGGATATATTGGATGACGCTGAGAAGATTTGCTGGTGAGTCTCCTTTTGCCATGGCTTATGGCACAGAGACTGTCATTAAATTGGCATCCCTGGGATCAGAACCCAGAGAGTGGAGAACGGAGCAAATAAGGCATTCTTTGCCCAAGATCTTGACCCAAGTGAAAAAATGAGGGAAAAAACAACAATTCGGCTGGGGGCATACCAGCAACAACTTGCTAGGGCATACAACAAGAAGGTTAATCCTAGGGAGTTTCAGATTGGAGATCTCGCCCTCAGGAAGTTCGTCAGCAACAAAAAGGATCCCAAGGAAGGCAAGCTTGGCCCAAACTAAGAAGGACCATATCACATCATCTCAATCACCAGCAATGGTGCTTACCGGACACTAATAGCAAAAAGTTGCCAAGACCATGGAATACCAGCAATTTAAAATTTTTCTACCATTGATTTTGGTTTTCAAATTTTCTGTCTATATAAAGGATTTTAGCTAGAATATTAATAAAATACTAGTATCGATTTTGTTCATTACAAAATGTTGTTTATGACTGTGAGATAAGACTGAAAAAGTCTTAAGGAGATTAACTTAGACTTGCGATGATGGTAGAGTTGAACTAAGTATAAAGTGATGTTTCAGTATGAAACAAGGCGAAACTTGCCACATTTTGGTCGATTTGTGCGAAAAGCCGAGGTAGATAGTACTCTTGGTACACCAAGGTCAAGCCTCAAGTGTTTAGTTTGGGTGAGCCAAACTCGATGATCTCGGTCATGGATGTCTAAGTTGGACTTAGGCAAAAATAAGGCGATGCATCCTTAATATGAATATAAGTGATACTTAGGTTCACATTAAGGGGCAGGAAGCATGAATAAGTATAACACTTGCGAAAATTTTTGATATAAGACTGAAAAAGTCTTAAGGCGATTTTCCCGTGGTGAACAAGGTGATTAACTTAGACTTTCCATGATGGCAGAGTTGAACTAAGTATAAGGTGATGTTTCAGTATGAAACAAGGCAAAACTGGCCATATTTTGGTCGGTTTGTATGAAAAGTCGAGGTAGATTGTATTCTCGGTACGCTGAGGTCAAGCCTCAAGTGTTTAGTTTGGGTGAGCCAAACGCAATGACCTCAGTCATGGATGTCTAAGTCAGACTTAGGCAAGAATCATGCGATGCATCCTTAATGTGAACATATAGGGGGCATGAAGCATGAATGAGTATAACACTTGTGAAAATTTTTAAAAAAAAATTTACAAGTTGAAGTTATCCGAAACAAATGTTAGAGATAATATCAGAGATATGTTAATCTGAGATAATTGATCAGTTCTAATCTGAGATAATGTACCCAAGGTATTCTGATCCAAGGTAAGGAACCAAGTTGTCAAACTTGGAAAGATAAGAAAAAGTCTAAGTATGGAAACATGCAAGATAGAGAAGATAGCAAACCATACACAAAGCAGTTGTAAAAGGCAAACATCCAACACTTAGAAGAAAAAGAATAAAGACATGCATTAAAGGAAGAACTTGTTCGGTTACAGAATGAGGCACATCGGTCCGACATAACATAAACTGTTCAGAAGAAAAGTGCAATCAAAGGAAAGAAAAAAAGTCCTAAGTACTGAGATCTATCACATTGTTCTCATGTTGTTCCACCTTGGCAGTTGGCATTGTTTTGGCTTCGGCGGACAGTTGAGCAGACTTATCAGTCGCAATCTCAGCGTCGATCTCCAGAAGAGTTTAGTCCAAGCTCTTCTCGGCAACAAGGACCTCGGCGTCAAAAGTAGCCTTGGGAGAGGCACTCTTGGAAACCTCGTCCCCATCATCTTCAATCAAGTCCAAGACCTGATCATTCAGAGTCAGGGACTTGGCCCTAGCAACAACCTCGGCCTCACCCTCTTGTTCCTCAGCCTCATCCTTGGACCGATTGGGAAAGAGAGGAGAGGGAATGTTGAGTAGGGATAGCAATTTAAACCCGGCCCGACGGGGACCCAATCCCCCGACCCCGAAATAAGTAGTTTTTTCCCAAAAAATATCCCCGCGGGGACGGGGATGGTATTAAAAAATCACTCCCCGATCAATTTCGGGCCGGGGATGGGGATAGGCTCCTGAGCCCCGGCCCCGGCCCAGCCCGGCCCGGCCCCGAAATTTTCCCGAAATTTCCCTGCTAATACCTGTGTTGGTGTTTAGTTGTATTATAATAAATATGTAGTGTAATAGTGTATCATTATATCTGTTTGACTCACTAGTTGTATTATAATATATATCTAGTGCAATAGTATATCATTATATCTATCTGACTTTATTATATCTATCTGACTCACTTACTCTCTCAACTCTATCACTCTCTCGTTCTTCTCACTCACCCTCTCGTTCTTCTCTCTCAACTCTCTCTCTCACAGTCGGCGTGTCCCACCACCGCTGTTGATCTCGCCACAGCCACAGCTGCTCGTTCTTCTCACTCACCATCTCGATCTTCTCTCTCAACTCTCTTACTCTCACAGTCGGTGTGTCCCACCACCGCCGTTGATCTCGCCACAGCCACAGCCGCCGGTCACAGCCACAGCCACAGCCGCTAATACCTGTGTTGATCTCGCCACAACCGCCCTTGATCTCGACACAGCCACGGTCTCTTAGATTTGTTAGATCTGTACTCAGATCTGTTATCTCTTTCTCTCTCTCGCTTTGATCTGATTGTTGGTACATCTGTTTTTTTTTCAGATTTTTTTTTTTTAGTTTAAATCTGTTGAGATGATGATGAAAACATATATATATACATATGTATATATATTTTTTTTCAGATTGTTTTTTTTTATAAATTAAATCTGTTGATAATAATGAAAACATATATATTTTTTTTCAGATTAATTGTTTTTTTAATTTAAATCTGTTGATGATGATTGTTGGTATTCAGATCTGCTATGTTGATTTGTTGTTCTTGAACAAAATAAAAAAAAATTAAAAAAGCCTCAGGGATTTTTCGAGGTCGGGGAAACCCGATCCCCATTGGGGACGGGGATAGGGGGGTGATGAGTTTCCTCGCTAGGGATCGGGGACGAGGATATTTTAACCTTCGGGGATCGAGGACGGGGAGTGTGGTCCCCGGCCCCGCCCTGGCCCGTTGCCATTCCTAATGTTGAGCCGACTGATATCACGGAGATACAAGTCCTTGGGGATGGACAACTCTTTACAGGCCACCATCCAGCCAAGGCAATAGCCTTTGTTGCAGGCTAGATTGACTTGTTGCTTGTACTGGTCCTGAACATCGATATGTCCCTCCACATATGCCTTTTTATCAGCCTCTTTAAGCTCTGCCTCTTTGGTGGCAAGAGCCTCCTGCAGTTTGGTCTCGACTTTGGATGTCCTGACTTCAGCGGCCTCGGCAGCTTCGACAGCGGCCTTAGTAGCATCAACTTTGGCCTCGACCTTGTTCTGAGCTGTCTTGGCAGCATTGGCCTTATCTACGAGGCCCTTGATCTTTGTCTCAACTTTATGAAGCGAAAAAAGGAAGCCTGCAGCTTCTTGGGTCTTTTTTACCAGGTCTTTCTTCACCATCTCGACTTTCACCGTATAAGAGTGGGCATGTTGGATGGCATGTAAGAAAACAAAAAGCAAGTTAGAAAAATTTGGCTAAGTACAAATGATTAAAATGAAAGCTGAATAGAAAAGTGACAAGTCGGAGACTTACCAAAACCTAATGTTGTATCATCATGGAAAAGTTCTCATAGTGATTGAAGTCAACCAGTTGGTTCATGTCAGTCGGAAGAAGCACGGTCGTGGACAGAGTGGCACCGACTTCTAGACTCCCAATAATGCTATCACCAACCTTGAGAGGTCGGTCACTAACCAGAACCTCAGGGCCCTAGGATTCCTTGGGATAGAAACTACTCACATCCTTTGGACCTTTAAATCTTGACTTCTTTGTTTGGGATGCGTTAGACGACTCGGCCTCGATCGGTCTCTTCTCGTCATCAGCTAGTTTGGATATTAAGAGAGAATCCTCTGGATCCTTTTAAGAATCAGAGGGGATCTGGGTGACTGTGGCCTTGGCCTTAGCCTTTTTCATCCTCTTTTGCTTTGGCTTGGGCTAGAGAGATGGCGTAGATTGCAAGGACACAACGTCGGGCAAACCGACCAATAAGTCCTCAACGATTGTCGATTTTCGTCTCATTTCCTCGGCGATTGTCGTAGTGGTTACCCCTGGGCCAAGTTTGAAAGTAGGAAGGGCTAGCGGAGGATTTAACAGATCAGACGTCGACACGACTAAAGCTTGGCACTTTTGACTGCATGTTCTACTAGCAAGAGCATTAGAAGGTCGGCAGCGGCGCTAGCGTTGTGATGCAAGAACAAGTTGGGCTAGAGTAGAAGTGGATGGCTCGTTCATTGGATCAGACGTTGATGCCTGATCTAGCCTTGACGAAGAAGTGGCTTGTTGTGTTGAAGCAAATGGTGGAGTTTTGCTTCTTCTAGAGATGTCGGGAAGTGGTAATCGGTAGGTCGGCACGTAATTTAACAAGATTGGGGCCTTGCGATCTTCAATAGGCAAGTCCAGGAGCCGTTTGAGATCTCAACTTAGAACATAGGACTTTCAGAAAGATTTGCTCAGCTGAGAAAGAGTTGCAAAAAATGAAGGAAAACATTAGAACTAGAAAGACATATTTGCATGAATGTTAAGAATATGGGACTTTGGGATGACTAAGTTCTTACCCTTATCTTCCCTAAAGACTCCGCAAGGGGTAGAGATAAATATCATTATGTGGTGCAAACTCCTAGTTACCCGTGGCAATGCGATAGTCTTCACTAGCACCTTTGTTGGAGTTTGGGAGGTCGGCTATCAGTTTGTATGTGGTGGATCTGGGCTTGAGGTAATAAGTGTAGCCACTAGTGGACTTGAGGCCACACATGGTGTAGTATTATTGGATGTCGGAGAGGGTGATCCTAGCATTTTCTCGGCAAGATAGCTCGGCTATGCCATTAATAACCCTAAATGTAGTAATGGCTAATTACACGGGGTTAAGTTTGTAGAAGTGCAAAACTTCTCGGAAAAGGATTTCAAGGGGGAATCTAACTCTGCCCTCGATTATGGACACAACTAGAAATGACGTGTAGGTTTCTCCATGCATAATGGAGTCCTCTTTATCAGCCAGCCTAAGGTGGACGTCTAAACTTTTGGCGGAAGTATTCTAATTTACTGGGTGAATTTACCCTTCACTTAAACATTCCCATGACCTCGGCTTATGGATTATGTTAAATGTTTATGTCGGGAAAGGTTCTTAGTATGTCGGGGAGACGGCAAGGGTTCTAGAGATCTAGGAAGGGTTTTGAAGCAAAATTTGTTTCAATTTTCCTAAGTGACTTGTTTCTAACAAATCCCAATCCTAAATCTATGATTATGCAAGAACTAGAGATAGCATGCAAGAAACATGAACAAATGCACAGGGCATAAATGCAAGCTCAGGAACATAAAAAACAGAAAGTGAATTAGAACCAAAGGAAGAAAGACTCGAACATGAATGAAGATTGTAACACAAATGTAAGGACAAATACAATGTGTGGTGTATAAAAAAATAATATTTACGAACAGTAAAGGATCCAAGATTGACATAGCAGAAATCAAAAACTTACATAGTAGTGAAGAAGAAGCTGATGCCAGAGTCGTACATGCCGAAGTTAGACGATGCTCTCATTCAGAATAGAACAGTTGAATATTCGCCGAAGGTGATGAACAGACCAATTGCAGAAAGCTTCAAGGCACAGCAATAGTGGTTTAGGGATTCTAGAGATAGAAAGTCTGAAGAAGAAAGAGGGAGATCGTGTTTGCAAAAGTGAAAAGACAAGGAAAGCGGGAAGGAGTTTTGTTGAAGTGAAAAAAGGTGGCAAAACATAATGAAACCACCTAGGGCAAAGTGCTTACTCTGATGTCAGACAGCGTGGCAAAATTGATGTGACATGATGACGCGTGAAAGGTATGGACCAATAGAGCAGTGACATGTGGTAGAAACGGTTGAGATAATGGTGCGTGACAGCTCATATGCAAAAGAGGCCCTTGAAATTCTTGAACTAGTGGGGAAATGACCTTGGCTAATGAAGCGATCTCGGTTAAGATGTTGAAAGAACTTGGTTCTGGATTCTTGATTCTTGACGAAACGGACATCTAAGTCCTAGTTACTTGAAGCTGACAAGTCACGATCTCGGTTGGAGAAATACCCTCATTTTGTCGTTTGGCCGACGTGATTGAAGATCAGACGTTATAGGTTCCATCTCCTCAGGTTGCCGAGATAATAGAACCTAGGAGGCAGTTGTGGGGATGTATTTTGAGAATGATGCCACGTGGTATCGGCCGAAGTGCCACGTGGGTGATGCATGTTGCCGAAATGGTTGTGGTGTGGCTGAGATATGGTGCAGCAATACCAAGATTCTGAGATATTTAGATAGAGGACAAGAGTCTTAGATAAGAGGAGGCCCTTAGTCTAGATAAGGATAAGGCTCTTAAAAAGTTTATCTATATCTAGCTAAGAGTCCGAGATAAGCATTGTGCTTGAGTCATATGAAGTGAGACTTTTGGGGGACTAGGGCATTGCTGGCTATAAAAGTGAGTCACCCTCGTGGGTCTAAGATACGTTTTATTCTCATCTTCTTGTTGGCAGGTGGTTGGCTTAATCTATTCTGCCACGTGCTCTCCAGCTAAATTCTCTATTTGGTTGTGTGGTCGAAAATCAACACCCACAATTCAATTAAGAAATAAATTAGTTCATTGCTCTGTCTTTTAAAAAGGACCCCCTATTAGTAAGCTTCAATGAGCTCTCACAACATTATATTGAAAAATATTAAGCCATGACTATTTATATCAAATAGATAACATTTGCTATTACATTTCAACACTATCTCATCAAAAAATCACTAAATATGAAAGTATGCATAAATATGCTTGAATATAGATATCAGACATTTCTCAAGTGTATAAAAGGTTCTAGAGTCCCAAATAGGACACATGTTGCACATGATAATACACCTATCAGCAAATGATCCTTCGAACTACATCTTTTTATCAAGCATTTCATGTGCAACCGGTTGTGGCTAATGCGAAACACATGGAAGGCCAACCAAATAAAAACAATAAATAAATAAATAACACATGAAAGAAGAAATTATTTGAAAAACAATAATGAACAACAATGTGAACAGTGCTACCAAATAAACCTTGGAGTTTAAATCATGTTTGCCATTTAAAATTTTTGAATGAAAAATGAAGAAGCCTCGCACTTTAAAATACCATTTAACCAATGGAAGTTATTATTGTGTAATGGAACAAATACTTGAGTCTCAGCGGCATAAGTCTATTTGATAAACCATCATCAGGAGAAGTGTTTTGCGCCCAGGCTCAGTTTCTCCCGGTATTTCAGTCAATCAATTTCCTATCAACACTGTAATTTTGATTTCTAACAGAAGCTACAATTGGTCTACCTTCTCATCATAATGTACAAATCAAAGAGCTAGGAAGCAAAATTAATGTAACAGGAAGGCAGAAAAGGGGAGGGAAAAAGGAAAAATAAAGAATAATCGATATCCGGAGCCGTAAATATGTGAGGATACAAAAGGACTACCTTGCCGAAAACTGCAGAGACATGAGAAGAACTTCTGTTGGTCTAAAAAATTACCATTAGTCGAAGGGGAGAAGCAACAAAACCTTCTTCAACCACTGTACACCAAATAGCAAAAGAGTAAATACATAACAACAAATTAGAAGAACCCAAAAATATACCAAAAATTACTCAAATTAAAACACAAAAAACCAAGAAAACCCATCAGTCTCATCCTCCACTACCTTTCTCTATTCATGAAGACGTAGGGGACATTTTTCTTTGCTTCATGGCTTTTTCTTACCCCTTTTGCTCATTATGAAGCTCCATTGCTCAGACGAAGACGAAGTTACTGGACAGCCACCGTAGCTGGAAAACAAAGTCATAGTTCATAGTGCCTACGGAGACGAAGAAGTCGAAGTCAATGAAAAAGGCAAAATATCGTGGTTTCTTGGGGATTGATGGAGTACCAAAACTTGAAATATGGATTTGAGAGAGTGAGGGAATATCTTTTCGAGTTCGGATCCTCTCCTTGAGGCTCCTCCTTCAAATCCTCTGTGCAACGGTTCAGATCTGGCCAACCAGATCCAACGGCTAAAAAAAAAAAAAAAAATTGAAAATTGAAAAGTAAAATTTCCCTCCCAAAGCTATACAGCCTTACACACGCTCCTTCTCAACCTCACACACACTCTCTCATCTCTCTCTCTCCTCCATGGCATTACCCTTACTTCTTTTCCTCTCTCTCATCTCTCTCTCCCCTCACACTCTACCACTCCCAACAACAACACCTCTCCCTCAACTACTACCAAAACTCACGCCCAAGATTCAACCAGATCATGCAAGACACCATCACTAACAAGCAGATCACCTCCCCCACCCGGCGTCGTCTCTTGCGTCAACATTCTCGCCATTGCTGCTTGCGATCTCCTCACCATGATGGGTGGTCCTTACTATAATGTCCTATTAGGCCACAGAGATGGGCTTGTCTCCAAATCAACCCTCGTCGAAGGTAATCTTCCCAGACCCACAATGTCTATGACTCAGATCATCAACATTTTTTCATCTATAGGGTTCTCGATCGAAGAAATGGTGGCTTTGAGTGGTGCTCATACAATTGGGTTCTCTCACTGTAAGGAGTTCAGCACAAACATCTACAATTACACCATGAAAGCAACTTAGAGAGAGAAAATGAGGATTTTCTTTTTATATTATTGTGGGGGTGGGGGATGGAATAGTTGATGAACTCTACTTTGGTTCTACATTGTAATTTTAATTGTTTAAAAAAAAAAAATCTCGTAAGAACTTTCAGAAAACAAATTCTTAACTTTCATACTCTGTCATGGATTCTGCTAATGGAGATGGTAGAGCATCCAACCTTGTAAGAACTTCAGGCACTCCAATACTATCTCTTATTATCTGCATCAAGGGCACCAGAAGGTTGAAATGTAGCAAGTGTTGCCAACTGTTGCTCTTTTGTTAAGCATATCTAGCACTAACATACTCAAAGCCAGATGGCATAAAAATAAAACTGTTGCCAACTGTTGCTCTTTTGTTAATTTAGATTGTTATAATGCTCTGCATGATTCTAAATTTCTAATGGGACACATGCTTTCTTCAAGTTAAAATTATGGAAACGTTACTTCTCGTTTTGAATCACTACAACAGGGCAAAAAGAGTCTCAGTTCAAAATTCAACAAGAAGTTTATTATTTTTCAAGGCCAAATTCTACTCTCGTTGTCATTTGAATTCTCCTGGAGAATTTGGACTTCTTTAGAATGCATTTACCACTGACTGTGATGGTAATGTGGCCCTAGAATTTGTGTTATTTCCCATTCTAAAATCTGCTCAGTGTAAAAAAAATTGTGGCAAGTTACTTTACTTAGTGGAGCTCTCTCTTTCAATCTCATATTCCCATCAAATGAACCAGACATCTGGATGTTCAGTAAGTTTCCATTAATATGAATCATGGGTTTGGTTGTTCATGGGGATGTTTATGTTGGAATTAGTGTCCATTTTTTAATAAGAATTTGTGTTAAAAGTGATGCAAAAAAACAAGAATTAGCCATTTCCTTTCTGTTCCTGTGGTGGGTAATGTTCCCATTTGTTTATTAACAACTGCACAATGTGAATGCACACAGCACCAGCGAAAAACATGAACACCAAAACAGAAATCTACTATGAACACCAACATTTCACACCAATCTATCAACACCAATTTCAAATTGTAAATACAAGCCATAAGAACATCAACAACATCAACAACATTAACAAAACACATGCTATGACAACAACAACATTTTGCAGCAACATGAACAGCATGAACTGCAACATTTTTCAGCAACATAACAGCAACAGTTTCAGCAACTTTTTGAGCAACATTGAGGAAGAAACTTTCGTTTATGAGCTGCTATGACTGAATAGCCAGTGTGTTCCACCTCTTTGTGCCTGTTGATAGCCTAAAACGGAAAAAAAAACATAAAAAAAAACACAGCAACAAATGCAGCAACTAAAGCATTGAGGTAAACTGAATTTTCCAAAAACTGAAATAATATCAGTTGGCATGAGAATGTGAATCACATCTCCACACAATGTTCATTACCAACCTTTTTTTTTCCATTCCATATTTCCATACACCAGGTTCAAAAAAAAAAAAAAAAAAAAAAAAAAAAAAAAAAAAAAAGTAAACAAACTCACCATCAAGTTGTACAAAACACCAACATCATGTGTGAAGCCTAATATTTTTTTCACGGAACTAAGAAAAAAAACTAAACTACAATGCCAATCTGAGAGAACTGTAAATCATAATGAGTATGAAAAAGCCATCACAAACAAGAAAATAATCAAATCTTAAGCAAAAAGATAAATATTTATTTATCTTAGAATCCTTTAAAACTAAAGCAGGGAGCAAACAACAAATTTCAATCGCTTTGATAAAAGGGTTGAGACCACATCAGATTTATCTACGGATCAAAACACCCGTAATCGAAAGCCCAAAGGTCCCAAAACAGAGGACCCGAGAGAGAGAGAGAGAGAGAGAGAGAGAGAAGAACTCGCTGAGAAGTGGGTCGCCGTCATCGGGAGTGGGTCACCGGTGAGAGTGGGTTCGGTAGCGGAGAAGGAGTGTGTGTGAGGCTGAGAAGGAGAGTGTGAGGCTGAGAAGGAGTATGTGTAAGGCTGTAGAGCTTTGGGCGGGAAATTTTACTTTTTACTTTTCAATTTTTTTTTTCTTTTATAGCCGTTAGATCTGATTGGCCAGATCTGAACCGTTGCACGGAGGATTTGAATGAGGGGCCTCAAGGAGAGAATCCGAACTCATATCTTTTTACCTCTCTCTAGCTAGCAAGGCTAGGTTTGAGAAGTGGTGTTTGGAGCTTTTGTTTTTTTCCCTTTTTTGTTTTTTCTTTTTTTGGCCAAAATTTTTTTTTTTAATTCAATAAGATAAAGTATCACATTCAATCCATAATTATTTTATTCTTTTTCTCACAAAAAAATTAAAAAAGCCAAAAAAAAGTCAAAAGCCCTTCCCAAACCAGATTTTTTAGCTTCAGACTAAAATAGTCAAAAAAACTAAAAAGTCAAAAAACCAACTCACTTTCCAAACGAACCCAACGAGTATGGCTTTGTTTAGTTTAACTCTTAAAACAAAACTTTTGAAAAAAATTCAAAAATTTGTTTGGTTGGAAATTTTTTGAAACTTTTTTTCCAAAATTACTTTCTCTCCTATACATCAATCAATCACTTTTTCTCTCTTCTCTCTCATTCTCAATCACTTTTTTTCTCACACAAATTTACTCAACTATAACAAAATATCAAATCATTCCAAACTTCCATACTTCAAAACTATTTCCAAAATATACAACCAAACAAACCAAAAAAATTTCTAAACTCTTTCCCCAAGATTTTTTTTGAAAATTTATTTTTCAAAACCAAACCAAACCAAATAGGAATGGCAACGGGGCGGGGCGGGGCCGGAGATCACCCTCCCCGTCCTCGATCCTTGATGATAAGAATGTCCCCATCCCCGGTCCCGATCCCCGACGGGAACCTATTACCATCCCCATCCCCGTCCCCTAACGGGGATCGGGTTTCCCTGACCCCTAAAATTTCCCGGATCAAAAAAAAAAAAAAAAACAACAACAACAACAACAACAAAACAAAACAGTAGCAACAAGAACAACGATTCAAACATCATCAACAACAACAATATCATCAAACAATATCAACAACATACAAATCTGAGTAAAGAGAGATAGATCTAAGTAGAGAGAGAGATAGATCTAAGCTGCAAACTAATATATATATACATATATATGTGCATATATAACACATAGAGAAAGAGAGGTGAAAAGAGTCGGGCGGTGGAGGAGATCGCGGAGGAGGGCGGCGAAGGAGACTGACACGACGGCAGAGGAGGGCAGTGGAGGAGTGGCGCTGTGAGATCGGCGGTGGAGGAGCGACGGTGGAGGAGCGGCACTTTGAGATCAGCGGAGGAGGGGCGCTGTGAGATTAGCTCTTCTCTCTCTCTCTCTCTCTCCTCATTTTTGTCACGCGAAATGAAACCGTGTGTGTGTGCTTTTGTGAGGGAGCATAGCAAACAAATATATATAGACAGGGGTAGAATTGTAATTCTATTTCGGGAAAAAAACGGGGCCGGGGTGGGTTTGGGGCTGGGACATGTATCCCCGTCCCTGGCCCGAACATCATCGGGGATTTTTTTTTTAATACAATCCCCGGCCCGTGCGGGATATTTTTCGGGGAATCACCACTTAATTCGGGGTCGGGGGGTTGGGTCACCGTCGGGCCGGTTTCAGATTACCATCCTTAAAACCAAACCAAACACACATCTCTATTTAACCCAATTTTAACATTAAGGCATCGTTTGGCAAGTGGTGATTTTAACCAAAAAGTCACTAAAGCCAACAACCTATATCAAAAAGTCAAAGATTTCATTTTCTCTCTACTTTTTGCACATGTTTTTGTAAAAAATCAAAAAGTCATCCCAAACATACTAATTTTTTTTACATCATATTTTAGCCAAAAAATCAAAAAATTATTAAAGAAATCTGTTCCCAAACGAGGCCTAAATCCAAACCAAATATAAAGAAATAGACAACTATCACATCAATTGTTGATTTTGAATACAATACTAATTTGAAAATCCTCAGATGTATTTCCTACGTAAATATTTCCAAGAATTTGTTCCCTGTAAATTAAACTTCTCCATCTAAATTAAAATTAGGAAATTCAACCTTGCTCAAATCTGCCATAATATGAAACACCCATTTAGCTAGACATCAAAAAAGTCTACAATGTTTCTTGTTAGCTTCAACATCATTTGATTGGTCAACATTGGAAAATGTAGCAATGATACTTGTTTAACTCCCATGGTTTGGACCATGAGATTCTACGAAGATATGTATCGGACTTTTTTAAATGACTTTATAAACAATTTAAGAATAACATTGTTTATAGGTGCCTTATGCTAGTGGCCAGGGTCAAGACTGAGCTAAGGCCAATAAGGCTTGTCCTTAGGCTTTTTAAATTTGGCCCAAAATAAGACTCTGAAATTCATTAGTCTATTATCGTATATTAAAATTTCAAATAGGCCCAATTCTTTTTTATTGATTTAGGCCAGTCTTAAAGGCTCCAAAAAATTCTGTTGAGCCCAATTGAAAAGAAAAAAAAAAATTATTTACTAGTGTTGTTGGGCCCAATTGAAAAAATAAATTAAAACATATATGTATATGATGTATTGGTTGAATGGACACTACTTCTCACCCATAACACTAAATGCCTTGGTTGAATGGATTAGCTATAACCTATTGAAAATGATTTGATAGATAAATTAGATTATGCAAACTTAATTAATGATTTTGCATCTAAAAATGCGAGAAGAGTAATATTTAAGTGATAGTTCAATCAATTGTAAACTAGATATTGTTGAACTATAAAGCAATAAATCTAGTTTTTTAAGTCTTTGTAATGATTTCTTCCTATCTTATATATAAAGTAAATTTTAGTTTATAGTTTTAATGATTATATGGGAAAATAAACTTAAATAAAAAACTTGTTGATACTTATCATTTTATAGATAAACCTTTTATTAAAACAAATATATAAGAGGGTCCCATTTTCATAATTCACCTTAGGCCACATAAATCTCAAGGCAGGCCCTGCTGGTGACCATAGAAAGAACAAAATTACATAGAGTATCAAATAAAGAAGTTGCATTTTAAAATAAGAAAATTACATGAAGATGATGTTTATAGCTGCCCAACCAATTAAGTCATGAATTTCAAAATCAATCTATTGGAAAAATTCAAATCCTAACCATTAACACCAAAAAGCCATGAATTTTAAAATTCAAACTCAACTTTTGTAGTTGTAAGACAAATTAACTCGTGAATCTGGAAGTGCTCACACTGGCAAAGTTTTGAATTCCATGAAAATTGAACATTGTCATACCAATTCAACGAAAATGAAATGTGGTTTAGATTTAACTGAGATAGGACAAATAATAACATATAATACAATTGATTTCTTCAATTATTTATTCTTTCTTTCCCCTCCTAAACTTGCTCTACCCCAATTTGATTTTAATTAACTCAAAGAAAGATAATTGTAGGGGGGGGGAACATATCTACAAACTTATTCGAATTTTCAACTCAATAGCAAGCACCAATCACAATGTTTGGATATGAAAGGTTGTCAAGAAGTTCTCAAGGTGTCTAATGTGAGCCTATTAAGCAAACAAAATGTTTCAGATATAAAATACCACAAACATAATGCTTCAAGCACAAATTTGTAAGAACTAATAGCATAAACATTTATAAAGCAATTAAATTCAGCATCAACAAAACCTATGTTTTCATTAGCACTTTATCGGCGACATCAAAACTTGTAGATCAAGCCCTTTAAAGCCCTACTACTGCTAGGCAGCGACGAAGATAGGGCATAAACAGATGATAGAGGCATGAAGAGAGTGAGAAAATGTCACGACCCAAACCCGCCCCTAGAGGTTTAGGTCATGACCGGCTAGTAATTCCAGATTACCTTCGGCCTCAAAGACAAAATCAAATCATAATAGCGGAAGCATAATACAAAATTTGTCCATTGAGCTGTGCTTACATGACATGAATAAAGATATACAAATCACTTCTCCACATACATATCATAACATATCTACAAACATCCATTTTATATACATAATCCAAGGGACTTAACAAAACCAAAGCTGTAGAAGCTCGACCAAAAGTGGTAGCAATAAACCACAATGCAAAGGCACATCTCAGGTGGCTTCACAAAACGGTTGACTCTAAAACTATCATGACCCAACCGCCCTTACAGGTTTAGCATCGTAACCGGCCAGTAATCCGAGATTATCAAAGGCCTGTTTAATAGTAAATCAGTAATAGGGGTTGACAAAAGCCTTTAAATAATAACATATAACGTCCAATGAGTTGTGAGACTTAAATGGAACAAAATAAAATCTTAGATAAATATATATACACTCATTCAAATAAGTCCATATCAAGCCCATGCACAAAACACAACATAGTTTAGGGAATTAAATCATAATAATAGAAACCAATCAGACAAAAGTTTTATGACAAAACAATTAACGCTTGATCACAATGTCAAAAAGGTGAATTTTGAACCACCCAAAAGCCTCAGAGCTTGACCAATAGGAACCTCGATGTGAGGCGCAACAATTGACTTCACAAAACAAAGAAAAGGTTGACGCCATTAGGTCCGGTCTTGAACTTGATCACCTACATGCATATATAAAATAGTGAGCTAGAGCCCAGTGAATAACAACAATGTAAGAGGGTTATGAATGATGTCCTTATAGTATTTAAAACAATCAATTATCATCAGTGAATCAGTTTTTCATTTTAAAATCATATTGTAATCATGGCAGTTATAGGTGGTACATCCTTTAGCGAAATAGTACAGTAGGTCTTAGAAGACCGAACAATCATATATAATGGCCATCAATACAGTAAATAGAAGTTCCAAGAGTTAGAACTGACAGAAATCTCTGTATCAATAGCAGTAGCAGTAGCAGTAGCCGTAACAGTAACAAATGCTATGGATGCCACAAATACATTTCACAAAGTTGGACAATCATTCATTCAATAAATAGTACCGTTTAAGAGACAAAGCAGTTTATCAATCAGAAAATAATTATAATTTGAACATAGCTTTATAACGTTGTTACTCACAGTTGGCTCGTTGAAACACGTGATCACAGTACGACGTCTGACCTACATAAACATAATCAAGCACAACCTCTCAATACACGTACAATTCATTTAATTAATTCTTAAACCTATTCAGTTTATTTGTTACTTGTCCGTTCAGTGATTCCTATTTGTTCATTAATTTCTTTCGTATTCGTGTTATGCATATGAATGTGAAGTACAGATGAAAACCATGCAAATTGAGGCCTAGAAGTCAGGAAAACAGAAAGAAAAGAAAATCGGGACAGCCTTGAAAATTACATGTGCAGGGGCACTGGCCGCACGTGCAAAACTGTCACCACATATGTGCCCCGCACGTGCAATTAAAGTAGAATGTTTGACTTGTTGTACTCTATGTTCTGCATGTGTGGAGCTCCCTGCCGCACATGCTGTTCTAGGTCAAAATCTATCCGAAAATCTACTTCAATTTGGAACTTTCCCCTTTGCACATCCAACTTCAATTTTATGTAAATCAAGGCCCAAAACTCTTCAAAGACATGTTCAAGTAAATATTTGTAACTTCAAACTCAAATCATAACTTCAAAACAAAACTCATTAAAAGATCAAATCCTTGAATTTAAAGTGTAAAGTCATAAATCATGCATATCTTGAGTTTCATACTCAAAATTCATGGGGTTTCCTGCTTAACCCTCAAAATTCATGCAACGAAGCAAGTATTTGACATGGATCTCATGAAATCATATCATACATGTGTGAATTCGTAGAAAACAAACTCAAAATGGAATGACATATGCATGCATGTATGTAATGATCATCTTCTCTACTTGATTACACCACTCATGACTTAATCACAAAGTTTAAGAGTTGATTACTCACCTAAAGTTTTGAATTGGCAAGAATCCTAGGTTATCTCTCCTAATCCTCAAGTCTTTAGATAGATTCCAAGTCAATTTCCTTCAAATATTCCTCTCCTAGAGTATTGATCTCAACTTCTCTCATTCTCTCTCTCTCTCTCTCTCTCTCTCTCTCTCTCTCTCTACATTTTTGTCTTCAAGAAGAAGAAGATGATAAAGTGTCTAGAATGTTGAAGAGTCAACATTAGCCTTATATAGGCTCACTAAGCTTAGACTAAGTAATTGTCATTAACTCTAATTAATTTAGTCTAATTAATTGGTTCTGAATCAAATTCTAATTAAACTTACTAAAGGGTACTAAAAATTCCAAATAACACGTAAACCTAGTCAATTTCACTGTCGAATGCCAATAAGGCCCTCAATTTCCATGTCAAAGCAGAATCTCAAACAGATAATTCCATACAAATAGATAAAACATAAACAACATATATTAAAACTTAATTAGCATACTTAATCATGGATTATAGGCTAATTACGGATTGGGGTTGTTACAGTCTTCCCCTCCCCCCCTTAAAGAGTTTGGTCCTCCAAACTTAATTACCTTCCTCCGAGAAGAACACGGGATCTAATGGAAAGGGGTCCGGATATCTTTTCTTCATATCATCTTCCCTTTCCTAAGTCACATACATCCCACCATGATTTTGCCAATCCACTTTCATTAATGGAATGTTCTTGTTTCTTAACTTCTTGATTCGCTGGTTTACAATTTGAATGGGTTGTTCTTCATACATGTAATCATCACTCAAAACAACATGTATAGGCTCAATAACATAAAAAGGATCTCGGAGGTATTCTCACAGCATTGAAACATGAAAAAATTATGCATATACTCCATATCAGGAGGGAGAGCTACCTGATAAGCCATGGGATTAATTTTCTCAATGATCTTATATGGCCCAATGTACCGAGGTGCTAACTTGCCCTTGATCCCAAAACGTGTCTGCCCTTTCATTGGTGTCACTTTGATGAAAACATGATCACCCACTTCATATTCTCTATCCCGTCTTCGGACATCCGCATAGCTTTTCTGTCGGCTTTGTGCTGTCTTTAGCCGTTGTTGAATTAACTTCACTTTTTTAGTTGTTTCTTGTACAATCTCAGGTCCAAGTAAAGGTCTATCCCCGACCTCAGCCCAACAAATCAGTGATCGACATTTTCTGCCATATAAAGCTTCGTAAGGTGCCATGCCAATACTTGAATGGTAACTATTATTATACGCAAATTCGGCTAAAAGCAAATGAGTTTCCTAATTCCCTTGGAAATCCAATACACACATACGCAACATATCCTCCAGAGTCTGTTGTGGACTCGCCTTTTTCCGCACCCCGCCTTTCGGAAAGGGTTTGAAAAGAAGGCCTCACAATTCGGATTCCCGCGGTTCTGAATCTAGTCTCACAAACGCAATGTGAAACTGATAATCACCAAAGAGTCTAAATCCGGCAAACCTTTTTTGGAAAATCGATTTTAAATTAAATAATGCCAAAATTGGACTGTTTTGCCAAATTACAGAGTCGCTACCTAAATATTTTGTTTTGGGAAAATTTAGGAAACCCTGACTCGTGCCAAAGGCCATGTGTCCGTCATCACCAAAGTTGCCTCAGCTCGGGAACTTAGGTACGAGAGGGGAAGGTCCTGAAATGAGCACCCCCGCTCGCCCGATCAAAGATCGACCTCTACAAATCATGATATAATTTTTTATAAACATTATGTATTCTTATTCTGGTTATTAAACTAGCTTCACTATGTGACGCACACAAGCAAGTATAGACTAGTTTGCAAGACTTGGAACAATTCAACTCATGTTTATTTGCGAAAATGGTTTGAATTTGCCACCCTCAAGTGGGCTTAAAAATGCGGATTTGCCACCAAACATAGTGGACTTAAAACATGATTTGCTACAGCAAAGTGGGCTTAAAACTCACATTCATTGAATCGTTCCAATTCAAACAATAAGCCTTCATCCACAGGCATTCAAGTAGTTTAGAATTTAAGCACATAGCCTCATGGCAAGCATGCTAAACATGGCAACATCAACACGCATGCGATATGCTAAAGTGTAAAAGCTTACCGAGTACTCCGAGCCAAAACAAAAAACTAGTTAGAAAGATGCATGATCCTAACCATACAAGATGCCTAATGCAACGCATGAAATAATGGAACTAAATAGGCTCGGCTACTAATATGGCATATGATTCAATTTGAACAACATGCTATTAAACACGTATTCAAAGAAATATTGAAATGATGATGCAGTTTGAATGATGTGCCGAGCCTCGGTGCATGCAAGACAAATGAATGCATGCAAACATGCGATCATAAGGTATGCCAATTGAAAATGCCCCTAATCTAACCATCGAAAGCGATTAAATAAAAGGGAGAAAGACGCGGGGTTGGAAGGCATGCACACACACACGCACACTTATTACAATATTGTGCCCTCGCGAAGGAGGGTCCGAATGAAGCTAATCTAAGCTCAGCTAACTAAACTAATTAGACTAATTATTACAAATCAATCGAATAACTAGAAAACTAATTACTAATTATTACAATACTTTAATCAACTAGTAAACTAATTAATTAAATCAAATACACACTAACTAATCATGCAAAGCATCAAACTATGCTACTACTGCTCTGCTTCAGGAAGTGGAAGATGCATGCATTCAGTTTTCGCCCCGAAAAGTCCTCCGTTTTGCTCCGGGAGGCTCTGTTTGCAGGGTTGAGCATACTCCAGAAACTTTCTGCTCCAACTTACCAAATCTCTGTTGAGGATCATACCAGTGGCCTGCCAGCCATAGGAGGTTGCTGCCGGCCCCCTGCCGACCAAAAGGATGCCTTGCCAGCCAGAAATGAGGCATTGCCGGCCATGGATAGAGCACTGCCGGCCACTGATGCTCTAAGTCAGCATATTGCAACAGAGCACAAATAGAGCAAAATGAAGGTTTTTCCAAGGGTTTGTTTGTACTGTACCCCTCATTATCATCTCAAAACCTCAAAGGAGTGGCACACTTGGATCCAAAACCACTAATCAAGAAATTTCACTGCACGATGGCCAAAGATCCAAATTGTACAATTTCAATAAATGCACAAATATGACTCAAAGGACCACCACCCTATCATACATGGTCAAGGGAAATGGAGACCAAGGAAAATGGCACATTTCATCACTATTGAGTATGAAATGTTCCATTTTCCTTGTGTTCAAACTAATGTCCGGTTTGAACACATGCAATGCAACACAAAGAATGCTTATCTTGTTTCTTTTACTTGCCATTTTTTGTTTACTCATTTTAGTTGTTGATTCATCCTTTAATCGATTAAGTCTAAAAGTGAGTGTCTTATAATGGAAAGAAGTGTCAACCAAGGGGTAATTTAAGGCATGAGAGAGATCATGCCATTGGTAATGAACCCTCAAAGAGGATTAAACCATTAAGCATAACCTCAATCTTAAGCTTAAAAGATCCCAAGTTTGAAACGACTCTCAAAAGCAAATAAAAGAGTGAAGCAAAGAGGGAGGTTGTAGAGATTTTAAGTGCTGAAATGGAGTGCAAAACAACACTAAAACATGCTATTAACTCAAAATAATGATGATCAAAGCATTAAAACATCAAGCTAATGAAGGAATTAACTCTACAACTATGCAATACAAGCCTCAACTGAACTAACCAGCCCAAAACAGAGCCAAAACAGGTTATTTCAGAGGCAAAAACATGCTGGACTTAAGCTAAGTTAAGCTAGAAAAACATGCTAACATATGAAGCTATCTAGGCATGCAAACAAGACACAGGAATGGAAGGCTAACCCCTCCAATTTCAGACTTTAAAACAAGGTTTTTACCACTAAAAAACCTCTGATATTCAGTGGTTAAAAGGCCCAAAAAATTTGTTTTGAAAGTGGTGAAAAGATAGCACAAAAGTCTAAACAATTAAGCAACAAGAAGGGTGAACCACCCCCTAACTTGAAAAGGCCTCAAACCAACAATTCTAAGCCTTAAAAACAGAGTTTTTTTATAGTTGAAAACCAGCCCCAAAACAATACCAAAGGATGTCAAAACAAGTATTCAAAGCTAATATACTAAGCAAGTAAACTACCTCTTGAAGCTAGAGCACAAATTAAGCAACAATCCAAGCTTAAACCTTCTTCTAGAGCTCAAACAAAAGTCCAAGAGACATTAGCTCTAAGATGGTCAAGTTTGATCAAGGGTTGATGTGCAAAAGTGTAGAGAAACTAGACTATGAGGCACAAAATAACAAGAGAGAAAGAATTTTTGTCTTCAAAATTTTTTAACCCCCTCACATGCAAGAGAGAGGTCTTCTATATAGAAAATACAAAAACCCCTCACAAAGATCCAGCCACACACGTGTTAGAAGATGCATGAACTTGTGCATACAACTGGCACAAAATATCACAAAATATTTGCTGGAAACACTGATGGCCGGCAAGGCTATATTGATGGCCGGCAAGGCACATCAATGGCCGACAGGCCGAAAGCCATGGTAGGCATCCTTCAAGGATGGCCGACAGGCCATCAAAAACCTCAGGCTGAAAAGACCCAAGCTTGGTCCAAAGATGAGGCAAAAAGGATGCAGGGTTTGGAAAACTCAAACTTGTGGCGTTCTGCCGCAAACTTCGAGCGTTCGGTGAGCAATCAAACTCATTATCGGATATACCTGCAAGAACTTCCATGTACCTGTAAGAACATCCAAGTCTTAAAGTGGCCGTCAAAAATGGGGTGTCTACATCTGTATTGTCCTTTCTGACTACTCATCTATCTGTGGATGATATGCATTTCTCAATCTCAATTCTGTCCCCAATACCTTTTGCAAACTTTGCCAAAATCTCGAGGTGAACTTCGGATCCCTATCAGAAACAATTGACACAGGCACTCCATGCAATCTCACAATCTCATTAATATAAATTGTAGCCAACTTATCCGCATTATAAAATGTTTTGACAGGTAAGAAATGAGCAGATTTAGTCAAACGGTCTACAATAACCCAAATCGAATCCATACCTCTAATGGAGCAAGGTAGTCCAACAATGAAATCATAGTGATATGCTCCCAGTTCCACTCCGGTATTAGCAGTGGCTGAAGCAATCCCACGGGTCGTTGATGTTCAGCTTTAACTTGCTAACAATGTAAACACTTAGACACAAACTCAATAATTTCCTTCTTCATTCCCGACCACCAAAAATTTTGCTTCAAGTCTTGGTATATTTTTGTGTTTCCCGGATAAATGGCAAACTTTGAACTATGTGCTTCTTACATACCTGGCTTCTTTAATTCAACATCATTTGGAACACAAAGCCTTCCTTAGAATTTCAGGACACTATTATCAAAAATAAAACTTGGTCTCGGTTTGGATTATTTTTCTTCAACAACTTTCTTCAGGAGCTCATCTTGTAACTGTTTTTCTTTGACCTCTTCCAATATTGCTGCCATGCAGATATAGTAGCTAAAGTCCCACCTTTTTCTCAAAAAACAACATCAACTTCAAATTGTTCTAAGTCATGTAGTAATGTTCTTTGCCCGGTAAGTAAACAAGCTAAGTTCCCAATTGGTTTTCGACTAAGTGCATTGGCAATGGTATTAGCTTTCCCCAAATGGTACATGATTTGCAAATTATAGTCTTTATCAGTTCCAGCATCTCCGTTGTCTCATATTCAACTCTTTCTGGGTAAAAAAATACTTTAGACTTTTGTGATTTGTATAAACTTCACATGTTGCCCCATACAGGTAGTGGTGCCAAATTTTCAAAGCAAAAACCACTACTGCAAGCTCTAAATCATGGGTCCGATAATTCTTTTCATGTGGTTTCAGTTGTCGGGAAGCATATGCTATCACTTTACCATTCTACATCAATACACCCCAAACCTTTATACGATGCATCACTAAAGATAGTAAAACCATCCATACCTATGGCTAAGGTGAGAATTGGTGCAGTTACAAGCCAAGTCTTCATGTCTTGAAAGCTGACTCTTTCTGATCAATCCATTCAAACAGTATCCCTTTTTGTGTCAACTGAGTAAATGGCAAGGCAATTTTAGAGAAATCTTTCACAAATCTACGGTAGTCCCCGACCAAACCCAAGAAACTTCAGACTTCGGTGACATTAGTCGGTCTAGGCCAATTCACAATTGCCTATATCTTTTGCGAGTCAATCGAAATGCCATCTTTATTTATCACATGCCCCAAAAACATAACAATATCAAGCCATAACTCACACTTTGATAGTTTAGCATATAATCTCTTCTCTCTTAAGGTTTGCAACACAATTCTCAAGTGATGTTCATGTTCCTCTTTATTTTTGGAGTCAATCAAAATATCATCTATAGAAACAACAACAAACTCATCGAGGAACGACTTGAAAATTCTATTCATAAGATCCATAAAAGCAGCTGGCGCATTAGTCACTCCGAAAGGCATAACAAGAAATTCGTAATGCTCGTACCTGGTTCGGAAAGCAATCTTTTCTACGTCTTTACCTTTAACTTTCAATTGGTGGTATCCGAATCTAAGGTCAATCTTAGAAAATACTTGGGCACCCTGCAACTGATCAAATAAGTCATTAATGTGAGGCAATGGATACTTGTTCTTTACGGTCTCCTTGTTCAATTCACGATCATTAATACAGAGCCTTAATGATCCATCTTTCTTTTTCACAAATAGGATTAGAGCGCCCCACGGTGAAGTGCTAGGTCTGATGTACTTCTTGTCCAACAACACTTGTAATTGGATCTTTAATTCCTTCGATTCTATAGTTGACATTCGGTACGGGGTTTTGGAAATCGGCTGTGTACCCGAGATTACCTCAATAGTGAACTCAATTTCCTTGTCAATTAAATTCCCTGGCAAATCATTTGGAAAAACATCTGGAAACTTTCTGACTATAGGAATAACTATCCCCTACAGCCTTTTCTAACCAATTTGCATGCTTTCATAGATGAAATCAAATATAGGAGAGGTACAACACCAACCCCATTAAATGTAAATTCAGGCAATTCGGGTGGTCAGAATACAGCTTGTTTGGTTACACAGTCAATAGTGGCATGATATTTCGTTAACCAATCCATCTCCAAGATTACGTAAAAATGAGCAATATTCAGAGGTAACAAATCAACATATAAAGTCACATCTCCAACAGTAATCCTACATGCATGATACATATATGCACAAGTCATGGAAACCCCTATTGGTGAAGATACAGCTAATAAATAATTCATAGGTTCTAGTGGTCTAGTTAATTTTGGAGAAAAAGCATGACACAAAAGAGTGCGTAGACCCCGAGTCAACCAAAACATAAGCATTTTAGGCACAGATAGGGAGTATACCTGACACTACTACCTCAGTATTCTACACATCACCTAGTACAAGCACAAAAACCCGGCCTTGCTTAGAGTTTATTTCCCTATAGTAGCTTTCGAATTGGATTTCGGTGTTGAGGCTGACGCCGCTGAACTCGCTAAGGGTTTGTTAGTGCCTTGGGATACAAGAAAACAATCTTTAACCATGTGGCCCATTTTTCCACAACCGAAACATGCTCCAGAAATCTTGTAACAAACACCCTTATGTTTTCTCCCACATTCTGGACAAAGCGGTGTAGAATTATTCCCTTGACTGGAACTAGTTGATGTCCCTGTATTTTGTTTCTTATTATGGGAATTGTTTCGACCCTTCTTGAGATTAAATCCTTGCCTTTTACTTTTCCAATCACTTATTGGTGTTTTAGCTTGCTTTAAGGTTGCGATGTTTGCCTCGGACATAAGAGCTCTATCAAGAACGTTAACATACTTTGTCAATTTCAACACATTCACCCGATCAAGTACTTCAACATTAAGTTCACCTTCAAACTTTTTGGCCTTTTATGGTCAGTATCTACCATATATGGTGCATACTGAGTGAGCTCCATGAATTTAGCTTTGTATTCGGCCATAAACATAGTACCCTGCTGTCACTTTGTAGTCACGGACATACTGGGGAAAATATTTTTCATAAAATGCTTCTTTAAACTGAGCCTAAGTCATGGAACTATTATTGTCTCGGATGAGCATCCACTACTACCTTGCTTCTTCTTGTAAAATGAATGTTGCTAACAAAACCTTTTGCACCTCTATGTACGAGAAGGCCTCAAACACCTTTTCAATCTCCAAGATCCATGCTTCAGCTTTCAAAGGGTCAAGACCTCCCTGAAAAGTTTGTGGCTTCATTTTATTAAATTTATGCATCAAGGCTATAGTATCATCATTGTTGTTTGGCTCAACTTGGATTGGTGGTGGAGGAGGAGGTGGAAGTTGTTGACCCTATTGTTACTGTCTCAGAGATTCAATCAATAACTCAACCATCCTTTCTAATCGGTCAATTCTTGCATCTGATGATTCAGTTCCATCCGCATGTCTTGCGTTCTCCATTGGTCTATATAAAACAGGGTAATAATAAACATAAGAGAGACAACTTTCACATTTTCATTTCCATCATCAATGCACACAATAAGTCCACACACACTTACACATGCAGATGTATGTCCTAATTTCTTTTCTAGGACATCCTATAGCTTATTTGGACGCGTGTATGCGGTATAACTCATGCTCTGATACCACTTTGTCATGACCCAACCTGCCCCTATAGGTTTAGCATCGTAACCAGCCAGTAATCCGAAATTACCAAAGGCCTACTTAACAATAAATCAGGAATAGGGGCTGGCAGAAGCCTTTAAATAATAACATATAATGTTCAATGAGCTATGAGACTTAAATGGAACAAAATGAACTTTTAGATAAACATATATACACTCATTCAAATAAGTCCATATCAAGCCCATGCACAAAACACAACATAGTTTAGGGAATTAAACCCTAATAATAGAAACTAGTCAGACAAAAGTTTTATGACAAAACTATTAACACTTGATCACAATGTCAAAGGGTGGATTCTAAACCACCCAAAAGCCTCAAAGCTTGACCAATAGGAACCTCGATGTGAGGCACAACAGTTGACTTTACAAAACAGAGGAAAAGTTGACGCCATTAGGTCCGGTCTTGAACTTGATCACCTACATACATATATAAAATAGTGAGTTAGAGCCCAGTGAATAACAACAGTGTAAAGGGGTTATGAATGATGTCCTTAGAGTATTTGAAACAATCAATTATCATTAGTGAATCAATTTCTCATTTTAGAATCATATTCTAATCATAGCAGTTATTTATGGTACATCATTTAGCAAAACAGTACAGTAGGTCTTAGAAGACCGAACTGTCATATATGATGGCCATCAATATTGTAAACATTCGAAGAATTGGAACTGACAAAGATCTTTGTATTAGTAGCAGTAGCAGTAACAGATGCTATGGATGCCACGAATACATTTCACAAAGTAGGACAATCATTCATTCAATAAATAATACTGTTTCAAAGACAAAACAGTTTATCGATCAGAAAATAATTATAATTTGAACATAGCTTTACAACATTATTACTCACAGTTGGCTTCTTGAAACACGTGATCACAATACAGCGTCTAACCTACATAAACATAATCAAGCACAACCTCTCAATACACATACAATTCATTCAGTTAATTCTTAAACCTATTCGGTTTATTCGTTACTTGTCCGTTTAGTGATTCTGATTCATTCATTAATTTCTTTTGTATTCGTGTTATGTATATAAATGTGAAGTACACATGAAAACTATGCAAATGGAGGCCCGGAAGTCAGAAAAAACAGAAAGAAAACAAAACCAGGACTACACTAAAAATCGCACATGTGGGGAAACTAGCCGCACGTGTGGAACTATCACTGCACGTGCACCCCGCACGTGCAATTAAAGAAAAATGTTCGACTTGTTGTGCTCTGTGTTCCGCACATTCAGGGCTTCCTGCCGCACGAGCAGTTCTGGGTGAAAATATGTCCAAAAATCTGCTTCAATTTAGAACTTTCCCTTTTGCACATTCAACTTCAATTTTATGTAAATCAAGGCCCAAAACTCTTAAAAAACATGTTGAAGTAAACATTTCTAACATCAAACTCAAATCACAACTTCAAAACAAAACTCATTAAAAGATCAAATCCTTGAATTGAAAGTGTAAAGTCATAAATCATGCATATCTTGAGTTTCATACTCAAATTCACAGAGTTTCCTCTGCAGCCCTCAAAATTCATTCAAGGAAGCAAGTATTTGACATGGATCTCATGAAATCATATCATACATATGTGAATTCTTAGAAAACAAACTCAAAATGGAATGAGATATGCATGCATGCATATATGTAATGATCCTCTTCTCTATTTGATTACACCACTCATGACTTAATCACAAAGTTTAAGAGTTGGTTACTCACCTAAAGTTTTGAATTGGCAAGAATCCTAGGTTATCTCTCCCAATCCTCAAGTTTTTAGATAGATTCCAAGCCAATTTCTTTCAAATCTTCATTTCCTAGAGTGTTGATCTCAACTTTTCTCATTCTCTCTCCCTCTCTCTCTCTCTCTCTCTCTCTACGTTTTTGTCTTTAAGAAGAAGATGATGAAGTGTCTAGAATGTTGAAGAGTCAACATTAGCCTGATATAGGCTCACTAAGCTTAGACTAAGTAATTGTCACTAACTCTAATTGATTTATTCTAATTAATTGGTTCCAAATCAAATTCTAATTAAACTTACCGAAGGGTACTAAAAATTTCAAATAACACGTAAACCTAGTCAATTTCACAGTTGAATGCCAATAAGGCCCTCAATTTCCATGTCAAAGCAGAATCTCAAACAGATAATTCCATACAAGCAGATAAAACACAAACAACATATATTAAAACTTAATTAGCATAACCAATCATGGATTATGGGCTAATTACAGATCGAGGTCGTTACAAAAACAGTCCTTAAAGCTGGACTTCCTGATGCTCACCTACATGCATATATATAAAAGAGTGAGTTGGAAGCCCAATAAGTAATCCGTAAGTAAAGGGTTTAATGAATGAGTTTCATAACTTATCAAAACATTATAGTGTACTTGACATACTTAAAGCGTATTTCGGAAATGTATAATAACAAACATAGTTCATCAAACCTTCTTTGAACCTTTCATGGTATTTCATATTTCGTGGTACATTTCCAAAAGCCTTATCAAAACTTGACAGAATATCATAAAGAACGTTCACAACGAAACGAAGCATTCAAAATGCCCTCATTGAACGACTTCATACAGAAAGCCACATTGGACGACATTTTACAGAACATCCACATTGGACGACTTCATACGGAACGCCCATATTGGATGATATCATTCGAATATCCACATTAGACGGAACGCCCACTTTGGACGACTTATACGGAACACCCACATTAGATGACTTGATACAGTACGTCTATAATGGGTAGGTATCAGATAGAATTGTTGGCTACATATTTTGTATAAGCCAATTACAATTTGACACGTGGCTGGATGAGGGCAATACGGGAAGACAATTCAAATCTTCAATCGTAATCACACACATGGCAGTTAATATTGGTTATTGTAGATTTGCATAGCGCTGGATCAGCAAAGAGATGCAAAATGACGTGGCTTCAACGGTTACTCATATTTAAATTCAAAATCAGAAGGGAAGCCTAACTGCAGATATGGCATAGTGGAGCTAACTATAAGGCAACATGATCAGCGACCATGGATGGATGGTTCGACGGTTAGAAATGCATTTCGACGGTTGTCATTGAGAAGTATAAATAGCAGAGAAGGCCCCAGAAAGTGCCTCCGGACTCAGATTCAAAAAATCAGTTTTATTCTACTTTATTTTCCTTCCAGTTTTCACATTTCTTGTTCTTTACATTTCTGTACTTCAAATTTCTGCACTGCATTTCGTTCATAGGAGTAGTTTTTGAATAGCTTGTTGCTGTAAACCTCTACGAGGCTGAATTGGATCATTGTAAGTCTTTCATTTTTACTTAATGAAACGCTGCAATTGTTCTTTATTTAATTGTTGTTTACTTAATTCTCCTAAACAAAGCCACCAATAAAAGTCCTCTTCATTGAGGCTGAAAGAACTAAAACACAATCGTCTGATAATTGGTTGGCAATTAATTTTCTGAAGGACTGATTGATCCTTGTTGGTACACTCAAAATTACAATAATAACCTTCGAAAGCCAAAAAGCCAACATATATTTTTGGCACGCCCAGTGGGACTAGTTGAAATGGCTAGACGTAGGAGACAAGGAGAAAATGAACGCTTGGAAAAAGGCGTGGAAGGAGAAGTAGAAATATCTAATCCAAAAGATAATGTGATAGCACATCCTATGGAAGTACCTGTTTTATCAAAACCTATGGTTGAACAGACCTGCACTTCAGAGCAAGTACCACATGTTCAAAATATTGGATGAGGCCAAGAAATTGGACCATCCACTGTTCCATCTACTCAACCAATGAGTCTATAGGGAGGCCTAATAGATGCCATGGGACAGTAGTTAATGAACACAATGGAAAGATGGGCAACATCCTTTTTGGATCGAATGAATACTCATCAACCAACTAACGTAAGGCATATATAGGAAATTTCAAATGTCCCTTAACAAAGATTGGCTAGAGATAAACTACCTATGCAAAGTAATGGACATACTAATGGTCAAACTAGTAACCAAAATTATGAAAGACCATCACCTCAGTCTTAGTATAAGCCTCTTTCGAGGCCTATGACAAATCAAAATGCCTCATTACTTAACAGTGAAGCCATGTAAATTGGTGGATCTGGCCCAACACAAGAAAATGGCATAAGGATGTTTCCAAATCCCATGTTTGTAGCCATACCTGGCACGAGGGGGTTCACTAATCCTTTGTTCGAATTTATACCCAGGGGTTGGAAGGTTTCCTGCAATTGGAAGAGATACAACACCTGTTCCAGCACCTTTCGCAGGTCCTTTTGCAGAACAAGCTCTGAGAGGTCACACATACCCTCAACAGCAGCCAGCACCACAAGGACAACCAGTCCTAAATATACCGCCCTATGGACCAAGAGGACCCCAAGCACAAGGTTGTCCACCAAATCCTGTGTTTGTTCCTCCAGTAGTGGTTCAACAAGCACAAAATATGGTCCCTAAGGACCAAATTGCTGATATTGTTAGAAAGATGTGTGGACCGATGGCTCGGGGGGTTCAAACTCCTGTGTACAGGAAACCATACCCAGAATGGGTAGATAGTGTACATGAATACCCAAAAGGGTTCAAGATACCAGACTTTGCTCTTTTTTATGGAAATGGAAACCAGTCAACGGTAGAGCATATTGCTAGGTTCACCGCTCAATGTGGTGAATTTACCAATAATGATTACATGAAGTTAAGACTATTCCCAAATTCTCTTACTGGGGCAACTTTCGTATGGTATATTAACCTTACACCTGGCTCTATTCAAACTAGGCAACAAATGGAGGAGGCATTTCATGCCCAATTCTTCCAAACGAAGCCAGAAGTTTCCATGGCAGACTTGGCAAGGTTGAGTCAAAGGCCTGATGAAAAGGCTGCTCAATTTATTACCAAATTCAAAAGAGCACGAAACAAATGTAGGATAATCCTCTGGATTAGGTATTTCTACCTCTCATTCCACGCCTTCTTCCAAGCATTCATTTTCTCCTTGTCTCCTATGTCTAGCCATTTCAATTAGTCCCACTGGGCGTGCCAAAAATATATGCTGGCTTTTTGGCTTTTAAAGGTTATTATTGTAATTTTGAGCGTGCCAACAAGGATCAATCAGTCCTTACAGAAAATTAATTGCCAACCAATTATCAGACGATTGTGTTTTAGTTCTTTCAGCCTCAATGAAGAGGACTTTTACTGGTGGCTTTGTTTAAGAGAATTAAGTAAACAACAATTAAATGAAGAACAATTGCAGCGTTTCATTAAGTAAAAATGAAAGACTTACAATGATCCAATTCAGCCTCGTAGAGGTTTACAGTAACAAGCTATTCGAAACTACTCCTTTGAACGAAATGCAGTGTAGAAATTTAAAGTACAGAAATGTAAAGAACAAGAAATGTGAAAACTGGAAGGAAAATAAAGTAGAATAAAACTGGTTTTTTGAATCTGAGTCCGGAGGCACTTTCTGGGGCCTTCTCTGCTATTTATACTTCTCAATGACAACCGTCGAAATGCATTTCTAACCGTTGAACCATCCTTCCATGGTCGCTGATCATGTTGCCTTATAGTTAGCTCCACTATGCCATATCTGCAGTTAGGCTTCCCTCCTGATTTTGAATTTAAATATGAGTAACCGCTGAAACCACGTCATTTTGCATCTCTTTGCTGATCCAGTGCTATGCAAATCTACAATAGCCAATATTAACTGCCACGTGTGTGATTACGATTGAAGATTTGAATTGTCTTCTCGTATTGCCCTCATCTTGCCACGTGTCAAACTGTAATTGGCTTATACAAAATATGTAGCCAACAAGAACGATTACAATCGGAGTCATGCGGAACAATCACTAAAGATCGACATCATACAGAACGTTTACAACAAATCAATAATTTATATGGAGCGTACATGTCACGACCCAACCCCGAGTGCTTAGGGCTGGATTCGCAACTAGTTAATTTTCAATGTTACCAATGATTAATTCTAATAAACAAATTAAATAATGCAGCGAGATAAAATAAAAGGTTCACATAGATAATTAAAGCGTACATTAGAACTTTTATTTATGTAATATGAGTCAGACAATAACTACAAATAAATAAATAAATAAAAGAAACACGGTGTTTATCTCAAGTCTAGGTTCTAACTAATGGGGCAAAACAATTCCTCCTTTAGTTTCTTCACCTGAAAGGGTTTAATAGTTATAAGCACATGGTAGAGTGAGTAATATTATACTAAAAGCATAAGGGTATACAAATCACCATGGATAATTTTTTTTAGGCTAATTTTGGTTCAAATAAATAAATCATTTTAATCAACAAAAACATAATGCATAAATCATATAAGCAAAGTAATCATAACCATGATACAGAACAGAACAGACGGTCAATGGATCCATGATAGACAAAGGGTCACAAAGTGACTGATCAGAGGGCCAATGGTTATTTAAGTCTCCCAAGACATGGAACCGTCAGAGGGTCACTAAAGTGACAATTCAGAAGGCCAATGGTTATTTAAGTCTCTCAAGGCATGGGACCTTCGTAGTGGTACTTATAAAATAATTGTTTCAAAAGGCCATGATCTGCATAAAATAATCCATAAAACAATAAAACAATTTATGGTCACTCAAGGTATAATATAACTCACCTTAATATTGATTCCTACTATCTTCTTCCTATTTTTCTTCAATCTTTCTGAGGCCTCTCTCATTTGCTCCTGCTTTCGCCGATTCACTTTTGTTTCTTTAGCTTCCTACTTAATCCCGTTATATACATGAGCTTAGGTGATGATTCATTCCCTTAGCAATGATGATTCATTCCCTAGCAGTCACATTTCTCACAGGTGGCCATATTGCTTACCTTTCTTCTTAATTTCCTCTTGGCCCAAATATTATGATAATTTCATGGTAGGTTTTGATTTGGCCCAAATAATATATTAATCACATTGTTATCTTTTGGTAAAACCAACGCCTCTTAATTCAAATTAGATTATATTTTAGCACATACAATTATGAAATTAATATATTACTAGTATTTTATTTTATTATTATTATTTTTTAATTTGATATTAACATGATGTTAAAATTAATTAAACATTTGGGGTGTCATAGTACAGGACGATTCAAAGGCAAAACAGAAGTCATTAGAGATCAAAGTACATTTCCAAAGTTGTCACAGTAGGTGATCAAAGGGAAACTCATTTATTCTTAGTAAAATCCTGTTTTTAGAAAGTTTATCATATCATACACATTTCGGAATTTCATAGCATAACGTAGCGTCTCAAAAGTACTTGTTTGGAAAACTTATCATGTCATGAAGAATTGGAGATTCGTAACATATCTTATCATTTCAAAAAAGACTTGTCTTATCGAATATCTTGTAATCAAATTATATATTACATAAACCATCATAAAGCAAAGCCAATTTCAAAGTAGTTTATATGAAAATATCTTTACAAAGACATTACTCACGTTGACTAGTTTGATAGTCCACCTTGACGTTCCAACCTACACATTACACATAACCATACACATATGGAATCACATTATTCAATCCAATAATTTTTTCTTCCCTTTTCTAATTCAATTACTCATGTCGTTTCTTACTTACTAGTTCCCAATTATTCATAATTCATGCCTAGATATGCTCAGAAGAAGATGGGAACGAAGATATGATCACAAAACAACTTGTCAAAATATGTTGAAATAGAGTCGGTCGCTCCAGCCGACCTTTTCTCGCTCGAGCGGTTTGCAAAGACTGCAAAAGTACTGAATGCTCAAAATGTGTGCTCGAACCATTCCTTGATTTCTCAATCGGTTTGTGATGTTTTGCAAAAATGTTGGAAGCTCATAATGTTCGCTCGAGCCACCACTTGGTCGCTCGAGCGGTCTGTAGAAATTTTGGATTTCAAAACTGAAAGACTGAGCTTCCAAACACCAATTCAAAAGAAAAATTCATGCATGGCTTATTCTTTAAGCTTGAAAACTCTTCAATAAACATAAATACATGATCATTTGCAAACCCTTTGCTTAAACTCATCAATTTAGCAAAATTGAGTTCAAAACCTTTATGCATGTGAGATTTTCAAGCTCTTTTCTCTTGTACTCTTCAAAATATGAACTTGACTCTCAAATTCATGAAGTAAAACTCTTGAAGCTTTAGAAATCAATGATGCATGTACAAATTAGCTTCCATCTCAATATAGATAATAGAATTCAAACTCAAAAATGGTAAAACATGACAAAATCATGCATGCTGTAGACACTCTATTTTGACCAACCCTAAAACTTAGGGGCTTTCTTTTGATTACCCGATGATGAAAACAAGAATGTGTTTCTCCCTGAATTCTTAATAAGATATATGGAATTTGTGCTTCATTTTCAACCCTAAGCCTGTTTTGGCCAAATGTTCAAGTCTCGTTCAAAACTCTCTTTTAAAACTTTTCTTCCGTGCTTTGTTTCAAATATTTTTGTAGTGTTCCGAGGTGTATTTTTAAACTTCAAAATGAAATATTTTCTCAAGAAATTGAGCAAAGAACAGTATGAAATAGGAGAAAATGATGATAATTCTGTCAAAAAAAATCATGTTTCGTACAAAATAGTCAGCCACGACTAACTTTTTTGGCTAGCCAACCAAGAAATTGGCCGGCCAGCCAATAAATTGGTCGGCCGGCTAATTTTCCTAGAAACAAGGTAGTTTCGGAAGAATTCTTATTAAATGCATATGGGTCATACCAATTCAAATATTATTGATACATTCAGTGCGCGAGGTACACACCCACTCCCTTCTATTATCCTCATTTTGCCTCCTTTTTCAAAAGAGCATTTGTCCCCTTCCATAAGGTTGTATCCATTTCAACCACCCTTGTCACCCCATCATCCTTGTCTTTCACTTTCTCCTTGACTTAGGAGCCTTCCCTGATTGCTTATAGTGATAGAGAGGATCAAAATGTGAGGATAAAAAAAGAAAAGAAGAACAAATTAAGAGAAAAGAGAGAGATAGAAAGAAAAAGTGAAAAAAAAAAAAAAAGAAGCTTACGCCTTGAACCAAAACACTTCCATTTTTCCACACACTGATATATCAAGTTCCATATATCAAAACCATCCCAGAAATTCTGTGAGAGCCATATTCTAGAGCTTTGATAAAAAAAGAGTGAGTGTTTTTGAAATTGAGAAAAATAGAGAGTTGTATAATACTCCCCCCCCCCCCAACATATACTGTTAAACCACCCTAAAACACCATACTAACAAGAATTTTGAATTTTCAAACTGAAAATTGAGAACACACTTCCTAAACTTGAGGGTGATCAAAAGGAAGTTTAGAAATCAAATCCTTTCCTTGGAATGTGAATTTTGCACACTTTTCATTTTCTTGTGTTTCTTGCATTTTTTTCTTCTATTATTTTTCTTGCTTTGATTTCATATTATAAACCTATTGTAAGCTAACTGGAAGTGATTAGTTGAGCCACTTACATATTTTTCATTTGTTTTTCTGGTGTTTTAAACAAAATAGAGTCTTCAGCCTGGCCTGATTGGCTGGCCGGCTAGCTCATCTTTTGGCCGGCCGGCCAACCTCTCTTGGATAGAACCTAGCAACCTGCTAGCGATGAGTAGAACATTCTCTGAGGCCCCCTGCAGCTTCTATTTTTGTTTATTTATTTTAGTTTTGGAGAGAGTTGTGAGGATTTAATTTTGTTATAATATTTTATTCCTCTCCTTCCTTATTCGAACTTGTAATATTCTAAAGATGCAATAATTCCCTACTCTCGCTTCTTTCTATCCCGTTCTTTTATTTGCTTTCCTTATCAATAAATATGTAGCATATATGCTTGTCATCATATCCATGTTTTGCATCCCTACTTCATGCATTATTATGTGATTTTGTGCTCTACCTCATATCTTGAGATGATTCACATGTCACATATTAGAAGCTGGATCTTTAGTTATATTTCATGAGTGAATTACATTAGGATTTTGTATATAGAATCATGCATATTTTGCTAACTTTATTTTGTAGCTGTTCGCGGGATACCAGTAAATATATGAGTTTTTATGTTTTAGCATCCTGCTTTTGTGTGTTTTTCTTACTATGTTTAGCATCCTACCAGATGGCTATTTGCTTATTTGATATATCTTTATGAATGCCAGTAGATGGAGATTGTGTTGTTCAATTTGGAATAATATTGATTTCCGTGTTTGTCAGCTCAATTTCTGTTGAGTTGAACATTATTCAAACTCTTTCAAAATACAAGGAATCAAGTTCTAAAATAAATGACACAGTCTATATTTGTTTGCTTCACATAGTAATTTTTAGAATTTATTAAATAAATCAAAATATGAACATATAAAGCAAATAAAATTCATATCATAACTTAGTAGAGGCCAATCTTTGATCAGGTGAGCGAAGGTCTCAATTAATGACTTTTCCCCCTCATACCTAAGGTTCTGAGCCAAGCATCCTTGGTTACGATGAACAGTGGCCTTGACACGAGTCATAGGTTTCCTAATTTTCCTAAAATATTAGGTGGCGACTCTAAGATCTGGTGATATATTCCACTTTTGGCAAAGAATTTGTAATAAAATGGATTTTCTATAAAAGTTGCTAAATATGGATTCTCATCTATGTTTCACATTGCATTTGTGAAACTAGATTAAAGAAATCGAGGGTCCGAACTGTTCATGTTACAGTTTCTGGCAACTCTGTTGGGGAAATTAAGAAACCTTGACTCAAAGTCTGTGATATGTTTTTTTATTTTCAATTATATGTTCATTGCATTGCATGCATGGTGCGCTTAAGTCCCGTGCTCGTCACTTATTATCCTGGATGGCTATTCGACTTCGGGTAGATAGACAGTCATGGGCTCTAATATGGTGGGAGCACAAGCCTTGGAATCGAGATCACCACTTATCGCTTGATCAACCGAATTGGGTAGGTATATCGGTGTCTTGTTGAGGTATCCTTTTGACCATGACTAACCTAGTGCATATAGTATACTCTAGCAACTTCTAACTTAGGACATATTGCTACCACATTCTAGGATGTATGGTGCCACTTGTTTGAATAGTGAAACCCTAGATCATTTCAAAGGTAGGATAAGATAACTTACCCTCCATAGGGCTGTTTGTTTTCTTTCTTGCTATGTGTAATGTATGGGATCTAAACAGGGGTTCTTAAATTTTGATGAATGGTCCAGGCATATCAATTAGTGGGGTTCAATTTTTTCGGTATGGCATACAATGATCAATTATGCACATTGAGTCGAAATGCTACCAAAATTCTGAATAGGGGTATTGCTTTGTTTTTTGCTAAGTTGTTGTAGCACCATAGCTTCAGAAAAGTATGATATCTCACAAAGTCTACCAATGTAAATATATAGAACTTGTGGGATATTTGACCATTTCTGTGATTGAGGAGTGACCACATGTTGATTGCACGAGCTTTATTTTAAATGCGGTGGATGACCCACACTTTAACTAGCAATTTGAGAATGGTTTTAGCCTGAGTTTTGAATTGAGTATTGAGTCTAAGTTTGATTCTACCAAGTTTGTAGAGTTGGGATCAGGCTCGAGTTGTCCTAGCATATCTAAGTTTGGTGATTTCGGGGGTGATAACCTACACATCATTGTCCTTTCTATGTCTGTCTTTTCACTTTCTTTCAAGTCTGTTTCAACCATTGAGCCAGAAGTTCTGAATGAAAATGCAGAACTTTCACCTACTTCTTTGTGCCTGTAAATCATTGCATTGGCCAAAATTTTCAAAAAAATTTCCAAAACTCTGATGAAAATGAAGAGGAAAGAATTCCTCAGGATTTGAAAAATTGATCGATTGTGAGAAAGAAATGTGTGCTTAGCCCTTAACATATGAGATCATTTCTGTTAATGTGAGTATTAAGAAGGATCCTAGTTTGGTCTAGATTGGTTCTACACTATCTTCATAGGAGCACGAATGACTAGTCGCTTTATTAAAAGATTTTAAAAAAATATTTTTGGGTGGTCCTACAAAGACATGCCTAGAATTGATCTTGAGATTGTGTAACATAGGATTACTCTTGACCTTGGGACTCGACCCCCCCAGCTTTCAAACCTTGATTCAGAATGTTCAATAATCAACTAGAGTGTGAGGCTTGTATAGCCAAATTGGAAGCAACCCTTGAAGTAGGGGCAATAAGGTCAGATGTGATCGAAGAAGGCTTACATAGCCAGATTGGAAGCAACCCTTGAACTAGGGGCAATAAGTTCAGATATGATCGAAGATTCAAATCGAGTCGTTTCTCAAGCCAATGGAGACCAGCAAGAAAGTCAAGTCTCGAAATTTGATAGAAGAAGACTTATTGTTGAAGGACAATTGGGTTTCTATGCATGACCCTAGGGGAAAATTTAGACCCAATTGGATAGATCCTTACATCATCAAATTTATCTAGTTAGAAAGAATAGCCATTCTCATGGATTTAGATGGCCTAGAATTCTCGCAACCAATCAATATGGACAAACTGAAAAAGTGCTATTCTTGAGAGGCTCGCTTTGCTGAAAACTCGGAAGGGCGACCCAGGCAAAAGTTCGAGAAGAAAAATATATATATATAGAAAATGAAAAATAAAAAATGAAAATATAAAAGAGAAAGAAAAATGAAAAAACTGAAGAAAAGCTCGCAAGGTCGAAAACCCGAAAGGACGACTTTGGCAAAAGTTAGAGCACAAAAGAAGAGTGCTAATACCCGAGTGAGCCTTACCCAGGAACTACGTAAGACCTGATTCCTATCTTTGGGATACGTAGGTAGCTTCGTCATGAAGTTTGGCCCCAACCATTTTCAACTCACTGATCCTGTCCATGTTTGATTGGTGTATCTTTACTTAACTCGACTATCCTATCCATTTTTTATTGGCTCATCTCCATTCAATTCAGTTGTCCTATATCTTCTTTATGGAAGATTCAATTGCAAGACAAATCAAGTTCGGTTTATCTAATTTGAGTTTGTGCATCTCAAGGGTTGATTCTATGTTGGTCAAGTAGTGGCCATTTGCAAAAACAGATTTTGAGGACTTTTAATCAAGTTAACTGATTTTTCTCAAAACTTATTCCATTTTTTTCCAAAACCCGGACCACTCTTTGGACCCACAAAGGAAAGTTTTTGTGCTCATAATTTAACTTACATAATTTCAAAACAGAGAGTGGAACAAGCATACTAATCTAACTCTCATGTTGGTCAAACTCTTTTTAGCAGAAAACAAAATAAAAA